>OU015490.1:21230603-21393103 GCA_907164885.2 Dolomedes plantarius
GTTAGTCCTAAAAAACTTTGGATCTGCTTGACCGTTGTTGGCAATGGGAACTTCTTGACGGCTATCGTCTTCGCAATTGATGGGCGTATTGTTCCATTTTCGACGACGTGACCCAAAAATTCGACTTTCCTACTTAGGAATCGACATTTCTCAAATTTGATTTCTAAGCCATACTTCGAAGCAACTTCAAACACTTTCTTTAGTTTTTCTAAACCTTCTTCTTCATCTTTTGCCGGAATTATCAAATCGTCCATGTAAATTACTACAATACCTTTTCGCATTAGTTCTCGAAAAATACTGTACACATATCTTTGGAATACGCTGGGACTAGTGCTTAGGCCGAAAGGTACTTTGTTGAACTCGAATTGTCCGTCCGGAACAACGAAGGAGGTGAGATGTTTGCAGTCTTCATTGACATCGACATGGAAAAGTCCATTTCTCAAATCTAACGTAGTGTACACCTTGGCTTCTTGGAGTTTATCTAATACGTCTTCTATCAACGGCAATGGAAAACGATCCTTGACTAATTTCCGATTCAACTTTCTGTAGTCCACACACAATCTAGTGGTGTCATTTTTTTTCTTGACTAGCACAATTGGACTCGCATATTCGGATGAGCTTGGTCTTATAATTCCTTGTTCAAGCCATTCGTCGACTTGCTTGTTGACTGCTTGGTTCTCGGTAAAGGATAAGCGACGTGCAGGCTGGTAAACCGGTATGTCATCTTTCAAAATAATCCTCATGGACACGTTTGTCGTTTCGGTCTTATTTGGCTTATAGTTGGAGATCAATTCAAACAGTTCTTTTCTTATTCGTGGATTGCTAACATGTTTGATTTCAATTTCGTCTTCAGTTTTCGCTTCGTATACTTGGGTGTGCATGAACCAAGTTTTATCTTCATATTTACGGAACTGAACACTTTCTTTGTCGAAGAAGACGGAAGCTTGTTCCAAAATATCTGATCCGATTACTGCCTGAAATTCTAAACACGACGTAGGTACGATGTGCCACGTGAGGGAATATTCTTTTCCATCCAATTCAATTTTCCGTTGGAACGACCCTTTTGTTTTGACTTCGTACTTCCCTAATCCAGATAACACTACTATGTCTTTCGAGAGTTCTGAGGGTTTGGTTATTCCTTTGCACATATCTTCACGAATGAGCGTCGCTGAACTGCCGGTATCGATGAGAGCTTCAAAAGTCTTGTTACCCATGGTTATTTTCTTTGTTTTAACTCTTCCTTGAGATATTCGCGAGCAGACTTGAACCGGAGAGCTTGCAGATTTATTAATGTTTGGGTTTTTGGGTCGCTTTGTACAATCTACGGCATAATGACCTGGTCCTTTGCAGTAGCTACAGATTAGTTGCTTATTTCTTCCGGCGTAAGGAGTTCCGTTCGATTGAAAGTATTTTTTTTCATGCCTATTGTTCCCAATTTGGAAATGTTCAGGTCTTCGAGAATAAGTATTGTTAGATCCTCTGGCTTCATATTTTCCTTTAGCGAATGAGTTGGATGACTTCGGTTTTAATGTTCTTCGGACATCTTCATATTCTTCAAATTTTTTAGCTAGTTCGGAAGGTGAGTTAATAGTAGACCATTCGTCTAGAAAATGTTGCTGAAACTCGTAAGGTGCTTTCTTCTTAATTTGATCGGCTATAATTAACTCTCGTAGTTGATCGAAGGTTTCTATTTTCAAACCGGAAGTCCATCCGTCGAAATACGTCTGCAGTTCGTAGTGAAAATCTTGCCATGTTCGCTCATCAGATTTTTGGTGAGATACAAATAGTTGACGAAGTTTTTCCGGAGACAATTTAAATCTTTTCAATAGTAAATCCTTGATGTGGTCGTAATCATTACATTTGTCCGCTGGTTCTCTTGCGATCAGATGAGCAATGTCAATGGGTATCAATCCTATCAGTCTCTGTACCCAATCTTTCTTCGGCAAAAATATTAATTCTGCGTGCCGTTCAAATAAGGTGAGGTTCAAGCTGATGTCATCCTTCATATTAAACTTATGGAAAGTTTCGTGAATCAATTTATTCGGCGCTTGGACGTTTTCGGCGTTGTTCGTCGTATTGACACTCTGTTGAGCCTGTATTCGTAATTTCTCGAGTTCATGTTCTCGCTGTTCTCGCTTCTGTTCAATTTCTCTATCTTCTGCTTCTCGGCGTAATTTCTCTTCTTTTTCTTCTGCTTCTCGGCGTACGCGTTCCTCAGCTATGCTATCGATCAGTATTTTGACATCTTCCTCTACGTAATTTGGACTTTTCACGATCAGTTCTTTTATTCGAAGTTTAGTTGAACCCTCTTGGATACTTAACGACAATTCTGAGGCGAGTTCTATCAGGTCTTCTCTTTTCTTAGAGAGAAGAAATGCCATTTCGTATAAAAATAAATCGGAGTGGTAACCCAGAGAACAAATTTAATTTAAAACTTAGTTCAATATTTCTTCAAAACTTATTCTCAATGTGAGAAATTTATTTAGTCGCACTTAAAAAAAAAACTCTTGCTCAACCAGGAAGAAAGATAAAACGTGAACAATTAAATGCAATCTCTTACGATATTCGAATAAAACAAACAAATATTAGAAACTTCTGAAATCCGAAAATGGCACTCAAAACATATGCATAAACAACTTTTCAATTATTCACAATACCCTATTATTCATAAACAACTTTTAAATACAGAACAAAATATATATATTTTTTTTTTCGTTGCGATAAAAGAACATTATTTGAACTCGTGGTTTCACACAAAATGCAACACATCCTTTCTCAGCATTAGACTAAACAGAAGGAGAAATATAAACACCTGTCGCGACAGCAATTCGCCTAATGTCTGCGAACGAGCGGAAATGATTTTTTTTTTTATTCTACTGTTAACATCTGATAGCAAACAAACACTCTGAGGGTAAAACTTTAGCTTTTCAATGTTCTATATCGAACAAGGCTGTATACCATAAAAATGGGTTAATTGATATCAGAAAAAGGTTAAATATTTAAATATAGACTATTCTTAATTTATAAACATGGAAAGATAAATATTCAAATGAAATTTCGACACTTATATATTTCATACAACGTAATTGTAATTTCCCTCGAATAATATGACTATGTTAATACAATCAATGTATTGGCGATTGTTCTTTGGCGTTGTTTCCTTGGCTTAATAATAAACATCACTGACCTGGCGATGGCGATTTCTCGGCGATTGTTGTGCTGTCCCTCTTTCGCTGGCGGGCTAATTTCTTTGATGAATCTGTTAGCTGTGGACTTAAAAAAATACATTAGCATAGGACGTTGGTCTGTGAGCGAAAACCGAAAAAGGTGAACCCGAAAGGAAAAAAATGCTCTTAGTTAAAAATAAAATTATTTCATACCGAAAACGGAAGTAAAAGTATAAAATTTTTTAAACTGAAAACGAAAGTAAAAGTAAGGATGTTCCTAGGCAAATGCCTAATGTAAGGAAGCAGGTTTTAATCCGGGCCGGGGCCCCAATTTGTAGGACGGCGTCTTAGGGTAAGTAACTTTACGGAAAGAATTATACGAAAGAAATAAAAAGATTAATATCTAAACTAACATTTTATTTACTTTTAAACACATAAAGAAAAGACATCACGCTATTTACAATTTACAAAGTTACGAGGAAGGTAAATTAAGGTTTTACTACAGAGCATGGTTCACCTGTGAGATGGGGACTTCGAAATATCCCAATTCGTTAAGCGAATTCGTTAAAAACTCGACGCGAGGAAGAAGGCACGACATTACTCGTTCATGTCCGCGGGGGGGTCTGCCCGTGAGCTCCGAATGCTCTCTCCGAAAAGGTGACGTCATACGCGCTAAAAGCTTTCCTATTGGACGCTTAAGCCCAACGGAATAAAATTCGTTCAGGTCGAAGTCTCCATCTCTCACAAATCAATTTTCTACATATATATATATACATATATATATATATACATATACATATATACATATATATACATATATACATATATATATATATATAATATATATATAATATATATATATATACATATATATATATATATATATATATATACATATATATATATATATATATATATATATATATATATATATATATATATATATATATATATACAGGCCCTGATTTTCCATTATGCCCGGTAGGCCCGGGCCTAGGGGCCCCCGAATGTTGGGGGCCCCCAAAAAAATTTTATTTTAAAAGAAAAAATCCCAATTCAATTTTTTGAATTGGGATTTTTTCCCAATTCAACCTCGTCCAACCGATTGGACGAGGCTCTCTGATGACATTTTTGTCAAAAACCTTTATCAACAAGCTAATCAAAGTAATTTCTTCGATGGGCCGTAATATTATTTTGAAAGACCTTCACACTAGCATAATATACAGCGTGATGGTAGATAGTACCCAAGATGTAGCTATTATGGACCAATTGGCAATTTGCGTCCGCTATGTTGTTCAAGGAAATATATATGAAAGACTTTTAAAAGTAACAGTAGTTGATGATTCAAGTGGACTTGCTTTGTACGAACTTATAAAATCAGAATTAGCTAAGTGTGTCATTGCAACATCAAATATTATTGCCTGTTCATTTGACGGAGCTAACAATATGAAAGGCTGCTATAACGGTCTACAAGCTCAATTCAAAAAGGAAAACGAAGATCTTATTTACACTCACTGTATGGGACACGTACTTAACTTAGTAGTGGCTGATTCAACAACAAAGTTGCTCCAAGCAGAAAACTTATTTGGATTGGTGGAAGAATCTGCTGTTTTTATAAGCTCATCTTACAAAAGAATGACCGTATGGGAGAGAGAAACAAAAAGAAAACACATTGCTCACGAAAAACTGTACAGGTTGCAAAAAATAGGAGCCACAAGGTGGTGGAGCAAACACAAAGCTATTTCTTCGATTATTGACGAAGAGTTGTTAAGGAGTGAGGAAAGTGTAAACCCAGGGAAGCTAGTCAATTTTATTACCGTTTTAAAAGAAATATCAATTGGAAGTTTTGACTGCAAATCAAAGTTCATGTCAAGAAATTTGATCAGTCAATGGTCCAAATTTGAGAACCTATTTATGTCTACAGTTTTACTAGACTTATTTCTGGTTACATCTCCTGTTTCAAAATATTTACAAAGTAAAACCATTGACTACTCTACCGCCTGGAACATGGTACAGACGCTGCTTCAACAAGTAAGCGATAAAAGGAATGATAAACACTTTGAGGTTCTGTATTCAAAAACAAAATATTATGCTAGTAGAGTTAATAGCAGTTTAGAAGATTGCAATATTGATGTAGAAGTCGAAGTAGATTTCAAGGAAAAAAGAACCTCAAAGAAAAAAGTAATGCCTGGTGAAATATCAAAAGACGAAGCTCCTGGAATCTCAACTGTTCAAAACTATAAATTGGTATTTTTCCATATTTTAGATTGTGTTAAGACGAGTATCGAAGAGAGATTCAGTCCAAACAAAGAAATTTTGAGAGATTGTTCCTGGTTAGACCCAAAGAAATTTCACGAAATTGAAAAGCTTGATAGTTTTCCTGCGGATGTCCTTTCCAGCATTTCTAAGCTTTGTAAAATTGAAAGAAGTCGATTATTAGTTGAGCTGAAACAGTTTGCAGATCAATACAAAAGTTTTATAACAACTGCAAAAATTGAGAGCAAAAATGAAAGAGAAAAAAAACAATACAAGCTGAATGAAGCTGAAGAAAACTGTGAAGAGGACGATTTAGAATCTGAATCTGAAGATCTCTATGGATACTGCTCTGAAAAGAAACAATGTTTTCAATGTTTGTCGTGCGCCTTTTCTGTTGTTTTCCAACTTTCACAATCTGGACTGTTTACGAACCTGTATATAGCCTACAAATTTATTCTAACTATACCTTGGACACAAGTCACCTGTGAAAGGGTGTTTTCTAAACTTAAAATCGTTAAAAATCGACTTAGGTCTACTTTAAGTCAAGACCTTATGTCTAATCTCCTATTTATTAATGTAGAAAGAGACTTATTTTATAATTTAGATAAAAATTTAATTATAGATGAAATAGCCAGGACTAGTGAAGAACTGGCCAAAAAGCTGTTAGTTAGGTTACTTCTTAATTTAAATTGTAAATAATTCATTTGTATCATCTATCATTTTTTTCTTTTGATTTTAAAAACGTAATCGTAGTAAAATATAACTTTTTTCTTTACATATGCTTGTCTTACTCATTAGTGTTTTCCCTAATTATTTTTCATTTTTTTATTGAGGTATTGCAGTAGGATTTAGATGATGGCTTTAGCATAGGTCAAGTTGCCTAAATCTAAAAATGTTTCTCACTCTCATTTTCAAGTAATAAACCACTTGTAATTAATTGCTATTTTTTATCGTGTGTAATAAGATTAGATATAATAAAAATAATATAAAAAACAATTGCAAACGTAAGTAAACTACAACAGAATAGCTTAACTTTTGATAAAGATCCTGCCTTTACTCAAATACTTTCCAAGTGCCAAAATAGTGAAAAATGTGATTTTCAAAAATTGTACGGGGGAGGATCTCTGGACCCCCCCCCCCCCTCTTGGAAAGGGGGCCCCTTCTCAGTCTCTGGCCGAGGGCCCCCAAAGCAGCCAGTCCGGGCCTGTTTACGAGTGTCAATTTGTCGAGGGATTACCCAACAGATTGCAACCTGTGAGTCATTTCGAAATGTTATCAATAAAGTGGATGTAAATGTTATGATGTTCTATACCAGTGATTCCCAACCTTTTTTCGTCATGGTTTCACTTTTAATAATTTAAAAATTTGGCGGCCCACAATGAGATAAATTTAAAAATTTTACTCTGATAATTGATTGATGTACCTATACTATAATGTATTTTGTAAAAATAGCATGGGAAATAATTTTCATTGAAATATAAAATGAAATTGCATTACAAAGTGAACAATGTTTAACTACAAATTTCATTTAATGCGGGATTTAATAGTCCAGAGTTACCAGTCCAGAACTGTAATAGTCATGCGCATCGGTTCAGTCAGTACCCGGTAGGAAGAACTCGTTGAACTACTTGTCTGAGGTCGCTTATTTATGGGTATTCGCAGTGGCGGCACAGCGGTTGAGAACCGGTGTTTTATACAGGTCCTTTTTATCGCATGGGCAAATCGGGACTTTGCCCAGGGCCCTCTGATGCTAGGGGGCCCCAAACCCCCTTGGTGTATTCACCTAGTACTTCTAATAGTATGTGTAGCCCATGGATAGTTATTATTTTTATAAATGTTCGTCAGGGGGTGCCCCCAAATAGCATCTGCCTAGGGGCCCTGCTTCTATACTATAGTTATGATACATCTGTTAAATATCTACGTTATACAGATGTCTAAATATCTGTTTTTGAAAATGCTTATTAACCCTGTGCCCTTTCGCAGGTAGCGTCGTTTTTCGCGAGGACTTGTGGCGGATGTTCGAGTCGGGTGAGGACACGGACGTGACCTTCCGGGTGGCGGACCACGACTTCCGGGTCCACCGATTCGTCCTGCGGGCCCGCTCGCCCGTCTTCAACGGCATGCTGGCCCACGACATGGCGGAGAGCAACTCGGGCGTGGTCACCATCGGCGACTGCGACCCGCCCGTCTTCAGGCTCTTCCTCCGCTTCGTGTACACGGGGGTCGTGAAGGTTCCGTCCGCCGACAGCGCCATCCCGCTCTTCTTCCTGGCCGACAAGTACGACTTCCCGGCCTTGAGGGCGCACTGCCTTCAGTTCCTGGAGGGCAACCTGGTGCCCTCTTCGCTGTGCGAAGTCGTGCGACTGGCGATCTTGCACGGGGAAGAGGAGCTCCTGCGGAAGGCCACCCAGTTCTTCGCGGAGAACATCCGAGAAGTACTGGAAGAGGCTACGTGGATGGAATACTTGAGCGAGGTCCCGGATGAGGCAAACAGACTGTACATAAACGGTCTCGAGGTGCTGTCGACGAACACCGACTGAACTCAGTCCTTGTAAGTCTGTTGCTAACGCTGTTGTGTATATATATATATTGTATATTATGTATATATTGTATTTGCATATTTTATATTGATTTGTTATATAAAGTAATTATTTAACTTTAAAATGCCTGCGTATTCGTGCCATCAGCTGTCGTCCGCGACCCAAAGAGTCTGATAGGGGAGAAAAGAGGGATGGAAAAGCACACATTTGTCACGACCCAGCATTCTGTATGTTTGCTTCTCGTACATGTGACCCACGGAAGAGGATTTTTATTTCCAGTTTGCCCACTTTTGGAAATTTTGCACTTTGAATGTCGTTTAGCCTTTGCTTTTGAGTGTTTTGCCCAATGGCATCCTCACTAAAACACGGATTGGGGGAAAAGATGCAATCTACCGTCCATCGCCGTCCTTTGTGTATATATATATATATACAGTTCTGTGTGCATGCTTCTATTTCCTCTCGTATCTCATGAACACAGGTCAGGGGTTCCGTAGTGTGAGGCCCAGGAACATAACAAACAGCAAAATATTCATAGCCCCCCTCCCCAATACCTTATATTTGATCTGCAATTGTGTCAAAATTTTTTATGCAGTTTTTTATTCATGTTATAAATTCGTCCGCCAAAGAAAGTTATTTGCAGTTAAAATTCAGTATACCATATTCCCCCCCCCCACCATAATTTAAATTTTGAAATATTATTTCCATTGCTTTTAAAGAATGGAAAAGATACCAGAGTCAAAAATGTCTCTCTCTATCACAGAACACACACCTTTAATCCAAGTTGACAATCGGTGGAAAAGTTTTCTCAATAGGTTTAACATTGAATGGGCTTAACAGATCCAAAATGGCTGCTACAACAGCCTTAAATGGAAAGAACTTGAAGAAAAAAAAATAAAATTGTGTAGAATGTGACTCCAAAATATGTTGATAAAATTTTTGATAATTTATTAATGTGTTATTTTTAAGGTTGTGATGTTTAGAATTTAATATGATAGGAAACAAAAAGTTGATTTCCTTACGGTTAATGAAAAGTTTTTTGTAATAAAATTACCTTTTCTATCCCAAGAGCTGCCTAAGTTTTTATGTAATATTATTGAATGCAATATATTTAGTCTCCAATTTTTTTTATAGGATGCATTCATTAACTTGTATATTTTAATGAGAAATTGAACAATTTATGTTGCTGGATTTAAGGTTAGGGTCAAAAGTTAAACGGGAGGCAATTTTAGCGTCTTATAGAGCAACTCAAATATACTGCAAATGTTCTTTTAAAGCCTCTTGTGATGCACGTTTCTTTACATCCAGTTTCTTTTGATTTATTAAAAATAAATGTATTTATAATGAAACTAAAGATTTTAAATGTTTATGTTGATTCTTATGGAGATAAATAAATTTTTATCTTATTTCGTGATATTACATTTGTTTTCATAGAGTGCAAAGAATTGCAGTAACTCAAATATACTGTAAATCTTCTTTAAAAACCTCTTGTGATGCACATATCTCTTCAGCCAGTTTCCTTTGATTTATTGAAAATGAATTAAATTTGTAACTAAAAGATTTTACTAAATGTTTATGTTGATTCTTCTAAATAAATCTTTCTTATTTCATGGTGTTACATGAGTTTTCATAGAGTGCCAGGATTTCACTCATTTGTGTTGTATCTTTTTTCTTTCTTTTACAGTAGCAAACAAGGAACTGTGACATTCTGGAATGCTCCTTTGTGCATCAAGCCCCTCCTGTTTTTAACAAGAATTGTGGTTCGCAAATTGGTCCCAACCAAAGAAATCAAGAACTTGGGCATTCCCAGACATCTAGTCGAGTACTTGCTGTATAAAGAATGGGACTGAATTCTTCCAGCCTAGTCATCAATCTGTGGGAACAAAGTGGATGTTCCACATATGCCACTTAATTTCTTAGTTTTTCTTCCATTAGTATTTATGTGTGATTGATTTTCCTGAAAAGCTATAAAATGTTCAAACATATGTCTAAGTATCATTTGTATTGTATTGGGGGGGAGGGGGAAGTAATTTTTCTTTTTAAAAATTTTGAGGAAATATTATTATTGTAATTATATCGTTTTATTATATAAATTGAACTAGGGAGTGCTTTTCAAATAATCAGTAGATCGAAGTGTGTGAACTACTTTATCAATATATGGGATTATATTGATAAAGAGTTGAATATAAGCAATGCAAAACTTAAAATGGGTCTGTGAAGATAAATATAAAATATTTCTGACATTAGTGAAGAGATGTTGTACATTAAATGTAAGCACTATATTTAATAATTAGCCTCCTAAGAAATTAGGACATGGTTCTCTTTTAAGAAAAAAATGATTATGAATAAACCTGCCAACTCATTTGTAATACAAACCTTAACAGACAACACTGCTTGATATATATAATTGCAATACATGTGTGTAATAAATATTTGAATTTCGATTTTTGAAAATTTTTTCGGGAAGTAACCTTACTTAATAGTTTAGCCGAATAAAAGGTGTATTGAAGGTGATTTCATTGCCAAACTTTAAATGTTAGTCTAATTTTATTCCTTATAAATTGCAGAGTTTTATCATACATTAGACGATGCCTTTAAAAAAAAGGATGAATATTTATTTAGACGTTTGTTTTAATTAATTTTATTGTATGTTTAGGCTTAGATATGTTTGAATGGTTTTGCATTTCAGTTCATTTAGCGAGAGGGTTACTCAACTGCCAGCTTTTTCTTCATGCTAATTGTATGTTAATTTCTGCATAAAATAATCTCATCAAACTAAGTTTTATTTATAAGAATGACTAGGATTTATTATATTTGTTCAAAAATTGGGATAGCTAAGAAATGTTTCAATATCAGTATTATTGTTTTTGTGTTAAATTTTAGCCTACTTTACCTTCAATATACTATGAGTTATGCATTATATTGTTACTGGAATAATACTCTGTGCTTTTATATAGATATCAGATTTATCTTAAACATTCATACTGATTTATCCTAACTCTTGTATAAATAGATCAAATATCTCAATGTGGAAGATGCCAAGAAGAAACTTTGATCAAAAATTACAAATTGATCGTTTGTTTTCACTCTGAAAAAAGTCTTTTAATGTAGAAAGGAGAATAAGGAGTCATTGAAATTTTATATATGGTAGGAAAAATCATTATGATCTGTAATATATTTTTTACATGTCCAATCAGTTTTATTACTCCGTTCATCTATGACTGTTAGATCATGAGTGATTCTATTTTTCTCGATCAGCGATTTTTATTGGGGTTTGTTTTCTTCATGGCATCCACTGACATCTTGTTATTGAGATAACTTCTAGCTGGGAAATAAAGCTTAACTTCAACTGTTTGGACCTTTAATATGTTAATGTGTTTTTAAGTGTTGAAGTGAATGGTTGAGTAACCCTATTCTATACAACTACTCTTATGATTTTGATGTCTCTAATTTTTCAATTTCTTTAAAACATTGAGAGAAAAAAAAGTTTTTTTTTTTTTAAATTTGAAGCACTTATTGTTAAATGTGCAAGGAATTCCACTTTTATCTCTTCCAGTATACATGAAATTATTTTCTTTTCCACAAGTATACAGTTTATTATAAGCCCTTGTATTTGCAGTATGTGTGAACTTGCCAAATATTATTTTAACATCTGGAAAGGGTGTTTTCGTGTTCTTTGTTGGTTGAATTGTTTTTTTTATACTCTCTTTTTCAGGTTTTTATAAATATTTTGTGTGAAAATTGTGTAATACTTGTTTAGGTAGAATAATATTATTAGTCTGCAGTTTGTCCTTTTGCTGATATCTTCTGTTGTGGCATGTTACTGTTCTGAATTGTGTATATAGAAACATACTTCATAGAAATATGTATAGAAATATGTATGATATTTAATTGAAAAGATTTCAATTTTATCATTTGTCTCAAAGAATTTTATATAAAGAATAATTTTACTTATATTTTGGAAATAAATGATCTATTTATGAAATTTTTTATTCAAGACAGAATGTGTAGTGTCTAAGTTCTTCAAATTTACTCATATAAAACGTTTGACATTAGTACATAGTTTTTAAAATATAATTTTTTAAATTTGTCGGTAAGCTCTTAGCTTAAGAATTAGTAATAAAGCTTACTAGTCAACATAGAAAGAAGTAAAAAGAGCAATTTACAATTTCAGCTACATTTGATGTTAAGCTTTATTAAATATTCTTTTAAGAAAGGCTTTCAATCACTTTGTAGTAACATTGTAGATTCCCCATTCTCTTCAAATGAAGTTTGATTACTCACATTGGAGTCTGATTTTTTTCCCTCCTTTCTTTGTATTACTGCTAATGTTTTAAGTAAGTTGTCCATTTGCCATTAATATTTTGAGTAAATTTGTAAATTCTTTAAAAGTAAAACAAAATTGAATAATATCTCAGATATATATTATAACAGGGTTTTTTTCATTAATTTATTTCTGTAAAAAAATGTTTAAGCTACAAGGCCTTGGTTCAAGTTAAAACAGAAATCTGCATAGGCTTCATTTTCGGTAATTTCAGGCAATGAAAATCGGTGAAATTTTTCACTCTAGTCTTTCAGTTTTTAGTGAAATCTAACGATGTACGTTGTCTCATCGAGTAGCGCATAGCCTTTCTATTATACCTATACACCAACTTCGTTGCCTAAACTGTCACCACCTTTTAGAATTAGGGGGTGTAAAGGATATAGGTGGGAACCCTGTATAAATTTGTATTGAGTTTTCATTTTACTGATGTGTATAACATTTAGCATGCTTTTTTTATAGTTATTTATAGTGTGCTTAATTTTTTAATTATATATAAGAATTAGAAAATAATAGTAATTAAGCGATTTACAGGGGGGGGGGGGGCAGAATAATCAAATTTAACATTAAAATCATTGGCAAAACGCGTCGGGGGAAAAAGGGTTTTTCCCCATTTTCGTTCGATGACCTCCATTTGCGAAATTGAAGTTCCATCGAGGGAATTTATTTTTAGATGTTTGTACAGGGTTTGGTGCGAAAATTATGCTTCGATAAACAGATAAAGATTCTAGCATTTTCCAGGTGGTGCTCTGCGCATGTGCCATAAAGGGAAACTCACTGATGTGAAAAGAGAATTACGCAGACTATTTGTGTGTCTATATAAGATGAGACTCAAAGTCCATTCTACAATCCAAATCTACAGATACCATTTGATGATAGCATTTAATTATGAACTTTCTTGGCCTGGTCGAATTTAGAAGAATGGATAAAAGGGGGGCGTGAGGATAATACAAAACCAATTGCAAAACGCCTTTGACCAACTATTGGAGGTGAAGCATAACACAAACCAGGGGAACATGTGCTATGGGCACGTCAAAACACCTTTGTAGACAATATTAAAAGTAAAATATGACACAAACTCGTGAAAAATGGGATATTTACATTACAAAACCTCTGTGCACACTATTGGACCGTGCCGTTTCGACGCATCCGGGGAAAGAACTTTTAGGGTCCAAAGTCAATTTTTCACTTCGATTTATAAACAAACAATACAACGTGTCATTCTGAATTAACAATTCGTCAGAAACGGAGAACTTAATCTTTAAAATGGTAGCTCATTTATCGATTTTGATTCAATATGAAGAAAGTGAAAGGGATCGTCACAAAAAATCACCCTCTAGAAATAATTTAAGATTTTTTCATGCAAAAAGAAAAAAATGAACATATACACGGATGTTGCCGATAAAGAAACTCACTAATGAAATCACAGAAATAAAACAAAAGCAAACGATTTTTAAATTTAAGAGTTCAGTGTGATTGGTAATGATAAAATTAAAAAAAGCGAGCTCTCGCGCCATCTAGGGGAAGAAAAATTGTTTATAATGTTTATACTTCCATTTTTAAACAAACAATAAGATGTCATTCTAAATTAACAATTCGCACGAAACGGAGATCTTAATCTTAAGTATGAAGGGAGAAAAAGGGATGAAACAGAAATCACATTTTAGAAAAAATATATACAGATAATTATAAGTTTGTAAACTAATTTATTCTCTTAAAGATTTTTTTCCTTTATAGCCTTTTTATAAACACTTAACAACAGAATGAAATCAGTAATGATAATAAGGTAGCTGACAAATTCAAATTGAATTAATATTCATGCAGGTTGAGGAGGGGGGGGGGGATAATGTTTTTGAAAATTTTCGTAGCATAATTAGAGTAAAGTGGAAATATTTTATATAGTGCAAATAAAGGTATCTGGAATAAATTATAAATCACTTGCCTCAAACTGAGATACATAATGGAATACTTACAAAAGCTTTGAATGATCTGAGATTTGTAATATTTTAAAAACAAATGTATATACATATAGATATTAAGAAAAAGTGTATGTATGTAGACTCAATACACAAATCGCTTTAATAAACCCATTCAAAGAGTTTCTTAACTCACAAAGGCAGGTACATGCACCTGTTTCCGGAAGTGGCTTTTACGACCCACTTTCCAATGTGGCTTGTTCGACTCACTAAAAGCGAGTTTCCCTGTGCACTGGATTTCAATCCGGCAAAGTGAGTTCAGCGACCCACTTTTATTTTCCCCTCTGTACTCGATGGCACACGTCAAGACATGTTACCTCCTTGATCTAAATCTCTTCGCCTACCAACCATTCCACCAACTCACAAACAATCGAGGGATTGTCCCTTTTGAATATCTTCCATTTTTCGGATTTGAAGACCTCGCTCTTATTCTTGACGAAATCTTTGACGCAGACTTTCAGTGCCTTTTCGTCGTAAAAGTGAGCCACCGTCATCACGTCGCAGACTGTCTCCTCGCACAGAGTCTCCTGCATGAATTTCGTGCAGAACTTTCTGAGGTCCTCGTACTCGTACTTATGGGCTATCTTGTACACTTCACACACGTTTTCGCAGCTCAACCCTTCAGGGCCGCAAGTGTAGGCAAAGGAGAGGACGACTTGGAACGCGTCCTTTGTCGCATCCTCTATGTTCACCTCGCCGGTTCGACTCTCTCGCATGTCGACGTCGAACATGCGGTCGAATACTGGAGACCGCGATCCCAGGATCATCTTGTGTGCCGATAATTCACCATCCTTCAGTTTCAGCGTGACGTCCGACCATTTCTCCGTAGACAGGATATTCCCCAAGATGAGGCTCACGTCCCATAATCGTCTGAACAGGGAACCTCGGATAGAAACAAAAAACAAAAAAAAAAATTATGAATCGATTTTAGTAAAATATGCCTAAAAAAACCCCGACATTTGTAAATATCAATTATATCACCCGTTCCCGAGAAAACCTTAAGACCTGGCTTTCATTCCTTTGAAATTTCCCCGATACTTTATAGCGTGCCTTTAGCAAGGACTTAAAATTAGAAAAGCTTGATGGTAACTCATTCAGTTCGAAAATATCTATTTTATACGATCAAAATCACTTGAATCGTCCAAGTTCTTTAAATTTCAATAGGTTGCGGGTATATATAAAGTCCACTTCCCGCGAGAAGAAACCTGGCACCGGTTTTAGGGCTGTTGCTGTTGGATAAAACACTCGCGAATCAAAGTAAGGCAAAAATACTCTTACCTTATTCTCAGGGCCCGACTTACCCTAATTGGGGCCCGGGGCAAAAACTTCTTTGGGGGCCCCCCTCTGCTTCACTACTTCAGTAATGAAGAACCGAACTTTATGGAGGTATTTAAATTTTTCACCTCATTATAGATGTATAACAAGAAAACTGACTAGAACCTAAAATAGCTATAAAGCCCCCCCCCCCAAAGGTATTATGAAATTAATTAATCAAAAGAATATTTGACATTTGTGAGAATTTTGAGAGAATACTACTTATAATTGATTAATGTGAATTCTCAGTGTTGCGAAAAATCCAACAGAATCCACTGAACACGATGCAACTGAATTTTTCGCAGTTGCGATTAAGATGACCTAGTTAACAATCATATCGCTGCAGTTTGTGAACTTTTCACAAGTTTCCGAAATGCAGTTTTTTTATTGTTAACTTTGTCATCTAGCTGCGAAAAATTCATATCCTTCCTGACATTAGGGCGGAATTCAGCTAAATTTCGCCCTAGAAAGCCACGAATTTACGAAATATAGATATTTTGTGTTCATACGATAGATTAATGAAGAAGCTAACATAAAACTGACCGATTTTACACTCTACTGTTATTTTGTTTAAAAAAAGTTCATTAAAGAAGGAAATGTAAAATAAACTTTCTATTTGATTTGGGGGGCCCCTCTGAAGTGGGGGCCCGGGACAACTGCCCCGTATGCCCCTGCCTTAGTCAGGCTATGCTTATTCTATGTAGCACGTCAGCGCTATCATCACAGCAGAGCAATGGAGTTGTAGAGAATCATAATTTAGGTGATAAAGAGCTGAGGCTCAGTAATTTAAATTTAAGTTTTAATAAGCATCTTTTACATTAATATCTTAAGCACGACACAAGACAACACGCGACATTGAACAACAGTGGAATTACATGAAATCTGAACAAGTGGTGCCATCTGGTGTGGCATGTGACAGTTTCTCGTTCTTTAAGGAAAACACAAATATATCTAACACCCCTACTTGTTTTCTGAAAAAGAAACAGTCTCTAAATGTAGATTAGTTCGGTGACGTTCAAAATCAGGACGTGGCAATGGCTTGGTCAGGATGTCAGCTGTCATATCTTTGCTTTGGGAATATTCTAAATCAATAGTACCAGCTTCCTTAAGTTGTCTTAAATGATGAAATTTTACATCAATGTGCTTTGTTCTTGAATGATGTTTATCAGATTGTGAAAGCTTGATGCACGACTGGTTATCTTCAAAAATTGTTACTGGTAAAGCTTGTGGTAAGTAAAGATCTTTGGTTAGATTGATCAGCCATATAACTTCTTGCGCAGCATTGGCCGCTGAAACATATTCAGCTTCTGTGGACGAGAGTGCTACACAGTTCTGACGTTTTGAGAGCCATTGTATCGGACTTTCACCGAGTTTAAATAAATTCCCACTCGTTGACTTTCTGTCTAACTTGTCGTTAGCCCAATCCGCATCACAAAACAACAGTTAAGATTGGTTCTTTATCCTTGCTAATAACTAGTTTTAAATCTTTAGTTGTTTTGAGATATCTTATTATCCGTTTCACAGCATCCCAATCTCTATCTCTTGGTTTCTCATTCCTTCTACTCAAAATGTTGACGGCTGCTGCAATATCGGGTCTTGATACTGTGGCAACGTATTACAAACCCCCTACTGCTTGCCTACACTTGGTATTGTTTGGCAGCTGATCTTCATCTCCTTCTTGTCTCAGATAATTCTGGTCCATAGGAGTATTGGTTGGTTTGGCATCTTTCAGGTTAAATTTTTCGATGATTTCTTCTATCTTATTTTTCTGACTTAAAGCAAAATTTCCTTCTTTGGACCTTTTGATATTTATTCCTAAATAATAAGTTGCTTCACCAAGATCCTTCAATTCGTACTCTTTTTCCAGCTTGGATAACAATTTCTCTGATATCTCCTGTTTTTCCTGCTATGAGTAAGTCATCTACATAGACAATTATGTACATAGTATTTCCATCTCTTGCCATTTTAAATAAGCATGGGTCTGTTTTACTTTGTTCGAAAGCACATTTCGATAATGATTCCCCAATTCTAATATGCCAGGCTCTTGCGGCCTGTTTTAACCCGTAGATTGCTTTATTTAATTTGCAGACTTTCTGTTCTTTACCCGCTTCAATGTAACCTTCTGGTTGTGACATGCAGGCCCAGATTTCCGCATGGGCAAGTGGGGCACTTGCCCAGGGCCCCCAAAATTATGGGGCCCACCAAATTTAATACTAAATTGTACATATTTTTGAAAATGTGGTTTTTGGTTTATACAGTAAATGGGGGCAGTGGGATATACAGAAAAAAATCCTGGGTGGAGCACAGTGCACCCAGTATAGTAAAAGCATACTTACATCCATAAGCGTTTCTAGTTTATTTATTCAATTTTTTTTTGGGGGGGGGGGTTGGGGGTGTAATAACTTCAGACTGATCTATTTTGCATTTCAAAAGAAAATTTCATGAATTTATTTATTAACATTAAAAATTAAATTAATAAATTAACTCTTATTTTTATTATTATTGAAATTATTTTTCAAATTTTTGACTTTTTGGTCGAACATTTTTTGAATTTCCGGTCCCAACTTATGGGGAACCTGGGTGAATGTCCCAAATGTTCATGTGGAAATCTGGTCCGGGGGCTGGGGCATGTACTCCCCTCTGGATCTGTCCTTGGAGGGGGCCCCCAAAGTCTGCTTTGCCCAGGGCCCCATTGGGTCAAAGTCGGGCTCTGGTGACATGTAAACATGTTCTTCTAAATTCCCGTGTAGGAAAGCAGTTTTTATATCGATATGCTTTACGTTTAGATTTTTGTATGCAGCATTAGCTAAGAATGCCCGTATTGTCGTATATGTGACCACAGGAGCAAAGGTTTCGTCGTAATCTGATCCGAATTTCTGTGAAAAACCTTTTGCGACTAATCTTGCTTTATATCGTTCGATATGTCCTTCGGAGTTATATTTAGCTTTGAATGTCCATCTGCATCCAATAACCTTTTTTCCTGGAGGTGGTGTCACTAATTCCCAAGTTTGGTTCTTACG
Source organism: Dolomedes plantarius (assembly GCA_907164885.2). Lineage (NCBI taxonomy): Eukaryota > Metazoa > Arthropoda > Arachnida > Araneae > Dolomedidae > Dolomedes > Dolomedes plantarius. The sequence continues at coordinate 21,249,195 of OU015490.1, forward strand.
AAGGGACTTCATCTCTTCTTTTGTTGCATCTATCCATTTTTGTTTTTCATATGGATTTTCCATTTCCGGGACATCGTCCCAGCCTTTTGGTTCGTTAATTCTTCCCGGATTTGCATAAAAGGCAAATCTCTCAGGAGGTATTCCTTTTGTTTCTCTTTCTGATCTTCTTGGTTAATTGGTTTGTATCTGCGAATTACTTTCGTTTTCGTTTTCATTGTGCTCTTCTTCTTCATGTTTGAATTCTAACTCAACTAGCTGTTTTGTTTCTTCTTCCTGGTTCCAAGGTATTTTTCCTTCTTTACAAGCATATGAAAGAGAATTTTCAATGAACTTCACTGTTCTGCTTATCACCACATTATTATCACCTGTATAAATTCTATAACCCTTACTTCTGTTATCATAGCCCAAGAAAATACCTTCAACGGCTTTATCGTCGAGTTTTGAGCGTTTCTGCTTTTGTATATAAGCGTAAGCTCTACATCCAAAAACTTTAATATGGGATAAATCTGGTTTGCAATGCGTCCAGATTTCGTAAGGTGTTTTCTTAATTGATTTGGTTGGGAGCCGGTTCTGCAAGTAAGTTGCTGTACAGATGGCTTCACCCCAAAATTTATGTGGTAACCCAGCTTCTAGGATCATGCACCTAGTCATTTCAGTTAAAGTTCTATTTTTTCGTTCTGCCACCCCATTTTGGGAAGGACAGTAAGGCACAGTCAATTGATGGTGTATTCCCTGTTCGGTTAAGTAATTTTCCATCTCATTGCTAACATATTCGCCCCCGTTGTCAGTTCTAAGGGTTTGTATTTTTCTTCCAAATTTGTTCTTCGTCATTGCAATGTATTCCTTCAATTTTGAGAATACTTCGTTTTTCTTAGAGATCAAGTAAATTATAGTGAACCAGCTATAATCATCAATGAGAGTAAGAAAATAGGATTTCCCGCCTATCGAATTTTGAAATGGACCGCCAACATCAGAATGTACGAGTTCTAGAGGTTTATGCGCTCTGTACGTAGTTGCTTTTGGGTATGGTTGATCAGTTAGTTTTGCTTTTATGCAATTTTCACACACGGTTTCATGCTTGCAGTTATCTATTTTTATACCGTTTGCCAAATTTTCGGAAATTAACTGTGTGATTGAACCGTAATTTTTATGTCCTAGGTGCTTGTGCCAAAGATCTATACAGTTTTTATTTTTGCAGTGATGTGTTATTAGAGCAGGGGTTTCGGTTTCGGTTTCTTCTAAAATTACCTAGTACAGAGAATCATTTATTTTCCCTTCTAAGTAGGTTCTTCCCCCTTGCTGTATTTTGCATTTATTTTTCTCAAAAATTACACTGCATCCGTTTTCCGCAGCTTTTCTAACAGAAATCAAATTTGTTTCTATTTCTGGTACATATAAAACATCGCGCAATCGTACACCATTAATATTTCCATTAGAAGTCAAAGTTCGAAAAAATACATCTCCTATTCCCTGGGGTTTTAAAGTCTTTCCATTTGCACAGGGCCCGATTTAGGAAATTCTTGACTATAGGCACAACTCTGGATGGGGGCCCCCTAACACTGATGAGGGCGTAAAATTTCCAAAACTGACGCACAAAAAAATAATCATGAATCATTGTGAAAGTACCATTTTACCAAGAATTGGCTATTTGAAGAGTAGAAGCCTAGAACATTATCAAATAACAAAAAGCAATAAATACAACATTTTAACTTCATCATTAAAACACCAATATAATGCAACCAGAAAAACTTATTAATCCCATATATACACTATAAAATACATATGATGAACTATACATATAACTATACATATGATGAACCAATCAATCAAGTTTGAAGGATATATAAAAAAATTGCTATTAAAAAAGGTAAAATAAAAATTTGGGGGGCCCTAGGCCCGGGCCTAATGGAAAATCAGGGCCTGCATTTGCAACGATCACCGAATTTTGGTTCTGATGTTTTAATTCTACGAAATATTCCTTATCGTGAAATATGTGACAGCTACTTCCTGAGTCAATGATGAGCTTCTGCTTTATTTTCTTTTTATTCGCAATGAAGGAGGAGGAATGTGCGTATGCAGCTATACCGCTAACTGCATACGCACATTCCTCCTCCTTCATTGCGAATAAAAAGAAAATAAAGCAGAAGCTCATCATTGACTCAGGAAGTAGCTGTCACATATTTCACGATAAGGAATATTTCGTAGAATTAAAACATCAGAACCAAAATTCGGTGATCGTTGCAAATGCAGGCCCTGATTTTCCATTAGGCCCGGGCCTAGGGCCCCCCAAATTTTTATTTTACCTTTTTTAATAGCAATTTTTTTATATATCCTTCAAACTTGATTGATTGGTTCATCATATGTATAGTTATATGTATAGTTCATCATATGTATTTTATAGTGTATATATGGGATTAATAAGTTTTTCTGGTTGCATTATATTGGTGTTTTAATGATGAAGTTAAAATGTTGTATTTATTGCTTTTTGTTATTTGATAATGTTCTAGGCTTCTACTCTTCAAATAGCCAATTCTTGGTAAAATGGTACTTTCACAATGATTCATGACTAGAGGGGCTGACAGGAGATCGGGACTAAACCCATTTGAGAGTGGCAATGTTTCTCCGATATTCAGAAGAAAAGTATTCACGTCGGAAAGCTGTACAGTGTTATGTGGTGAGTCCTCGAGATGCAGTTTACCTGGACAGAATGTGGTAGAACAAGAGAGTAATGAATGGGCACAGAAATTTATTAGTGATTAGACAGACGCCACCGACTCGATCCAATTAGGTTGTGGAAAAATGAAGTATAGATCAGTGTGATTATGTGTTCACGTCAAGTATTATTTATGACGGGCAATGCGATTGTCAAAGGTTCTGATTAGCCTTTGATGTGGCCCTAAGTGTCATCGAGTTACGAAGTGTTATTTTAGTGTTTTGAAAGTGAGTGTGTGTGTATTTGTGATCACGTTGAGTGATGTGCTCATCGCATAGATTCTTGCTGCAAAACTTTAGTGAAATGCATAGTAACCAACTATGGTGTTTAGAGAATCCAGAACACAATGATTATAACGGACAATTCATAAAAACAGTGTTACCGCTAACAGTGCAACAAACGCAAGGTAAGATTGTTATTGTTAAAATTATCAGTGTAGAAGCTACAATAGGTGATCTAACCAGAACTATTGAGGTGTATGTTGTTGATACCCAATTGAATTATATCTTATTATCTTTGCCACATAGGAAATTATTTAACTTGAATATTAAATTAAGTGACTGTAATGTCATCTTTACGTCTGTTGGATTCCGTTAGCAGTATGTTTTATTATTATTATTAACTTAAATTTGTGAGTAAGTGTTGATTTACTATTTTTCATGCTTATGGGTAGTATTTGTTTAGTGTGTTGGTATATAATTGTTTAAATGACATTTTATTAATTTCAATTTGTGAGTAGAGGTTAATTCAATACTTTTCATATGTATAATTAGTAATTGCGTAGTGTATTGGTATATAATTGTTTAATTGGTATTTTGTTAATTTGAATTAGGTGTCACGTGTATTGATATGTAGGTCGAGTAAAATGATAAATGAATATTCTGATGATAATAACTGTGCTAAATTATATTATGGTCGTATTCAAAATAATTGTGATGATATAATGCTAACGAATGGCAATGGAGAGCATGAGCATCCAAAAACGTCTATGCAAATCAGGAATACACTTGATTTGGCTGAAGACTATAAGACTCAGAATGCCATTCAGGATAAATTACCTGAATTTGCTAACATGAATCTATCGTCCGAGCTCATTCCTCTATTGTCATCGTTTATTGGTATATTTCCTAACAGTAAATATGATATTGGGAGAGTGAATATGGAGCTTGCTAGGAATTATTACAACGTCAGAACTACCTGTAGCATTGAGGCCTCATAGAGCGTGCAAGGAGTAACAGTGTGAACCCTGACCCCACCCAACGGAAGTAGGTCAAACGACGAGTAACGAAGTATTGTGTTTTAGAGGGGGAGGTGAGAGAGTGAGTCCCCGATTCCTTTGAGTGTGTAAAAAGAGACGAATAATAATTTTACCTTAACCAAACTAGCTGAAGTTGTCAGAATTATTTTATTATTTTTTTTATAAATTATGGAATTAAGAAAGAAAATGGAAGGAGGAAATTTGTACCTTTCAGTAGAATCTTAAATTCATTTGAATAGGACAGGCTTATTCAAAGACAAGCTATCATGAGAAATTAGTACTCTGATTAGCAGATGTCATCATAAGTCAGAACACCACAGCTAGGTTAGAAGGATAAGGTAATTGAAAAATTGAGCTTGAGAGAGATGAATACTGGAAGGGTAAAAGGATTAATTTTCGCTCAATGTAGAGATCTAGAAGAGTATAGGAAAGAGATCTTGAGGTTAAGAAAAATAGAAGTTATTCCCCTGTATTAAAGAATATAGTGAATTAAAAAACATCAGAGAATTTAAGTGGAATGAAAGAGATGAATAATCCAATAATTGTAAAAAGCATTGTGTTCATATGATATATTTGTGTCTTAGTAAGGATTTTATTATATTACCAGATTTCTCAAGAAATATAGAAACGAAAAAAATACCAAATGTAATCATTTCACACCTAAATCAGTAAATCCACCAAAAATCAGTATATATCTATTTAGTTTCAATAAAGTATTTTTTATTATTAAACAATTTGAATATTTAGTTTTTCAAATAAAAAGACACGGCGACACATTTCATTTCAGTGATTCATTTTTTAGTGAGAATCACGTTGTGAACGAATCACCCTTTGTTTACATCGTCAAAGAGCGATGACGCGCGATGACGGTTCATTAGAATCCAAATATCTCTAAAACTATTGAATTAACAGAATAAGTGTACGCAGAAAAAATTATCAGTTTCCGAAGCTCTTTCCAAATATGTAACATTTATGTACTTCCATGAGAAAAAAAATACACCGATTTTCCTGTATATTTGTCGGCCATTTTTTTTTCGAGGAGTGGCCCACCCGGATGAGTTACGGATGAGTCCGATTTCTCCCTGTCCTTTTATTAGTATAGATATCACCTGTTATTTCTTTTTCATTATTACGCACTATTATCATATTATCTATTTTATGATCATACTGGCATTATTGTGATTGTATAAATAGTAATTATTATCCGAGTAAACCAGTGCTCTAGAAGTGTAACTAGTATTGAGTTATATTTTTCTGAATTGAACTAATTTAGTGCGTGATTGTTAATATGCCTTCATATTTGATTAATGTTGAGTTACGTTTACCTGAATTGAAGTATTTAATGTATCATTTCTGTGTATTGATTTAGCATTGATTTACAAGTATCAGAATTGAATTGTTTTTGTGTATGATTTCATGTAGATTACTATTGAGTTAGAACTGATTTTCGGTATAATGTATCTGCATGGAGATTCAATTAAGCCATATCCATTACGATTTCTATGTTATTCTTTTCATGGCTATACCATTATATTATCTTATACCTTATTTTATTCATAATTATTACCAGACTATTGATGTATTTGCAGAGAGATTCAATTATGCCATATCACTTGCCATTTATATGTTATTCTTTTCATGGCTATACTAGTATATTATCTTATTACTTATTTTATTATCCCACTAATATTGTTATGATTATGTACTTTTAATTACTATTAGACTATTGTTGTAATTGTGCACCTATTAATTTGAGGCCGAGTAATTGTATTGTTATGGTATTGAACACGATGACTGGAGATGGAGGAATTTAGATAGGTGGAGAAATTCCCCAGAGGGACGGAAAGATTTATAATTCCAGCTAACGTATGTCGATATAAAGAGCTTGATACTGCAGATCAAGAGTTTTATATCGATTATGACTTAACTTAAAAAATTGACGTAGTAAAACTTATAATGTTGATCTTGCAGAGTGAATTAGGTGAGGTCCCAACATACTCACACTCAGGTGTCTCTCACCCTATGCAGGCATAGGATGATAGCCTCTTGGGAGGGGGGATGTGACATTATAAGTTAAATCTTGACATTATAAGTTGAATCTCGTCTATTTCTATAATTCGGGTCCCCACATCTGTTAAGAGAGGACCCTTTTCTCGGAAATAGCCCACCCAAAAGCAAGTGAACATCTGCAAATTCCAGTGGGGAAAACAACACAGTAAATTCTTTTCAGTTGATAGGAATATTAGCCGTGCCGCCCAGAAGGAGTAACAAAACCCCGTCTCTAGTCATCTAAAATCCGCAGTTCACAATATCTCAGATATAATGGCTGCAGGTGCCAGAGATAAAGGATCAAAAGTGTCAAACAATATCATAAAGATAAAGCGCACCCAATGTGCTTCTTAGTATAGCAACCGCACCACCCACGAAAAACATCTGTGTTGATGTAAACAGTCGCTGACTTTGGTACAGCCCCTGACTAAGAGGCAGTCTGCGATTGTCTGTCTTTGTAAGCACTTGTATGTTTCGCGTCATGCTAGAAAGACGCTCTGATATCCGCTACCAACTCTTCAGAAATAAAAGACTGCAATTTTATAGAACTCTGCCTCGTCGTTTGTGCTTATTATTTGTTGTTATGGAAATCATGTGGTGAAATGTCACACACACACACACACACACACACACACACATATATATATATATATATATATATATATATATATATATATATATATATATATATACTTGCATTAAAGTCCGGGTAGATATATAGATATAAAATATTTCATGCATTCCATCAAAAAAATACTGGGCTACAACCTGCTCTTCATGTTCATCTGGCCAGACAGAATGCGCTTAGCGCGTTTTTACTGAAATGATATACAAACAATAAGAAAGAAAGAAACTTTGAGCCTGCGGACCTTTGTTTGATTTTATTGAGAATGAATAACACCGTGTTGCGTTATTCGCACGTTTGGATTGAATAAGTTTGCTCTTTAATTATATTTGTTAGATACTGTTCAATTAGATTTAATTAGATTTGTTTGATCCACTGTTTAATAAGAAATAAGTTTTATAATTTACATTTGCCTTTATTATTTATTTTCCCCCTTAAAAACGCATTTTTTTTCCATTTCACCCAAGAGGTAAAGTGCAAGATGCGTTACCCCTTTATTTAATCAAAGTAAGGCTTGGTTCCCCATGAAGCCTTTTTCCTAATGCTTGTATGTTTTGTAAGAAATGTTTTGAATCAGATGTATTACTGTGAGTAATGTTCTCAAAGGCCCGGGTGGTTCTTGAATTGCATGCAATTGTACTTTCCCATTACTGCAACACATAGCAGAGCCAGGAAAATTGTGTTTATCTGGGGAGCCAGAGTCAAAGGTCATTCCCAACCCTCTTCCTCCCGCGCATTGGAATTTGACCCCCCCTGCGACATCCTCAAACCACCCCTCTTAACGCAGCTGGTTGAGGGGTATCCACAGGGGGTACACGCACCTCTATCGGGCACAAAAAACATTAAAAAAATTAATTTTAAAAAAACTAATTGAGCCCCAAATTTCTTTTTACCTGATTTAAGTTTCTCATGTTCAAAACATTAACTGTGCCGAATTTGGTACCGGTGGGTGAAACAGTCTATGATTCTATAGCGGACAAACAAACAGACAAGCTCTTTTATATATATATATATATATATATATATATATATATATATATATATATATATATATATATATATACAGTGGACGCTCGTTAATTCGAACTCGGTTAATTCGAACTTTCGGTTAATTCGAACTAATCCAAAGGCCCCCAAAAACTTGTATTGGAGTTAATGTTAAAAATAGCTTATTAATTCGAACTAAATTTTTATCACTTCGGTTAATTCGAACTAAAAATTTGACAAAAAAAATTCTTTTTCCTTTTTTAATGGAGGAAATACACACTGTATTTATTATTTTGTGTATCAAAATTTCTTTTCTGTGTAAAGATGTACATGCCTGCATTCCTAGACTATTGCATGTCTGCTAAACTTTAGTAGCTATTGTCCTTATTAGTGCTAAACGGAAACAGCAATTTTCCTTTATTTGGATCGATTTTCTTAGAATTTCAGAAAAACTAGTCTTTACTACAGATTCTAGCTGCGTCAGTTATAACTGCAGTGCAGACAAGCTAATGTGGTCTAGTTTTTCTTCCTGATGGTGTGGTGTGAACGTGTAAAAATTCAGGATGTCTACACGTGGAAAGTACAAAACCCTAACTTTGGAGACAAAGGTAGAAATTTTAAAGACGCATAGGAATTGCGTCCCAATAAGTTCTAGAAAAAGCTCTACTGCTATGGTTCCAGGATGTTAGATCTCGAAATTTTCCGATAAATGGACCCCTAGTGCTGACGAAGGCTGATGAATTGGCAATTCGAAAGGGTATTGAAAATTTTAAATGCAGTGATGGATGGCTTTCTCGATTTATGTCAAGGCACAATATTTCTTATCAACTGTATGTAGCCAAAGCTCTGATGTAAACGAAGACGTATGCACTAATTTCGGTAGGAAACTGCCAGGGCTTTTCTCTACTTACCTGCCGAAAGATATTTTTAATGCGGCCATAATGGATAAAGCCATAATGGACTCTATTAAAACTCTGAAAGCATTTATTCAGATGGAACCTTCCTCTGAAAATGAATTGAAATGTTTACTTCAAATCGAGAAGCTGTCTGAACAATGTAGGCATCATAAACAGAACCAAACATCCATTTTACAGTTTTTCCCCAAAGTGTAATTCATATTTTTAATAAAAGTTTATTTTATACTGCATATCTTCTGCTTCATTTTATGATTAAGGTAAGTCTGTATTGCTTTTTAATATGTTTAACTTTAGATAACATAGTATAATATATTTTCTGGGGTTATACATTTTAGGAGAGTTTCTTCTTCAGCGATACAGATTTAAGTTATATATTTTCTCTTACATCGGATAATTCGAACTTTTTTCTGGGAACCTATGAGTTCGAATTAACGAGCGTCCACTGTATATACATATATATATATATATATACATATATATATACATATATACATATATATATATATATATATACATATATACATATATACATATATATATATATACATATATACATATACATATATATATATATACATATATATATATATATACATATATATATACATATATATATACATATATATACATATATATATATACATACATATATATATATATATATATATATATATATATATATATATATATATATATATATATATATATATATATATATATATATATATATATATACAGTGCTCGATTTCTAGAAATAGATGTCCCGGCAGGGCCGGCGTTTCGCCGCTCCGGGCAGAAAGGTAAAATGCCGCCCCTTTATAACAAAAATTAAAAGAGATAACCCAAACCCTTCCCCGCTTAGTAGTAAAATAAAACGTGAGCAAAAAAATTGGTATTAAAAATGTTGAAGTTTTGATTTGCCAAAAACACAAATTTCTTGATTTATGATTTTGGCACTAAATTGGATTTAAGGTTGCACAGAAAAAAAAGAGAAAAGACACAAATCTAGTATATAATTATAAAATGCATATAATAGAAAGATAGTAAAACAAATTATAGAACCACTAAAAATAAAAACCTAATTATTAAAAATACAGTTAAACTGAAAAGTATTTTTTCTCACTTTTAATTCTGAAATTTTTTTTAATATTTTTTTTTTGACATCAATTTCTTCAGCTAGCTCATGTTCAATGGCTAATGTTGTCAAGCCATTTAGCCGATCCTCGGTAGTTGTAGAGGGTAAGAAAATTTTAATGAACTTTAATTTGGATAAAACTTCTTTCTCCACTTGCCACACTTATTGGGAGAGTAAGTAAGATTCTTAAAACTATACCGAGATTTGGAGGACAATCCAGCTTTGAAATGAATTTTAAAATATCGATTGGACTTTCTTTTTTATTTAGTAAGGCCAAAACCGATACTATCTCGTCCGCCAGGTCCAGCGCCTTTATATATGATTAATTCCCATCAGTTAACACTACGTCTAGATCTTTACAATATTTTAGTAAGTCGTTTTGAGGGGTATCTTTTAAATCATAAATACTGTATAAAAACTGGAAATAGTTGCTGTGGGTACTGATCAAATCAAACCCGGATTCAAGTGCATTGATAGCTTGGTCTAGTGAAAAAATAAAACTCTGCCCTATATTATTTCAAAGTAGGATCTTCTATCGGATCATCTCGTGCGTCACAGTCAAAATTAACATTCCTTCTTCGAACTCTATGACGTGGCTGGATAAGCTCAAAATTAGCCGGTATGTCAATTTCGTCGGCGAGTTCTCGAGCATCGCAAAGCATTTCATTAAAGGCCGTGTCCGATCTAAGATCCTTGAAAATATCCTTACAATTTTTCAAGAGTTGCCATACCAGATGGTAAATCATAGTCTTTTGTCTGCAATAGCTTACTTATTGGATTGATACAATTAAAGATTTTGTACCAAATTACAATGCAGTATAAGAACTTAAATTGTTTAACACAACTTAATAGTCCAGAAGCCTCAACTCTTATAGAGTTGTCAATCTCCGAATTATTACAAACAGCAAATAAAGCATAGTATATCCCTCCTAATTGATACCTCAGTGGTTTTAATGCATCTATTCGGCTTTCCCTACGAGTATCACTTAGGGGTTTCAAAGTTAGTCCCTGGACATATTTTATTAATATGGTCCATCGAAAAGTTGAGGAAAAAAATATATTTTTTGGACCATATTAAAAAATTTGGCGGCTTCAAACGATGCCTTTGCCATGTGATTAACGACCAAGTATAATGAGTGACTACTACATGGGAGGTAAAATGCTCTTGGATTTAACGCTATTATTCTAGATTGTACTCCCGATTTATCGCCTCTCATGTTGGCCCCATTATCGTAAGCATGTCGCCTCATATCCTGCAAATTCAATCCCAATGTTTCAAGTCTTTTAAGTATTAGAGTTGAGAGTTCAGAGCCCGTCGATCTTTTAACCGGAAGAAAGCCTAAAAAGCTTTCATTAATTTTAATGGAAACCTCATTGGGATTGGACTTGTCAATGGATACATACCTTACTAAGACTGTCATTTGCTCGATCTTGCTGACATCAGGAGAACAATCTAGAACTATTGAATAATATTTAGCTTTTTTAATGTGAGATGTTATATTTTCACTTAAAAGAATAATTATTTCATTTTGAATATCTTTCCTGAGATAGTGGACTTTAACTTCCTCTTTTATGAACACTCTGCGGATATGCTCCTCCATTACTGGATCAAACTGAGCAAGTAATTGAATAATTTGCAAAAATTACCATTACCGAAATCGTAAAGTTTGTCACTTGTACCTCAGAGAGCTAAACAGTTTTGAGCAAGCATTTTTATTGTTGAAACAATTCATAGAAGCACCTCCTACCAATAATTTATCTCTGCGGTAATGAGTCTCTGTGAGTGACTGTCAATCGTTTTAGAGTACTGTATTCTTTGACTAAGTTCAATACAAGATTTTTGACTTTGGATACGGTTTTTAGAGGTTTCATGTTGTTTTAAAGTCTCAGCGAGGTGCTTCCAATCTTAAAACCTTCAGTAGAAAGAGAACTTAAAATAGAACCAAAAAGTTTGCAGCAATAAACACAGTTTTTTGTAATTGAATAGACTAACCAGTTGCGCATGACTTTTTCACCAATTTTTATGTTTCTCAAATAATGAACTGCGCTAAATCTTCGACCGGTATCATTATACGGAAAACTGTATTCCTTTAATGGTTGGGGTGCTCCTTCTTTTACCAAAAAATATATTTCGGCTTCAGATAAGCTAGTTGGCCAGGAACCCGGATCTGAATTTATTATCGTAGCAAATGTCTCTTCTTTGGATTTCCCTGGAGTAGGTTCACTGGACGTCCCTGGAGTAGGTTCTTTGGATATCCCTGGAGTAGGCTCCACTTGAGCAATATCGGTAGCTTGATTGGTAATGGCTTCATAATTAAGATTTGAATCAACTTCTAATATCTCCGTGTCGTCATCGTCCCTTTTCGTGCCTTGTAGGTAACTTGACAGACTTCCAACCTGTTTTTGAATTTGAACTTGTTTTTCGACCCTTTTTCTTTTGTACTGAGCACCCGATAATCTTTTACGTCCATCAGACATTCTAAAAACAATTAAGAAAATGTTTCAATAAAAAATAATTGTGTTTTTTTAAACGAAACAGAGGCGTTTTCGAATATTTTTTGAATGTTTCAAGGCGAGATTTTGTTGGCTTTGTTTAGGGTAAATTGTTAAAAAAAAACACTTTCTATTCCATTGCTGACGTTTCGGTTTTAATCAAACCTTATTCAGAGATTCAAGGTTTGGTTAAAACCGAAACGTCACCCTAGAAATAGAAAGTGTTTTTTTAACAATTTACCCTAAATAAAGCCAACAAAATCTCGCCTTGAAATAAGTAAATAACGGTACGAAAAAACAAAAGATTTTTCGAATGTTTTTGGAAAGATGCTCCCCTACGAGGATTAATTTTTACCCCTGACATTTATTTATAGCGAATATGAGTTGAGCGAAACCTTGTCTGTTCTTACTTACCTTTTGATTCTTCTTTTGTATTACATATATATGTGGGTCAGGATAACCGTGCGGTGATTTAAAATAACTACTATTATAACTTCACTAATATTTAATGAATAATTATTATTTACAAAAGATATTTACAAGGCTACGTCTTTAACACAATAGGCTGGTGAACATTATATAGCAGTCGTCTACTGCTATCAGACAAACGCGTCATAGTTCGTCTCCGTCAAACCCAACACCCCCGATATAGGGGGTGTTGGTCAAACCTCTCACTGCTAGGGGTTGCCAGATCTCTACCTCTTTACTTGAGCCGGAGAGGCGCAAATGGGTAATAGCGTCATCTGGTGGGATATGCAGATATCACAGACCGATGTAGGCTCAGGAACCCACAATCGGCCCTCCTGCACTCGGCTGGCCCTCCAGACGATACTGCAAATATAAAAAAAAAAAAGGCGAACAGCAAGACTGAAAAAGTACAAAATTCTCTGAAAAGAAACAAATGTTTGGAACATATAGAGTTTATCGTCTTAGCTCTAAAAACGAAAAATGTGTCAGTTCGTCTTTAATCTTCATTTTCGTCAATTCGTCTTTAATCTTTATTTTCGTGAATACGTCTTTAATCGTCATTTTCATCACTTCGTCTTCATTTTGAGATGATAGCATGTTTTTGCATTAATATTTTGGTATGATATACCATGGTTTTAGAAATTCAGCACATGTCGTCGTGCAGTTAGGTCCTTCGGGATTTCCTTCTTTGACCACGTCATAGGTATTGCCTCCTTTAACCTTAACGATTTTGTAGGGTCCTAAATATTTCGATTTTAGTTTTAAGTGCGGCCCGAACTGAGTTCTTTTTATAGCGACTAAATCGTTAAGTCTATAAGGTTGTAGTTCTTTTCTTCGTAAGTTATACGTCTTCCGGTTCTCTTCTTGGATTTTAAAAATCTGTTGCTTTGAATGCTTTCTCAGTTCATCTCTTTGAGCTTCAAAATTAGCTTGAAATTCGATCTCGATCATTTCTTTGAGTTTATTCAGACCTCCTACATTCATCTTCGTACCAAAAAGTAACTCAAAAGGTGTTGTGTCTATGCTCCGTTGATATGTGGAATTAATCGTCTGCTGCAGTTCGTTCGTAAATTTATACCACTGAGCTGGATTTTCTAAAGATAACTTTGAAAGAACTGATATGATAGTCTGTATGATGATAGTCTGTCTTATGATATCCGCTCAATCTGTCCGTTCAACATTTTGTTGTAAGTTCTAAGTTCATCGATCATTTCTTTCATTTGTGACACTACATTTTCTTTTTGTACAACAGCAAAAATATTTGTTTGATTAATAACACCAGTAAAACATAAACTCATTATTACTCCTCCTATGATACACCAATCATAGCCAGACAAATAACGAAATAATTCTATTAACAAAACAAACCAGTCAAAGAAAGATCGGCGATTGGTAGTCTTCTGGGATTCATGTCTTTGAATATGAACATTTTCTCTCTTATCTTGTGTTTTTAAATAATGAACATCATGTTTTAGTCCTATTTTTTCAGTACTTTCGTTTCTTTTAGAATTTTCTTCCTTTCTAGTATCTTCAATCATTTCTTTTGGTTTGTGATCTTCACTATTCTCTGAAAATGGTAATCTACGGGGCTGACGGAATATAGGTTCATTACTTTTTACCAAAATATCTAATTCGACATTTGATGTCTTAGTTTTATGTGGTACATAATTCGAAACTAATTGTTGCACCTTATCCTTGAAAATATTTGGAACGTCAGGTTCAATGTTCAGTTCAACTTCATTAACAGTTAAATCAACTGGTAGAACGGATAACATGTTAATTTCTTTTACACACTGAGATTTATTTTTAATCGTAATTCCGTTTTCATTTATTAGTGTCTCACCTTGCATTAATACATTGAGTCCTATGATGACGTCATTACATAAGACATAACATTATTTTCAACAACACAAATATCTGCATTACACTTAAAATCATCAACATTAATATTTCATTTAAAATAACCTAATGGTTTCACTACGCATTTACCAAAACCAATTAAAGAAGAATTCGATGGAATTAATTGTCGTACATTTAATTTATCAAACACAGATTTGCGAAGTAGCGTTAGGGCCTGTTGACATAGGAGTCCGTTGCGCTGCGTTAAGGAAAAGATGGCGGTGAGACGAAAATAAACCAATCATAGGCGTTAAAAATTTCATTTCTAATCGTTTAGAGGCATATGATTCGTTTATTTTCGTCTCAACGTCATCTTTTCCTTAACGCAACGCAACGGACTCCTATGTGAACAGGCCCTTACTTGACTCCCAGTATCTATTAGTGAACTTACACTTAAATTATCAATCATTACTTTATTGTTCAGTTTCGGTTCTACCTGAACATTCAATGTGGCTACTTCTGGTTTCGAATTTGTTCTAGGACATGATGAAGCAATGTGTCCAAAACCTTGACAAAGAAAACATTTGATCCCCTTATCTTTATGGATACAAAATTTCGAAATGTGATTCTTTTCACCACAATTAAAACAAATCTTATTTTTACGATTATCAAAATCATTGTATTTCATTTTTTCAAAACCACCATTATACTTCACTTTATTTACACTTTCGTTTTCAGAATTAAATCTATCACTATGTTCATATTTTGATTTCGTTTTATCAAAAGCATTAAATCTATCATTAAAATCATGTTTTGTTCTAATTCTATCAAAAGAAACTTTACTCTTTGCCGAATCACTCTTTATTACTTCATAGATTTTAAGTTTTTCTTTGAATTCTAATAAATTCTTACATCCGTACAAAATAGTTTTGTTTTCCGGTCTATCATTTATTCCTTTAATAACATAGTGCATTAAAGCAGATTCCTCAATTTTACCGCAATTGCAAAACTCTTTCATCTTTAAAAAATAGTCCTGAACGGTTTCAGAATCCCTCATTTTCTTTTTACTCAAAAGATCATGTAAATTAGCTGAATTTATCTCAAAAGAAAATTCATCAATCAAGGCTTGTCTTAGTTTTTGCCACGAATTAATTTCGGTTTCTGTTCTAACAAATAACAAAGCATTTCCACCCAATGATCTTTTAGCCATAACAAATTTTTGTAAATCCGACAAATTAAATAGTATTGACATATTCTCAAAGTGATCAATCCAATGAATTGTATTTTCATGCGATTCTGCATTGAATTTAGAAATTGTACTTTCGATATCAGCATAATTAATATTAACACTTGGAATAACAGGGTTTGCATAAAAATTACTTCTATAAACATTATCACATTGCATTGAACAACCAGCTATATTTTTCTTTTCGTTAACGTCGCACTGCATTCAAAAATCATTTTTACTATTCACTTCTTCGCATTCCGAGTCAGAAGACAAAACATCTGTATTAATGTTCTGAGCCAGCGTTTCGATATTACATAATAGAGACAGAATTCTTTTTGTAAGTTCTGGTTTAGCTCCTTCGAATGAAATGTTTAAGCTCGCCAATCGAAAACACATCGTCAATCTTTTTTAGTTTCTTTTGAAATTTATCACTTTGAATTTCAAAATCAAATCCTTCGAAATTCCCAAGTCTCTTCCGATTCGACCTATCACCGTCATGGTAAAAAATTAGCTTATGTAGAATTTTGATTTTATCAGATTTGAAATTTTTCAATGCAACGCTTATTTCTTTTATATCATTTAACGTCATCTTGGAATATGAAGAATGTTCACGTACCTCTTAAAGATGCTTGACATGTCCTTTAAGCCGTAAATCGTCACTGGTCAAACCGTCAATGGTGAATATCAATCCTCTTCAATCCAGAATGAAGTCTTTGATACTAAATTAAGTCCTCGCGATTCACTTTTATAGTTTCAAAAACACATTGAAATTATTCCTATATCGTCGTTAATCCTGTATCTTTAGTCCTGTATCAATCCTGGGATCTTTAGTCCTGTATCCCAATTCTGACTGTGGGTCAGGATAACCGTGCGGTGATTTAAAATAACTACTATTATAACTACACTAATATTTAATGACTAATTATTATTTACAAAAGATATTTACAAGGCTACGTCTTTAATTAATAACACAATAGGCTGGTGAACATTATAAAAAATGGATTAACATGATAAAAAATGGACTGTTATTGAGTGTTCATTATCAGTAATGATAATTTTTGTAACTCTTCAACCTGCACCAAAAATTAAATACTCAGTGATACAAAATTGGATATTAGGGTATATAATGGGGACTTGAAACTAGGTAAGCCAAATAAATTTTATTTTTCCTTGTTGTGTTAATAATATAAATGAGTTAAATGATATTTTAGAGGCATTGTGTAAATTATATATTAAAAATGTAGAAAAACCTATTATTTGTAGTATTATTGATACTTTACAGTCATTGGAATTTTGTGATGATATTAATAAGGATAGGGTAAAATTTTCAGTTGAGCAAATTTCATTTCTTTGTGGTAATAAGCATGCATTTAGATATTCATCTGAAACATTAATTTTTGCAACTTTATTATATACTATAGCTTAACAAGCATATCACTTTATAAGGAAGTTCAATACTATAAATCTTCAGCGCCAAAATACCATCCAACGTCTGTCTACTTCCTTTAATTTAAATCCTTCCAAAGATCAAACGGACTTTAATTTTTTTGCATTACATTAGGGAAAAATTTCACTCTTAGAAGATTGTGACAAACTTGTAATATTAATGTTAGATGAAATTCATTTAAAAGAATATGTTGAATACAAAGGAGGTAACATTTTAGGTATAAGTTATAATACTAATTCTTGTGCTTCAAGTGCTCATGTTTTTATGATTAAGAGTGCTCTATCAAAATTTAAAGATGTTATGCATGTTTTACCGGTTAAAACATTGAGAGGTGAAGATTTGCATGCGTTTCTTAGAAAAGTAATTGTTGGTTTAGAAGAAATAGGTTTTAATGTTTTATGTGTTATTGCATATAATAAATTCAATTAATAGAAAAGCAATGTCTTTCTTTCTTGAGGATGCAGTCAGCATTACAGCTAAAACTTCAAACTAAAGCTTTTGGTGAGGTTGAAATTGAAGATTTTGAAAAACTGAATGTATAAATAGTAATTTTGACAAAGGGGAAAGCATTGGGAAAGCATTAGATGTTACAAATGCAAAACCTTACTTTTCAGTAATTATTTATTTAGCTGGGTATTGTATGTACTCAGTTTTGAAAAGGGAAAGCTGTTTGTCATGTAAGGAATTGTATTTGCTAGATAAAGAATTGGTTGTAAATGTTGATTATGATTTTTTTAGAAACTTAGATAGAGGTCGATTAATGTATCTTCGTGAGCACATTGTAAATGCAGTATTGCATAATTATATTATTATAAATAAATTATGCTTTCACCATGAGCTAGAATTTCTAAGAAAGCAGAATCATCGACATATAGCTACTGCATCTACAATGTATGTATTAGATGATAGTGATATGCTGCAATCAGATGTGCTTTGTGCAAATCTTCACAGTGCTGATATTATTTTAAAGAAAGTAATATGGGTATCCACAAATATTTTGTTAAATAATTTTTGTGAGAAAAAAAATGCTGATGCAATTCTAGCTGCTCACTGAAAAAAGAAAGCTAATAAAGCATCAAAGAGAAAGCTAGAGACACTTACACACAATTAAATGTCTCAAATATCTGTAAATCTGTCTCTATTGTTTCATTAATTATAATGTGTATTGAAAGGATTTAGATAAATGTTTTATGTATAATTTTATTATATAATGTGATGTGTAATTGAAATTAAATAAATTGATTAAAAACTGGCTGTACTTTTTTCATTGTAGTTACAATGTTATTCATTTTTGCTTTATAGTCTTTCATCATCAGTAGCAAAAATCCAACAAAATCGAATAAGAAAAATATTTTCTAGTAGTGCATATAGAAATCAACCAAGAAGTTTTTTACCCTGTGTGTGACGTGTTTGTTCTTTAAGGTTACAATCAAAGTTTAATGATTTTACTATGCTAAAAGGAGTACTCTAGCTGAATTTTGAATATTTTGGTTGTTTAAATTTTTCCTTAAATAACATTAAATTTTCAACTTTTGCAAACTATTAATTTCAATATTCCACTAAGCTGCTTCTCCACTTTTTTATGAATGAAGCAATTCATTAAAAAGTTGGTAAGTTCAAATAATTTTCTCAAAGACTTACGTAAACAATGCTATATCGCACGCTGCTTTCGGGAGTTGGATCAGTAAGGACGCACGGGAAAGATCCCAGTAGTGTGACGTCACTACCTAGTTGTGAGGCCTGGGTTTCGAAGGTCACGGTGGAGCACCTGTCGATCCACGCTTGAGGCAAGTTTTGAAAACGGCGCCTTTTCAGATTTTGGGCGACTCCAAGTAATGAATGGATTGCTATTAGAAACAATCTACCCAATAAAAGAATGGACATTTTTGAAAAAATATGTATTAAATAAAAAAGAAAAGCTTTACTTATTTTTATAAACTATAAAAATTTTAAATATTTTTTTATTGTTAAACAAATGCCAGGCCATTGACCATCAGGATATCAGGCAACGAGCTCTCCAATACTTTTTACCATGTTTTTATTAACTTGCTTTCTTGCGTGTGTGTTTGTCCAGTACAAATCTTGCAGTCGATTTTTAACTAACTTCCCGACTAGCTAGACATTTGAAACTTTTAGAATAGCTCAGAACACGATGACAATGAATTTTTTTAATACTTTTAGCCATCTTTAAGCCGAATTAAATCAATTTTCAGTTATTTTCAGTTAATTTTGTTTTTTAGACTGGTGCAGCCATCTATTGGCCGGAAAGGGAACTAGTCAAATGCAACAAGTCAAACAAGTCAAATGCTAGTTAATTTCCAATTAACTTCATTTTCTTTCAAGTTGATGGGATAATACATAAAAAAATTAAAAAAGTATTTATTAATACATAGAATTGTCAAGTTTATATGATTCAACAGAAAATTTAAAAACATGGTATATGAAAAGTCTTTTTATCTTGTAATTATTAACAATACAGTCCAAAGTGCAATGGTTCTCAACCGGTGGTACGCGTACCCCTTCGGGGTGCGCGAAAATCTGTAAGGGGTACGATGTTAACTACCAAAAAGTATACAAAATTATATTGGTACATGCTAGAATTTAATTGTGACAAATGTTTGAGTAATGATTTAAAAATGAAAACTATCATTAAATCAGCAAGCAAACACGTCGCTCGTCGCAAGCAAACACAAAGAACTAGCAGACATTGCTGTGAAGTACCCTCTGGGGTTTACGACAACTTACTTGGGCGAAAAAGGATTTTCAAGTTTAACTTACCCGAAGAACAAAGTATAAACACACGCATAATGCTGAGGATGATTTACGGCTGCATTTGACCAAACTGGAGCCAAACATTGATGAACTTTGTAAACAAAAACAAGCCCAACGTTCCCACTCATTATTTTTTGAGACTTTTTTAATTTTATGTCTGATTAATAAAAACTTTGTAATAAAATGTCCATTAAAATGATTTTTTTTAAAAAATTACCTATTCGTAATTAAACTTTAAAAAGTTTAATATTTAAAATTTAGCTAATACAGAGGCTGTTCACACATTTTTTAGACGATGTATATTGTATTCACAAAACTAAATTACATAAAATTCTTGTGTTTTAAATGTTCTATTTGACATCCCTTATTCTGAACTATCTTTCGACACCACAATTTCCAGGATAATAATGCCTTTTGAAGTGTCAGAAGAGGTAATCTATCCCATTCCTCCTGAACAGCTTTCCAGAGTCCTGTAAGGGTTTTGGGACAACGTTTGGAGAATGCAGATTTTATAAGTCCGAAAGCACAAAAATCCATAGGTAATACATCGGGAGATTTAGTAGGGATATCAGTGAAGGGTATGGCCTTGAAACCAGTTTTTTGTTCCATTTCTTTTAGGAAATTTACAGTGGATTTTGATGTGTGACTGCTAGCTTTGTCCTAATGGAGTCTCACAGATTTATGGCACTGTGGGTAAAGCGATGGTATTTCATTCAGAAAAATTGGCTGTAAAATATGTTACTGATAGTATTTGGAGTTAATCTTGACATTTTTTTCCACTCTCTTTATTTTTAACTTGCCATTATAAGAAAAACCAACAACAATCATGAATCCCTTAGAAAAACTTTCTTTCCATTCTTTGAACCATGTACTTAAATTTTTTTCTCCCCTTTTATGATAATAAATGGCTCTTTTTTGTTGCAATCATTTAAATACACCCATGATTCATCTATTGAGACAATTGTTTTCCATTTTTCTTTGGATAGGGGTTTCTCATATAGAATTCTGCAGCGTGTCCTGCGTTCAGCGATATGATTTGGAAGAAGATGATGCACATTGCGTTTTTTCGCTTTCTTAAGATTTAAATCAACGTTTATCATTTTGTTTACACCGAGCATTTTAATGATTTTGCAACTGTCCTTTGACTAGGGGGATTTTCTTTTAACATTAAACAACGTACCTTTGCAATAATCGAAGATGTCCGTTTTTTCCTTGGATACTTGTTTGGAATTTTTGTCCCACTTGAGGCTCCAATTTGACGTTTTTTTCCTTTCTTGTTGACGATATTACCTATCGACGCTTTAGATATCCCAAAACCATGACTCTCACATCGTTTTTGGATAACGGAGTATGTATATTTCTCTTCGGAAAGAGCATAAATGTAGCCTTCGAACCACTGCTTTGTTAGAAACGCCATTTTGAATAAAAACAAAACTTTCAAGCCGCAGATGATAATTTTGACTTTTAAAAACATAGTACAATTGGAACTATTTCTTTTGCAGCAAACGATTTTTTATTACCGCTTACCAAAATCGTCTAAAAAAAGTGCGAACAGCCTCTGTATGACACATTTTAATAAAACTAAAGTGTTTTTGTTGGGGGGTGCGCATAGTTAATGACACGCAAAAAAGGGGTACGTGTGTCGAAAAAGGTTGAGAACCACTGATTTAGTGCATAAAAATCGTCCAGATGAGCAGCAGTCATGTCTTGTCACAAGACATAATCAGGTGAATTAGTTAAAACCCTTTAAGGCGCGCCGTTTGCGCGGTGCAAACGCATAAATCTATTCTTTTTTATTCAATTTTATTCAATATAGTCCCGGAGCAGAAAATGACTAGTACTGCCTTCTGTTATCAGTTTAAGGGGACAGTGGACCTTCAAACCTAACTTTTTTTGTTTTGAATTTATATATTTGAAATTTGAATATGTGATTAGTACCATAGATATGTAGAAGTGGTTAATATTTAAAGATGAAATATTAATAATTTATGAATTATGAATTATATCAAAAATTGGCTGAATTAAAAATGTTCCATGCGCATTTCTATTGCATATAATATGGTAGTTTTTATTTACAGGATACCTTATAGAACTAATAATGAAACTTATTGCTTATTTTAAGCATTCATAAAAAAATATAAAGAGAAAAAAAATAACAATAGTGAAAACACCCTTTTTATTACGCAAAATACCTATAAATCATCTTTTCAAATACAAAATTCAGCTAGGAAGCATAATTTTTTCAATAAGATTTATTTGATATACAGTGAAGTATATAAAACTTAAATTTCAAAGCGATACGATCATTAGAAATGCACCTGTAGAAGTTTGAATATTCGTATGACACGAGAATTTTTATTTTGAGAAAAACACATTTAAAGTTATTGCTATTAGTAACCACATAATATCTAAATTAAATACAAATGCCTATAACTAGGAAAGTAATCACAGAATTTAAAAATTATTTTTGCAACACATTCCTACTCGTCCGTAGTTTCACAATTCAATAAAATAAAAAAATCGTATTTTTGGTGAAATTTCACAATTTCGAAAGTCCACTGTCCCGTTAAAGAAGTAAAAGCATTTTGCATTCTTTAAATGGAAAAGTTTTCAAGATTTTTTTAAGTTAAAAAAAAAAAAATCGGGAAAATGATTCACTGTTTGCAAATCACCTTGAAAACAGTGGAGGTTGTTGCCTCTGATAGGATTAAATTAAAGCGGAACATATGGACACTAAGACAATCGGTCAAAAGTCTAAACTCGGCCACTGCAGCTGCACGGGCTGAATCCGGGACACAGCACACTCCGGGACTTATCTCCAGCAGCATGGGAAGCCACGCTACGAAACGATTGTTTGAGGATTCCCTTTATCTCTGATTCAGCAGAATGGAGTGGCAGGTCTCTACAAGAACTCTTCCTCTTTTTGCCCCAAAATCCGCCATCTCGTTTCCACAAAGACCACAATGGGATGATACCCATTGGAGGGCAACTTTTCCATGAATCCCCTTCAGCTCAGTACTCGGGAACTCCTATTCTCCTGGTTGCTAAAATTTTAAATATTTCAGAACTTAAAAGAAAAGCACAATAAATAAATAAATTTGGATATACAGTGGAACCTCGCATAACGAGCATAATTCGTTCTAGAGTCTTACTCGTAATGCGAAACACTCGTTAAAGCGAAACAATTTTTCCCAATATAAATTAATGTAAAATACAATAATGCGTTCCATGCCAAAAAATACTCGAAATTTTTTAGACGTAACGTTTATTAAAGAAAATTACTTATACATAAATTCTTAAGGAGCAAAATCATCCGTATGTAGTTTATTATTTACGAATTCATGACACATATTTAATTTTTTTACTAGAAATTTATCTAGCGACGTTTGTTTTTCTTCAAAATTTGCCGAAAATGTGTCACCGCATTGTCACTAAATAAATTTGTAGCGCGCATAGCCACCGTCTTATCGGGGTGATGCTTTGTGACTTACGATGCAACAGTTTCCCATGCTTTCATCATTTCCTTTATTGCGCCAGACGATTGTTTCTTTGCTGTTTTTTCGTCCTTCTCCAATGACAAACTCTCCTCTACAACTGCTTGCTGTGAAAGACACTGCAATTCTGTTAGCTGTTCGGTGGTCAGCTCTTGGTTGTGCTCTTCCACAAGCTCCTCAATACCATTGTTATCCTCCAGTCCTGTACCATAAATTAAGCGATCCGACTCCGTTTCTTTACGAAACACTGTACATTTATTAACATTCACAATCACCGCACAATTACAGTATTCTTACAATAATTTATTACGGCCTTTCATTTATGCCGCCCAGATTTTCCCACTCGACTACGTCGAGCCATCACATGGTTCTAAGAGCCGCGCAAATCGGCTCTTCAACGTGACAAGTTACTTTCGTTTTGACACGTGGCATACACATACAGTATTTCCCTCCCGTAAGGAGAGTAAAACCAAAATTCCCCGTTTATAGGGACAAACAGTTACAGACGGAGTTTTGAGTCGTAACAAGTCCCATGATATTTGTTTCTCGAACCATCCATGACTACCCTTAAATAGTTATTTTTCGGCCGTTGACGATCTTGGTGACGTGAAGATCCGAGTGACGTGAAGAGGGGACTTCCTTCCACGTCACTGGTTATGCGAAATGTTGCTCGTTAAGCGAGCCATTTTTTTACGATTTATTTTGCTCGTTATGCGAAATACTCGTTATGCGAGGTGCTCGTTAAGCGAGGTTCCACAGTAATTGGATATGTCAGAAAAATGACTAAATAATGGACCGCTTTAGATACCGTCTTTTCTATAGAAGAGACTGCTAGATCTTTTAATCGTTCTTGGGTTGTTGGTAGATAGTTCTTTAAAATGTTCCATTCTGGAAAACGGCTACGGTTGCGTGTGATAGAATCCTCAGACTTGCAACAACGTTTGAAAATTGACGTTCAGATTGACATACAAAATTTAGTTTTTTTTAACTTCATTTGGTAAAATGAGACACACAGGATTTTTGAGTTCCTCTTTCAGATTCATTTTATATTTGTGAATTTTTGTGAGTTTCGCCGTGTTATAATTTTTCGCTATGTGCCAAAAATGTCGTATTTTTTAACTCATTTTGGCGCCTCTCACCATTCGACACCACACTTCTGGGACCGGCCACGTGTCATTACGCCTTCGAAGGTTGTTAGTCCAGACCAGTGGTTCCCAACCTGGGGGCTATTTGGGTTATCAGGGGGGCAATAAATAAGTAGGGGGCGATTTGGGGGCGATGAGTATTCAAAGGGGGGAAATTAAAATAGTACTGGACAGTAGAACCTGTACAGTAGAAGTTGCCGGGTAGCACGAGTCACTGGCTATTCTCAGCCGGCGAGTTCACTGCTCTTCCCGCTCTCCACAGTCCCCACCTGTTGTTGCTCAGCGCAGCCTACTGGTTACTCAACCTCCTCCCTCTCCTGCTATCACAACACACTTGCCATTGACCTACATTCGTCTTCAGCCTTCACTAGCCTTTGTGTGCCTCATCATCAGTTTTTGTGCGTGTCTTCTCTGCTTTTGTGCGTTTGTTTTGAAGTGTAGAAGTTCATGTACAATGGATTCAAAAAAGAAGAAGTGTCGTCAATACTCAGCTGAGTATTTAAAATTCGGTTTTATCGCGTCACCGCAAAATGTGCAGTTTCCACATTGTCTTTTGTGTGCGATAAAACATTTACTAGTAATGAAGCCATGAAGCTTTCGCGAATGAAAGATCATTTATCAAGAGTACACAGTGATAAAGTGAGTATAGAACTTAGTTATTTTCAACACCTCAAAGCTAAAGCTGATAAACGGCTTAATGTGAATGAATTATTTAAAAAACGAGCAACCGATCTTGACAAAGGTCTTCCTGCTTTTTACGAGGTGTCTTTATTGATCGCTAAATGTGGTAAACCTCACACAATTGGCGAAACTCTTGTTTTACCGGCTACCAAAAAAATTGTTCAAATCATGCTAGGCGAGGGCCCTAGTAATAAGATAAGTCAATCGGTTCTTTTGAGCAACAATACTATTTCCAGGCGAATTGACGAAATGGCCACGGATGTTGAATCCAAACTCGCCAATTTGTTGAAAAAAAATAATTTTGCATTGCAGATTGACGAATCAACTGTAATTGATAACAAAGCAATTTTATTAGCTTATGTGAGGTTTATCAATGAAAAAAGGAAATTACCGAGGAAATGTTGTTTGCTAGAACTTTGATCACTGATACGAAGGGATCGTCGATTTTTAAAGTGGTGCAAGATTATTTTGAGGAAAAGAGATTCCCCTAACAAACGTGAGCGCTTGCACAACAGACGGTGCTACTACCATGTCAGGTCGTCATGCTGGGTGTCTAGCCCCCCTTAAGAAAGAAGTGCCAGAGGTCATCACTATTCACTGTGTCATTCATCGTCAACACTTAGCTGCTAAAAAATTGAATGGTGTCCTGCATGAAACCCTACAACCTACAACTGGTTATTACTGGTGTTAACAAGATCAAAGCTAATTCCCTCAATGACCGTCTGTTCCGACAACTTTGCCATGAAAATGATGAGGAATTAGAAAGCTTGCTTCAACAACATACGGCCGTGAGGTGGCTTTCCAAAGAAAACTGTTTGTGCCGTTTCTTCGAATTATTTGACACGGTTACTGAGTTTCTCGACACTTTTGATCCTGTTTTAAGTGAGAATTTGTAGCAGCGCAAGTTGGAACTTGCGTACCTTACAGATATTTTTGAAAAAATGAACGAAGTCAATATAAGGCTTCAAGGAAACAAGATGAACCTTATCAAGGCCAAAGGAATTATTTCATCATTCATCGCCACGTTTCATATTCACAAGGTAAATATTGGCCGTAAAGAGCTAATTCAGTTTTCGACGCTTAAAAAGTGTTGAGTGTCAGATAACGAGACACCTGAACTCCCAGAAGACAAAATCCTAATTTTTACTGATCACCTTGACCAGTTAAAAACTGACATGGAATCAAGATTTGAAGATTTGACCAAGTTACAAACTCCGGATTGGATTCTAGATCCATTCTCGTTTGAAGCTGTGGATAAGCTTGATAAGGGCCTGTTCACATAGGAGTCCGTTGCGTTGCGTTAAGGGAAAGATGATGTTGAGACGAAAATAAACCAATCATAGGCGTTAAAAATTTCATTGCTAATCGTTTGGAGGCCTATGATTGGTTTAATTTCGTCTCAACGTCATCTTTTCCTTAACGCAACGTAACGGACTCCTATGTGAACAGGCCCTAACTTTTTGCAGACGGAGTTTCTAGATCTGAAGTATGACTGTGAGGCGAAAATCATTTTCAAGCAGAGAGGTTACGAGTTAGCCTGGGTGAAGCTTATGGACAACTGTGGGGAAAAACTGAACCACTTCTCATCTCGTACCTGTCAACATATTTAGTTGAAAAGGGATTTAGTTCTGTTGTCCAGCTCCTCACAAAACAAAGAAATAAGTTGGACATTTGCCTCAAACGAGATTTGCGCCTGAACTTGACGGACATAAAGCCGGATATTCAAGCTTTAACTGAAATCCACCAAGCACAAAGCAGCCATTGAAAAGTAAAATAAAACAATAACAAAGTTTTCAAACTTTCATTTATTTTTTCAAATTTTAACTGCCAACTTTCAATTTTTCCAGATTCCAATTTAAAAATGAAAACATGTACTCCTGTTTTTTAAATGTACGTCAATGATCTTAGTTAATTATTTCACTTCTTTGTTCTTAAAAAAAATCTGTAAAAAATGTACATTTTAATTTTATTTCTATTTTATTTAAGAGTGACCGGATAAAACTACTTTGGTTGTTTTTATATACGGTAGTAAAATTGTTTAAAATAATAAAACTGCTTTATTATTTACACTTTACTTCAAATTAAAATTAGGCATACAATGAAAATAAAAAGGGGGCGATAGGTGTTAGTCAACCTCCAGAAAGGGGAGATGGGCCACAAAAGGTTGGGAACCACTGGTCCAGACAAACCAAAAGGGGCCTTGTGTTGAAAATGCGCCGATGAGTACGCATCATGCGTCGGCCATCTCTCGTTTTTTTTTTTTTTTGGCGGCAAGAAATCCGTTCTTCTATAAATGTTATGACCCAGTAGCGTAATTGACGTGCATCGGCAAATAGCAGTGGATATTTTGAGTGGTGTGTTTCATACCATTGATCCTAAGAGTGACGGAACATGACCGGACTGTTCTGGTGCCCGGCGGGGAAGTGGGTGACGCAGTAGGGTATATATTTGTTATGAGGGGTACCAGAGATACCCCGTTGCGTTGTTATGTGTGCAAAATTGGGAGATAAACTCCAATGGTAACAATACGTTTATATAAATAAAAGTAGCTGAAAACCCGCACTTCGCTACAGAGTACATTCAAATACAACGGTCAATGTATGCAATTAATGCCAAAATAAATAAATATATATATATATATATATATATATATGTGTGTGTGTGTGTGTGTGTATATTTATAATAAATACGACGATCAATGTATACAATTGATGTAAAAAACAAAAAAATATATTTATAAAAAAAATCGTATGGGATATTTTTATACACAAAATAATGTAGAAGAAAATATTCAAATTAAATGTAATAGGACATTCTAAAGAATAAAGCACAGTTAATATAGTACAGTTTGAGGAACATAATATCTTTTACTGTATTTTAATATTTTTTTGGATAATGTCCAATCGTCTGCCGCATTAGCAAGAAAAAAAAATTTTTTTTGTCTATTTAGTTGTTATGCACGTGACGATAAATTTATTTAAAGTACCAGAAAAGAAATCACGTGATCAGAATTTAATAAATTAAATTCTAAAAATGAATCAGAAAGGGGGGGGGGGTAAAAGATTTCATTTTAAAGGAATTTTTAGGATCTTTCTCGTGATATAAATTTTATAACCCTCGGATTATTATTTTAAATGCAAACTTAAAAAAAGGTACTAAAACAGCTTAAAAATTTAATTTTAAAAAAATCTAAGAAGAATTTTTTAAAAATCTTTCTTAGTGCACCCCTACACTATAAGAAGAATCGCCATGCAAAATTTCAGCCCTTTAGGTTCAGCGGTTTGGTCTGTGCGTTGTATGTCAGTCAGTGAGTCAGTCAGTTACGGAACTGTTTTATATATGTTTATTATTTGAAATGCATTTTGAAAAGGTATTATTTAGAAACTGGAATCCGTTGCGAAATGGCGTATACTTGTATCGGAAACGCTGCTGCCGGTTGCCCCGACAACCGCAAAGTAGCATTCAGCAGAGAGAAGAAAGTCATCGTAAAGTTACTTTCTGACCAACGGCAACAAAAAAATGAAAATTATTGCTTTGTACAAACATTCGCTTGTTTGTCATTGGATTCTAAATAGTCCATTGTGCAGCCCAGTCAATAAGTCTATCCTCTCTAGCAACCCTTGTAAGGTTTACATAAGATTCGATTCACAATAATCGAACTTTTAGGTGAATAAAGTTAAAGAAGCCGCTTAAGATATGCTAATTGCGGCATACGCGGTTGGTATAAATATCAAGCAGCTAGATTAATTAGAGACGAGGCGAAAGGAAGTGAGAGGAAGTGTCGAGGAAGGAGCTAGGTTGCTTCAAACCTACGCGAGTTCAGGTTAGGCCCAAAGTTTACGTGGCAGCACTGCTGGTTGACTTTTCAAGTATTGTGAGTATTGCAAAGTGTATTTTTCTTGAATACTTAGTTATACATGTGAATATATTGAATTGTATTTCCCTTACATGATTGCTATATATATCTCGTACTAGTAGTACGCATTGCTTACGTTGAAAAGAACAGATATAAGTGCGAATGCTTGATGTCAGTTTTCATACACATCCTGCCCAATAGAGGGCGAGACCTCCCCGTCTCTTCAGATGTTTTCGAAGAGGCTGATTGGGAGAAGTCATGACGCATGCGCGTCGGTATATGTTTTTGTTTTTTAGTCAGTACAACTGTGATTCTCCGAGAGAGAACATCGAGCAATCCTGCGTATTGTCTCAAAAAAGGTGTTATATGTATGGAAAATGATATATATAATAAAAAGAGAAAAAGACAGCTTCAAGTATCTTCCATCTGTATATCAAGGGACACCGGGTAGGTGTCCCCGAACTATTTTCTAACGTCAGTGGATTAAATAAGCTAATTTTATCGTATCCCGACACTTGAATAAACATTGTTTTTGTGTAAGAACTGTGTTTGAATGAAATTATTTAGAGTGCCACTTCAAATTATATACACCCATCTTAGGGTAGAAGTAGCAAATTCTCTATACCCTTCAGCATGCCTTTTTTCCGTGACGTCATTCAGTCTGATCTATTCACCCCCTCGAAAGGGACTCTGGGAAGTTCCTCGCTCACTTTCTGCGCCACGCGAGTCGCCCTTCCGTAGAGTGCAGGTGATAGTGAGGTCGCCCGAAGAAGTTGTCCTGTACAGCCAATAGTCGATAACTCGACGCCACTTTTCAGAGTCCTCCGGGAAGGTCTGGTCACGGACCATGTCCACCTCGTCGCCACCCGCTTTCTTGTAGCCGATGCTGAAGCGGACGGGCTCCGGCATTCCGGGCGCCGCGAGTGCCCTGTGCAGGGATACACAACTTATAGTATACCTGTGCTTATGTATCTCTAGATACCACTTCGTGTTAAAACAGTTCAGGGCGGGGGCACAGTAGCGGCCTGGCGGGAACTTGGCGAAATCCGGAATCGTCCACTGGAATCTGGCGGTTCCTTCGTCGCAAGACACCTCCTTCACCTCGCCGCGGGTCGGTCTGTTGGAGATGTCCATCGGACGAACGGGACCTGGAAACAGAGGAACGCGGCACGGTCAGGATTGCCTGCTGTTTCGTCACGATAGGTGGTTAAGGCTTAATCTCTGAGGCTTTATTAAAGTTACTGTTACTGAATTCATGACCAACAAAGACAGAGTTCTAATTATAATGATAAGGCCAATTTTAAAACAAAAACTTAACAAGAAAATGTATTTACAAAAAAAATTAAACATTAGACAATTACAACATATTTAATTAATTTAAGTGCAGATTCACATCGTACGCTCCCAGACCCATGGTCTCAAAATGAAGCTAAAAAAACACTCGGGGTGGATGCTACATGACAATCTCTCTAAAAACACAAAGTCTCTGACTATATCTCGCTTCAGGTCTACGCGGGTGGCGTGGCGTCTTCTCAGAAATTGCTGGATTTTCCGAGGGGGAACGAGGAATTCTGCTCTGGATGACAGCCTTGGACTCGATGGCGTTTTTATGGGAACATATTGCTTCTATAACGTCAGCTTGTTCTGACTGACGACCCTGATAGACATCTTTATGAGAGAAAGGGCGGCCGACTCCAGATTTTTGCCGGCAAAGATGAAGACGAGGGGTTTACAAGCAGAAACCCAGGAATGTTGACGTCGGCGGTGAAACCGTATGTGATAGCCCTTTAATCCCCCACAGAATTTTAGAATGCAGGGGTACGCATGGCTTGCGTTTTTTAAATCTTGCAGTTGTGGAAGGCTCGTCGCAGATCGTGGGAACCGCACAAAACACGTGATGTTACACTGCAAAGGAGGAAACCGAAGGACGCGGTAAAAATTCCAAAGCATGGACCAGTGACGTGCTTCTGGACCGTTTTCCAGTCCGTGTCCCCTTAAGGCTTCTGTGTACTAACCCTGCTGGATTCGCTCACCTCCATGTTAACTTATGGAGGTCATGGTAAGCGAGGATTGCTGACATGGATTGAGGTTGTGTTAACTTATGGAGGTCATGGTTCGAGGATTGCTGACATGGCATATAACCAAGACGGCAATCCTTGAACTTATGCGTCCGAGGATTGCTGACTTGGATCAAAAAATTTTTTTTTAAAATTATACTCCGTAATAAAGAAATTTGACAATTCGGGGCATTTTTCGATTTTTTTAAATGCAAATATTATTTTAAAATTTAAATGATTCGGAGGAAAAAATCTGGTAGGGTGTGTTTTAAACGTGTCTCCATTCCTTTGGTGGACGCGATTTATAAAATGAATCGTGCTGAGAGGTGCAGAAAAGTTCGGGCTTTCTGAAAATACCGTTTTTATTGGATGATAGGCATTGATGAAGCAAGCAGTCAATAGTAGACAAAATTTTCTCCATAGGTTAATACTGAGGTGAGCGAATATAATCGCTTGAGTGCACAGCAGTCTTAAGTACGATTCAATAAAAATCAATCATACTGACGTTCATATCATGCATAATTAAGATAGCCTAAGGGGACAGTGGTCCTTCAAACCGAACTTTTTTTGTTTTGAATAGATTTGCTTGAAATTTGAATATGTGATTACTACCATACATATGTAAAAGTGGTTAAAATTTAATGATGAAATATTAATAATTTATGAATTATAAATTATTAATTATATCAAAAATTGGCCTCATTAAAAATGTTCCATGCGCATTTCTTTTGCATATAATATGGTCATTTTTATTTACAGTATACCTTATAGAACGGACAATGAAACTTATTGCTTATTTTAAGCATTCGTTAAAAATATAAAGAGAAAAAAATAATAATAGTAAAAACACCCTTTTTATGACGAAAAATACCTATAAATCATCTTTTCAAGTACAAAATTTAGGAATTCTGAGCTACGAAGCATAATTTTTTTCAATAAGATTTATTTGGTATACAGTTAAGTATATTAAACTTAAATTTCAAAGCAATACGGTAATTAGAAATGCGCCTGGAGCAGTTTGAATATTCGTATGACACGAAAATTTTTATTTTGAGAAAAACGCATTTAAAGATATTGCTATTAGTACATAATATCTAAATTAAATACAAATGTTTATAACTAGGAAAGTAATAACAAAATTTAAAAATTATTTTTGCAACACATTCCTACTCGTCCATAGTTTCCCAATTCATTGAAATTTTTTTAAAAAATCGAATTTTTGGACAAATTTCACAATTTTGAAAGTCCACTGTCCCCTTAAGCTTTCGGCTTAGTATCCAGTGTACTGACTACACAATTTGCAAATAGAAAGCTCATGCTAGTAAATTCAAATCGGCTGGAATTTTTAACCATGTACGAAGACATGCGTACATTTCATGACTTGTGTGCTCACAAAAGAAAGCATTGCTGATGCATCAAAGATCTATCCATTGATCTCTTTCGGTGTCAGAATTTTCAATATGTTATACGAAGTCACTGCCATATTTTACTTCCAAAGACCTAGTCATCGACCATCCAATAACTGGAATTATCTCGAAAGCCTATCGCATACCCGCGAAAGAAGGAGATAACAAAAAAGATGTACACTCTTCGAGGTTCATCGATATCACGCTTAGATAAATTCAGAAGGACACTGAACTGACACTCCCACGACGAGCATTTATGACGCATTTCCAGAAAGGATAGTTGAATCAAAACTGGACATTTTTTCTTTTTGGATGCTGACCCGTTTATTTGGGGAAGACCAGGGCCCAATTTAGAAAATTCTGGACTATAGGCACAACTCGGGATGGGGGGGGGGGGGCCCTAACACTGATGTGGGCGTAAAATTTCCAAAATTGACACAAAAAAATAATAATCATGAATCATTGTGAAAGTACCATTTTACCAAAAATTGGCTATTTGAAGCGTAGAAGCCTAGAACATTATCAAATAACAAAAGCGATACAACATATTAACTTCATCATTAAAACACCAATACAATGCAACCAGAAGAACTTATTAATCCCTTATACACACAACATACTTAGGGGGCGTCCATTAATTACGTGAGGCTTTTAGGGGGGGGGGGGAAGGGAGTCGAACCGAATCTCACCCAGTCTCACGTGGGGGAAAGGGGGGGGGTCTCGGCAAATATCACGTAATTTCTCCCCCCCCCCAAGAAACAGTGTAAAATGGCGAGAAAACTGGGTTATATTAAGTAAAACATGTTTCTATACTAAAATATGGCTAAATCCTACACAATAGTTCTAGTAGTCACTCTTGAGACCACACACGAGTCCCCGAGGACTGCATTAGAATGAATATTCTTTTACGAATTTTAGTAGTTCCTACTTAAGTATTTTATTGTTCGATTTTCTCAATACGATTATTTATAATCGTAATAACAATACGATTATTATATTTGTCTCGAACGTAGTGATTCTAGACTACGTTCTTAGTAGTCTTAAATACTAGTCTTAACTACTCTTAAATAATTAAGCAAATTATGTTTTTTAAAATAAATCCAACGCAATCAAGCACAGATTAACGTATTTACACTAAAAATACGCATTTAGAAAAATCTCACGTGAGATTAAGGGGGAGGGGAGGAGGGGGGGTCGAGCCAAATTTCACGATATTTCACCAGGGGGTGGGGGTCGTCGAAAAATCGCCAAAATTGCCTCACGTAATTAATGGACGCCCCCTTATGATGAACTATACATTTAACTATACATATGAGGAATCAATCAATCAAATTTGAAAGGATATATAAAAAAATTGCTTTTAAAAAAGGTAAAATTAAAAAAAAATTAATTGGGAATTTTTCGTATTTAATGGACGCCCCCTTATGATGAACTATACATTTAACTATACATATGAGGAACCAATCAATCAAATTTGAAAGGATATATAAAAAAATGCTATTAAAAAAGGTAACATTTAAAAAAAATTGAATTGGGAATTTTTTTCTCTTTTTTTTCTTTTAAAATAAAAATTTCGGGGGGGGGGGGGGGGCGCCCTAGGCCCGGGCCTAATGGAAAATCGGGGCCTGGGGAAGACTTTTGTGCGCATATCGTCGGCACCACGGTAAACTAACGGATGTGAAAAATCGCATTTTCCAAATTCGTTTGTCTATCAAAATACTCCAAAGCCCCACCTTGTGGGAAAGTGTCGAATCTCTGCGACGCTCGGAAATCCGGAATCGGCAATGTCATTTTGACGAATATCGAGCTTTTGAAGATTTATATATGCTAAATTTACGAATATTCTTATTCGAAAGATTGCACTATCGATTTTATCACATTCGTTAGTTTACCGTGGTGCCGACGATATTATTATACATTAGATCCATAGCAAGCCACCCTACCTTCTGTATTTTACTCGGCACTCTCGGATCGAACACAACCGTGGCTGGGGAGAAGGCATGCACTTCAGATATTTCTTCGACGACGACAAAAATAAATTACAAAGGGGAGATTTCTATAGGACAATCGCTCAATTCTTTACAATGCAATCGGCAAATCCAACGGTTATTGAAAAATCACGTTTGATTTCCTTCACACTAATTTTAGCGAATATCTATCTACATTTCGGTTGAAAACATCCCAAGAAATGTCTGTGATGCCCATAGATAAGCGATTTAAGGGGACAGTGGACCTTCAAACCTAACTTTTTTTTGTTTCCAATGAATTTGCTTGAAATTTGAATATGTGATTAGTACCATAGATATGTAAAAGTGGTTAAAATTTGATGATGAAATATTCATAATTTATGAATTATGAATTATATTAAAAATTGGCCTCATTAAAAATGTTCCATGCGCATTTCTTTTGCATATAATAGGGTAACTTTTATTTACAGGATACCTTATAGAACTAACAATGAAACTTATTGCTTATTTTAAGCCAGGGGTTCCCAAAGTGGGCGATACCGCCCCCCGGGGGGGGGTGGAACGATCCAAGGGGGCGGTAGTAGTCCGGGATGACTATTGGGGGGCGGTGAAAGTATAAAGAAAAAAGACGAGACAATTCTAAAACATTCCGCAGAAACCGGACACAGAGTGTAGGGGAAAGACCTAGGAAGGAACAATCATGTATCGTGATACTTGTTGCGCATCCAGTGAATTAATTTTCCATTTTTGGTCTACTGAGCATCTTGGGAAGTACCCCTCATTCTGTATTTTGCACCACTTGTACTTCCATTCTCTTCCTGCTGTTGTATTAAACACTAGCCCGGCTTCGGCCATCCGTCCACCAGACAGACCGCTTTGAATTGATTCAGTGAGAGGGAGAAGTTTCATAACAGGCACTAATAATTTGCAGTCTCCCCCGACCCCACAAAAAGAAAAATTTGTTACACCCACCACCACCTGGTATGATATGAGCATACCTGCATTACAAAAAGATAAAATTTCATGTGCCTGTCTGGAATTGAATTCTAACGGAACAGCATTAACCTCTTGAGACTCGAGCAAAATAAAATTAAAATATTTTTTGTAATTATAGTTTATTAAAACAAACGGGCATTAAAAATCTTGTTTTTCAAGAAATTAATGAATTTAAATTTTTCTAATATTTCAGGGGAGCACATCCATTTTATTGGATGTTGAGGACATAAACACGATAAATAATGACAAACCCGCACAAAAACGTTTAAACAAAAAACTTTATTTAGGTAAACTAATAAACTTTATAAAATTAATACTAAGTTAATTATTGGATTTTAAACTAAAATTTAATTAAAAAGTTAATTATTGAATTTTAAAAGTGTATTACTAATAGTTAATAGCAGTTAATTACTTATCAATTTACATTAAGATTCATGGAAAACTTCAAAACAATTTCTTTCGGCAGTAATACACAAAAACATTTTGCAAACTGTACCACTAAAAGCTGTAATGTAATAATGTCAAATTGTGGAATAATAGTTAACCAAAATCACTTTAAAAACTAAACACAGTATAAATAACATAAGAAAAAAAGCATGTGAAATGTTATACGCATGAATAAAAAGAAAACCCAATAAAAAAATCACACATATCCTGCTTCACAATCCTTAAAGACTTGTTAGAACAGCAAAAAATAATACAATCAGCATTTTTTTATTATTATTAAAGAATCGTTGCCATTCTGCAAGCAAACGATCATCAAAATTGATGCGCGTTATAAAATAAAATTGATATTTGAAAACGAAATTTCAATTCCCAGTTTCTGAAGTATATTTGTGGAGTGATTCCTTAATCACTCTTCACTTGATTAAAGGGACAGCTTCAAAGTGGAAACTCTTCGTTTCAAAAATCCAGTCAGGAACTGATCCTGCTAATTGGCATCACTGTAGAGAAAAAGATAACTCTGCGGATTACATATCTCGAGGAGCGACCGTTGAAAGGCTTTTATGTCCAGTCTGGTTTGGCTTCAAGGAACGGAATGGACGTAGGAAAAGTGGCCAAAGGGCTTTAACCACGAAATTTCTCCAGAAGTATCTTGTGAAAGAGGAACTGAACTAGATGAAATATCATCATTCGGTGGTGAAGTTCAGTCAAATATGGCATAGGCTCTTGACCTGAACGAGTAACTTGCAAAAATTATATCGTGTTACATGTTGGGTACTATGATTTATCTACAACACTAGAAATAAAAATAAACGATGCCAAGAACTAAGTGCTGAAGAACTTGATGGTGCCGAAATGAATTGTTTAAAAACCATTCGGGGAGAAGTTTTTGCTGAAGAACTGACAAGGCACACCAATTTCAGAATTAGAGTGAAGAAATACTAACGAAAGCGATTCAGCTCAATTTTTTCCATGTTTTTATTAACTCGCTTTCTTGTTTGTTTGTGTGTGTGTTTGTCCAGTACAAATCTTGCAATCGTTTTTTAACTAACTTCCCGACTAGCTAGACATTTGAAACTTTTAGAATAGCTCAGAACACGATTACAATGCATTATTTTAATATTTTTAGCCATCTTTAAGCAATACTGAATTCGTTTTCAGTTAATTTTGTTTTGTAGAATGGTGCAGCCATCTATCAGCCGGGACGGGTGCGAAAAGTTAAACGCAAGTTAAGTTCCAATTCTCGAGCTAAACGTTTAATTACGCATTTGATCATTTTTTTTAAAGTGGATGCGATAATTCATCAAAAAAAATTTTTTTTTAAAGTATCTATTAATACATAGAATTGTCAAGTTTGTATGATTCAACAGAAAATTTAAAAACATAGTATATAAAAAGTTCTTTTTATCTTGTAATTATTTTCTTTTTGTACATCCAATGGGTAACGGAAAAAAAAATGAGCAGGTGTGCTTTCAATTCTGGTGACTACAGTCAACAACAAAACAGTAAATAAAGACTTTTGAAAGAAAAACGTCGGTTATAAGATAATACATCTAGGTATACGTCAGAAAAATAAATATTAAAAAAAGAATTTAAAAAAAAGAATTAAATTAAAGAATTTAAAAAAGAATTTAAAAAAAGAATTAAATTAAAAAGATAATTAAAAAAAATAAGAAAAATTTTGAATTGAAATTCTTTCGATAATCTCAAAGGAAAAATTCTGATCTAGAAACCTAAATATCCCATCCAATTTGTCGTCTCAACTTAGAATTGCCCTGGCGAGATACTGATCTCCCAAAACTGAGATGAGCCTGAATTGTGCCAACTCATCCTCCTTTGGCGAAAGTAAGCAATATCTGGTCCAAAAATGTTTGCGTACAAAACGTAAAACAGCCGATATCCGACGAAACCTTTCAATTTTCTTTAAATATTGCTCCTGGAAAGAAGGGTTTTAAATTATTTTTAAACCCTTGCCCAAATACCCAGCTTACGTTATTCAAAACACATTTCTTTTGATTTCACGAATTAATAAATACTGGCTTTAAAGAAGAGAAAATATCGTCTAAATTTTCTCTATGGCCGGGGAGCGATAATTCTTGTCTCCAAAGCTGATATTTACGTCATACTTTGATTGCGTATTTCGTTCAGCATAATCGTTTTCACGGTAAAATAATGCATGTATGCGTGTAAAAATATTTTTTCATAAATGTTGATTATGAGCTTTATCGTGGGAAGTGACAATTCTTGTCTCCAAAGCTTGGAAAGTGACGTCACACACTGACGGCTTACATTTTATAGTCAAAATCGTATTCCTGCTAATCAATTAATTGTATATATGTAAAAAATTAATCGTAATATTTCTATGGAAGTGGACGTTAAAATGGGAGGCGACCTTGTCTCTAAAGATCGGAAAGTGACGTCACACACCAATTGAGTACAATGGAGTGCACCAATGGTACATTCATAAACTTATTCACACTAATCAAAAGTATCTAGGTGAAACAATCTCTTTTTTTATGAACATTAGCATGGGAAGCGACTGTTCTTGTCTTCAAAGCTGAACATGACGTCACAATACGATAGACATAATTTTTAGTCATAATCGTTTTCATGCAAAAAAAATTCTCAAGTACTGCGTGGCATCATTTTTACGATACTTAAATAATTAGTTTGTTCTATAAAGATCATGCAGAGATAAAGATCATTCGGCATTTGTATGGGAATTCAATTTGTGTGGGATACTAGGAGGTAAAGTACAAAAGGTAATCCGTCCTTCCTAAAGGTATACTAGGAGGTAAAAATTATCAACGTATTATCACGAAAAATGGTTGTTTTTTTAAATTCAGTAGTTCTAATATCATGAAGCAAAAATGCTATCTATCTATCTATCTATCTATCTATCTAATGTATGTATGTGTGTGTGTGTGTGTGTGTGTGTGTGTGTGTGTGTGTGTGTATGTATGTATGTATGTATGTATTTATTTATTTATTTATTTATTTATTTATTTCCCGTCAAAGGAGACGACCTAAAAATTGACCCCAAAAACAACCTCTCCAATCAGAAATAAAACTTGCTGCCATAGAATTAAAATGAGGGCAAAACGTGAAATTTGCAAAACGTGAAAAGGCTTGACAATTATATTTTTAAACTTTACAACAATTTATTCAGACATTACATGATTTAACGTTACAATAATTATTACCCTTAAGACCATCCTCATCATAAATAAAATCTACACTGATCCATCTTATTTATATATACCGGGTGGCCATAATTAAACTGACAGTGCTCACAGTGTTCTGTAGCGCGATCTATTTGCGAGAATGACGCCACATTTTGTAGGAAGATTAAACAAGACGGGGGACGAAGGATTCCGCGAAAAAATAAATTAGTTCCAAAAGTCACCGCTAGGGGAATATTTGGCGCTGTGTAATAGAAAATAGAGTGTTAACAAATGCAAATTAATACGGAATAAAATTACCTTTTATTATGCACATTTTCTTATTTAGTTCAAGTGCAATATGGCAACACTTTTAAAAAAGCGTAAAATCTACATAAACACCGATAAAGTCTCGTGATCTGCAATATCACGTACGCTGAGCAGAAGAAAAAGTTCTTTATTCAAATTTCACGTTACATCCATTGGCACAGTGCCAGCTGCTTGGGTTTTAAAAGGCAATGTGTTACGTTTCAAATCAATCGGATTGAAAGTTTATGTGCAATGTCTCCTTCTTTAGTCGAGCGTGCGTTACTGGTCAAATTCTTTTACCTCAACCAGTGCAACGTGTCAGCCGCTCTTCGTGCTTTTAGAACGCACAAAAAAATGCGTAAAGGTAACGGTCCTGTGTCAGTTAATGGGCTAAAAGCAATGGTTGCGACGTTTGAGAAAACAGGTTCTCTGAAGGTTCAGTCAGGCAGAGGACGAAAACCTGTACCACAGGATACAATCGAAGCAGTTGCCACGGCGATTGTCGACAGAGGACCAGACAATATTGCTGCCACCTCTAGCGCTCGTGGATTAGCTCGGAATATGGATATGCCTTACAGTACGGTATGGAAAATCTTACGAAAGATTATCAACTTCTATCCCTACAAGATCAGCCGTGTACAGGAGTTACTGTACCCCGACCATGATAAGCGATTGACTTTTGCTCTCACCTTTCTTGCCAGAATAGAGGTGGATGATGCTTGGCCGTGGAAAATCTTATGGGGAGACGAGGCCCACTTTTACCTGCATGGAACTGTGAATACCCAGAACTGCCGAATTTGGGATGACAAATCACCACATGCAGTCACAGAAATTCCCTTACATTCACCAAAGGTAACTGTTTGGTGTGGGTTCACAGCGGAATTTATCGTAGGTCCATTCTTCTATTACACAGCGCCAAATATTCCCGTAGGGGTGACTTTTGGAACTAATTTATTTTTTCGCGGAATCCTTCGTCCCCCTTCTTGTTTAATCTTCCTACAAAATGTGGCGTCATTCTCGCAAATAGATCGCGCTATAGAACACTGTGAGCACTGTCAGTTTAATTATGGCCACCCGGTATATACCTATGATTACATTAATCACAATTGGTACAAAAACATATTACATGAGAACGGGTGGCTGGAGACCAGTAGGTATGTAACACTTTATATGAGCTCATAATAAATATAAAAAAATGCATATTACCTAAGCTGATTTTAAGAAGGAGGAAGGAAAGGCACATAGGAGAGAATCAAAGAAGGAAGGCAATGCCACGTAGACTACGGCCTCTCAGGCTCTTTCGTATCAAGCATTCTTCATGGATTCCAATCGGTGAAAAACCGTTTCTAAGACGCAAAAAGGGTGACGATCGTCCCATGGAACTCCCGGCGAAGAAAAAAAAATCCAATGCTCTCCGTCCGCCTACCCCTCAGGACCCCCGCTTCGCCTGCGCAGTAACACGGGATAAACTTAAAATAATCCGACCTCGCTCCGAGCACTGAGGCCAGATGATTTCTTCGAACGCCTATATTCTTTCACATTTGTGGAAGTTAAATGCCCAATTATTTTTTTCTTCAATTATTTCTTGGTCTCGGGTTAGATTTTCTTCAATGATTTATTTGTTTTCTTGCACGGCGGACCCCGCCGTTCACACCACTGTATTCTTCCGCGGGCGGGACGGACGGATAAATGAGTGATGGCCGAGTCGTCAACATTCCAAAGATCTGTTACAAAGATCTCTGCTTCACCCCTATATCGAGGGCCCTGGGAATGTGAGAGCCGAGAAACGGCGCACAAGAAAGTATTGAATAACTGCTTAGCAACAGAGAGAAAGAAGTGTACCAAGGAATTTACAAAGTTTTAAGGGGAAAATGGAATAAGAACATTTACCTTTAAACATAATAATTTAAATTTTTAACTACTCATTAGCCAGCCAACAGTACAAAACAGCCACCTTACAGTTTTCTATTATAATAATAATTATTATTATTATCTTTATTTAAGCGCAACTGCGCACACAATAACCAGTACTTCTTACATTAAATAACAACTTTAAACACATAACCACTGCGAGGAGTGTTGAACAAGACCAATACAATTCCTTAATTGTAGCACAACAACAGACATAACTTCCAACTATTACATATTACAAGCAAACGTACAAATATCCCTAAATGACAAGTTTGGGGGTTCTAAATGAACCGTAACATATGTATGTATGTATGTATGTATGTACGTACGTATCGAAAGTGGAACAATAACATTTCCTTCTAGTGCTTCTTTATCACACAATTTAATTACATTGTGTATTATACGTTTACAATCACTACGGAACGGCTTATTCCGAGCTGTTGTGTTGGGTAAAGGATCCATTAATTTTAATATAATAATCAAAATAACAGACGAGGAAAAAGCAAGCAAGAGAAGTTAGTAACCGATTCTAAAGAATGTCGAGAGAATACCAGACATTTCCCCCTCCTTCCTGAGCAACCTTACCTACAGTGTGAATAGAATCGTCTTGGCACTATGCCAACCGTGGTTCTTCGTACTGTGGTTGGACAGTATGTATGTATGCATGTATGTATGTATGTATGTATGTATAATTAAATCCTTAGTACGCATAATGAAAGTCCTCATAATTCAGCTATATTTAGCCTTTCATCATTGGAGCCAAAAAAACTTGAAAAGTAAAACATAAAACATATACATTTAGAATAAACCACTAAAAGCTGGAATTTGAAAAACGGTACTTTTCGGTTATAAGCACTGCAGTCATTTTGACACCAATTTGGCGCATTTTTAAAAATTGCCGCAACGAGAGAAAAGTAAAGCGAAATAATCACACTAATAACTGTCAAATTACAGTATTAAAATATACAAATCGTGAGATTCAAGGATCACGAGACGATATGAGGACGATTATTATCGTGGTCATTGGAGATAAAAGACCTCATGGAATGCCGTAATTAAATACGCCTACTTAAGTTTGTAAGGAATTTGTAAGGAATTTGTAAGGAAATTGTAAGGAGTTTGTAAGGAAATATGACCGTATTTTTATGTAATGGATTTTAAAATATGGAATATGCCTAAAGATGAGCAGGCAACGTTTGAGTAACATCCGGAGTTATTTTGAGTTATTTCATTCGCCAATACGATGTGTTGTATCTGTGCGTCGCCAAGATTAAAAATGCGCCAAGTGTAGTGCTTATAACGGAAAAGTACCAGAAAAACAAAATATATCACAACGGTAGTAAGAGGTAATTTGCCAGCTTCTATCACTGACAGCTTTTCCTTGGGGCAAGTGTTGATATTTGGCGACAATCCTAGCCATTGGCCAGACGATAGGGTTGAGATCCCGTTGACCCTCACTATCATTACTTTCTACCCCTCAAGTAACTGCTTGTTGCGAAATCAAATTTTTGTAAATTGCAGTGAACTTGTATCTAGATTTAGTTGAACTTGAAAATATAACAGCAAAAGGTATATATAATTCCTTTTTGAAATCTCTTGAGAAACAAGGAATGCCATAAAATTTATCATACAACCTTTGCCTAGAAAGTTCGGTGAATGAGGTCATAGAGCTCACGGTCGTAAGAGTTTGCAACCGGCGCATACCATGCCGGACAGGTGAAGACTGGTCTTAGTGCCTGAGTGGCGGCGCTGCGAGTTAGCTTATCGTGTGGAAACAGTTCATTGTAGAGTGAGGGTGTTGTGCGCTCGGACGAAATTCAAAATGGATCAACGAAAGAATATGCTGTTCTGTTTCAAACTTGGAAAATTAGCGAAAGAGACTCCTGAATTGCTGCTAAAAGTTTAAGAAGAACGTGCTGTCACCTTGAAGTGCGTGTATGAGTGGTTTAAACGCTTCCGGGAAGGGTGGGACACCATTGAAGACTCCCCCGAAGCGGTCTGCCCGCAACTGCAGGTACACCGGACAACGTACAGAGAGTGAAGGAATTGTTGTCCAAGGATCGTTGTGTGACAGTGTGAATGATAGCGGAGGAAGTGAGAATTGGTCGTGAGATGACCCACCTCATACTGAAACAGGATTTGGGCAAACGCAAGATTTGCTCCCGACTTGTGCCCCACACTTTGATGCTGGAACAAATGCAAGTTCGGCTTGACGCCTGTGGAGACTTCATCGACATGGCGGATCGAAACCCAAATTTCCTGAAAACCATTGTCACGGGTTACGAGACCTGGTGACTGAAGTTCGACCCCGACGGAAAGCGTCAGAGTATGGGGTAGCGGGGTCCAGGGTCGCCGAAAAGCAAGAAGGTGCGAAGTGAGAAATCCCGCATCAAGACAATGTTCGTGGTGTTCTTTGACTCTGAGGGTCTCATCCCTAAAGAATTCCTCCCTGAGGGGGCACCACATTAAATGCCGCTAAGTACGTGGATATACAGAAACGTCTGCTGCAGCGGATCAATCGGGTACGCCCCCAGTGCGCCAAGCTAGGCAACTGGACTCTGCTTCACGTCAATGCTCGGCCACATACTGCTTTTCTGGTGCAGCAGTTCCTGGCCAACAGGTGAGTTGTGTCC
Source organism: Dolomedes plantarius (assembly GCA_907164885.2). Classification (NCBI taxonomy): domain Eukaryota; kingdom Metazoa; phylum Arthropoda; class Arachnida; order Araneae; family Dolomedidae; genus Dolomedes; species Dolomedes plantarius. The sequence continues at coordinate 21,293,186 of OU015490.1, forward strand.
CCGAATCCCCCACTCTACTCCCCAGACTTGTGTCCCCCGGACTTTTTCTTGTTCCCCAAATTGAAATAAGCCCTGAAGGACCACAGGTTTTTAGAAATTTCGGACATCCAACGTAATGCTACGACCCAGCTGAAGGCCATCCTTAAAGACGACTACGCCAGGAGTTTCCAAGACTTGTACAGCCGTTCCCAGATGTGCATTACCGCCTACGGGGATTACTTCGAAGGACATTAACAGCTGTTTCATGTAAGACAACAATCCATTGTAACTATAGACACATTCACCGAACTTTCTGGACAAAGGTTGTATAATAATTTAGTAAGTATTACATGTGACGGTGCAACAGTTTTAATGGGTAAGAAGGGGTAACCGAAGGAGGAATGAATGAGAGATCGATTTTCCTCTTTGATAATTTGGCACTGCGCTAATCGCAGACTCAAACTATCAGTTAATGATACTGTTAAATCTGTTTCCGGTACTGAGAGATTGAAATCATTTATTGACAAGTTTGCGTTGCACAAAGTATGTGGGGAAAATGCTAGATAACTAAAAGAGTGTGTGAGTTAGCTGAATTGAACTAGAACTTGTCGAATTTTAACCACGCGGTAGGTTGCATCAAGTTTTCGAATAGTTTCTGCAGGTTTAAATAACTATGAGGCTTTGGTAAAACATTTTCAATATGCGAACACTAATTACACGAGTGATGCTAAAGAAAGATGTACATATGAAGGATTAGAAAAGAAACTACAACATAATTTATCATAGATGTAGGACTAATATGTGATGTGCTTCAAGAATTGAGTGAATTAAGCTTCGATTTACAAGACCTTGATCTTCACTTGTATAAGGCGAATGAAAAAATAAAAACTGTAGCACAGGTTTTTAAAGAAAGACAAAACACTCCTGGATCATAGTACAGATATTCTGTAGAGCGGTCAAAATTTGAAGTTTTCATGGAATTGAACTTCATGAAGGAGGTTGTAAAAATGACTCTCCCATCAGTCCAGAAGAAATTTATGAAACTTTGAAAAAATCATAGGAAAATTGATTGCTTGAAAGTGAAAATGTTGAATTAGTACGAGCGGCTAAAATACTTAATATGAAATTATGGCCTGGTGATATTGCTTCGCAATTAACATTTGGAGATAACGAAATGCGATAACTGTCTACTAAATTTAAATTAAATGAGAGAGAAATTATGAGCTGATTTTGTAATTACACTGCTGGCCATTAAAACTGCAGCACCAAGAAGCAAAGCAAATAACAAAACTTTACTTTTTGTACGTATACAGCATAGTAGGAAGAAAGCATGATTAACTTTGTGGGCAATTTGGGGGTATACAGTGTCCGAAATTAGTACACACAGCTGCCGCCTCTGGCAGCTAAAACGGCTCTAACCCGGTTAGGCATCGAGTCGAACTGGGTTTGGCTGACAGATACGGGCAAATCATTCCATGCTGCTTCAAGTCTATGCCACACTTCATCGATCGTAGTGGTTGGAGATCGGTGGCAGCCCAGTCTCTCGGCAACCCGTGGCCTAGTGTTTTCAATGGGTAAGAGGTCTGGTGAACGTGCTGGCCAGGGCAACAGTTGAACACTCTAGGTAAGTCAGGACACGACGGGCACCATGCGGTCTTGCATTATCTCGTCGAAAGATGACGTCTCCGAGGCCTCGAATATAAGGCACAGCCACCGGCCTTAAGATCTCGGAAATGTAACGCTGGCTGTTCAGATGACCGACGATGCGAACAAGAGGTGTACCCAATGGCTGCCTGTCATGTATTCTCACTACACCGAGGTTCTTTCTCTGGCTTAGGGACAGTGAGGTAGATAAAACTAGTCGTCTAAACGACACAAACATTTATTGACAATTTAACAAAATATTACAACGAGTACTCTGAGCACGAGGTAGGCAAGCCTATCGTATCTTACCAGACCCCGTCTCCTACTAGAGACGCTCTCCGTCTTTTTCTTTCTTACTGACTGCCCGACGACCCCCTCCCCTCTCTTGGGTTCAACGCCCCCGCAGCCAATCCCTGATTGGTAGAGGGGTGGGGGGAATCACGGGGCACAACACTTTTGCTTTAACCAGCGCTGTTAGTCAAACATTACACTACACCTCCCCCGCAAGATAAGTGTTGGGGGTTGAAAACAACAAACACTAATCTGAAAATCAGTAATGTTTGACCTAAATTCTAACGTAACTTGACATACTCAAACACAAGTATCTACATATCAATACACATTACTCATACTTCAAATTATTAAAATACCAATTAAACAATTATATAGCAATTACCAATTATAAACATGAAAAATTATTCACTTAACCTCTACTCACAAATTTAAATTAATAAGATGCCACTTAAACAGTTATATAGCAACACACTAAACAATTACAAATGATACATATGAAAAGCATTGAATTAAACCCTACTCACAAATTTGAATCAATAAAATACCACTGAAACAATTTTATACCAACACACTAAACAATTACTAATTATGATTATGAAAAGTATTGAATTACTTCTACTCACAAATTGAAATTAATAAAATGTCACAATTATATAACAATACCTAAACAAATACTACTCATAAGCATGAAAAATATTAAATCAACACTTTTACGTTAATAATAATAATAATAATAATAAAAATATACCATTAAGGGAATCCAACAGATGTAAAGATGACACCACACAAAATTCACTTCAGGATCATGCAAAACACTTTAAAGAAATATACGTACTTCTATTTGGTATTCAACAGACGTACAGAAGACACCACACATTTTTTTTGTTCATCAGGGTCATAAAAACACTGTGCTCAGGATCAAGTAAACACCAAGACATTAAAAGTTTGCACAATGGAATGCAGTTTCACTCACCAGTTTGAATGTCTCGAAACACCACAGTTAGTTACTACGCACTTCACTAAAGTTTGAGTCGACGCGCTTCACTAAAGTTTTGCAGCAAGAATCGATGAGATGAACATATCACTCAACGTGATCACAAATACACACAAAAAAAAATTAACACTTCGTCGCTCACGCATCGATTACACTTGAGGCTACCATAAGGACCAAACAAAACCCTTGAAAATCACATTGCCCTTCATGAAAATTACTGGACGTACACTCAACTCTTTACGATGACACACAGAACCATGTTCACTAATCTTTCCTCTCCCACAATTAAAATACAATGTCACAAGCGGGTTGGCAAAATCTGTCGAACTCTGCAATATTATAATCACTAACACATTTCTGTGATATTGACTCTCTTGTTCCACCACATTCTGTTCAGGTAAATTGTACCTCGAGGATTCACCACATAAGATTGCACAAATTTCCGAATATGTAGTCTTCCCTCTGCACGACTCATATTTACTCTCCAGTTGAATCACTTTTCCTTTTCTCTCCTTAGTATCAGTTTCTCTTCCATCTTCGTCCAAAGAAATTCTTTCTATTACTTCAGAAACACACAATTTTCTAATTTCGGTATCATTTCGGTCAAGCTTGGTTTTGAATATCGGAGCAACATCACTACTCACAACAGAGTTTAGTACCGAAGTCTTATCAGCCCCTAGATGAAGAGAAAGTTCATTTTCTCCCCTGTCCGCAGCTAGTGTCAATGAACTGTCATCTTCCTCATTCGAAACATGGTTGCGGTCAACTTCACCCAAAGAGATCGATCTTATCTCTGCAACCCTTCGATTATCACCGATCTCATTCCTCCCTTTCGTTTCCTTTTGACTCTCAACTGGGGGTTCGTTGCGGGGATGCGCTGAAGATCTTTCCACCCCGCTCGTAAATTCGGACACTCCGTCTTGCACGGTCCTCTTGGTGTCACATTTCAGAGAAGCCCCGATATTCTCGCTTCCACTACAAATTTCGGCGAGGAGTGATTCTTGAAGATCACTGAACTTCGCACTAGGCAAAAATTCCCCCGCGTTCTCTGCATTCGTAGAGTGGAGTGGCTCGTTTGTAGAGATGAATTCTTCCCTTGTGGCTTCTGATAAGCTCATATTTTCAGTCTCTTTCTTGTCCCGTTCAGGAAAAACACACGAATTTTCGGCCAAACTTTTGACTGAATTTCTTCTTCCAGCCATAATTCTAGCGAGCTCACGTTTTCTCTCATTTTCTAATTTTTCTTTTTCACATTTTCTCTCATTTTCTAATTTTTCCTTTTCACGTTTTCTCTCATTATCTAATTTTTCTTTTTCCTCCCTAATTTGTCTCTGCTCTACAATATCCTCTGCCAGTCCCTTAACGAACTCAGGATCATTTTTAAACTCATCACTTTCCATAATGCTATATTTAAGGTCTACAATCCTCGCATTGGGGACCATTTCAGCTCTAATCTCTTCACAAAGAAGTTCGAAGTCTTCTCTCTTAAACCCTTTAAACATTTTCTTAACTTCGAGCGTTCGTTATCTTATCAAAATTTAAATCTTACCTTCTTGCTGGTCATCCACAGGTATCTCACTGTTCACTTCATTCACTATTCACTTCATTCCGGTAAACCACACTTTATATTCAGGTCAGCACTCTATCTCACCATCACTAATTTCTATACTGACTATTCTAGCATGAAGCCCTATGATAAACACTAACCTCGTCCCTTAAATGCCATCCTGTCGGCTGCGCCAATGTCGTGTATTCTCACTACACCGAGGTTCTTTCTCTGGCTTAGGGACAGTGAGGTAGATAAAACTAGTCGTCTAAACGACACAAACATTTATTGACAATTTAACAAAATATTACAACGAGTACTCTGAGCACGAGGTAGGCAAGCCTATCGTATCTTACCAGACCCCGTCTCCTACTAGAGACGCTCTCCGTCTTTTTCTTTCTTACTGACTGCCCGACGACCCCCTCCCCTCTCTTGGGTTCAACGCCCCCGCAGCCAATCCCTGATTGGTAGAGGGGTGGGGGGAATCACGGGGCACAACACTTTTGCTTTAACCAGCGCTGTTAGTCAAACATTACACTACACTGCCCATACCATCATACTAGGTGTAGGGCCAGTAGGACGATATCGAATACAAGCGGGCCACGTACGTTCTCCTCGGTGCCTCCTCCAGACACGGAACATGTTCATCATGATACTTCACGCAGAACCGGGATTCGTCGACGTGGTGCCACTCCTGTATCCAGTTTCGTCGTTGGGAGCACCACTGTCGCCGCGCGTCTCTATGCTCGTCTCGTGTAAAGGGAAGCCGCAATAATGGTTTACCGTGCGGACAGTCCGTGCTGCCCCAGACGTCGTCAAATTGTTCGTACGGATACTTGTGCTGCAAACTAGCCTATTTCCTGACTCAAGGTCCGTGATGTGGCTGTGCGATCCTGCAAGGCCGACCTGGCAACATGTCTGTCCTCTCGGGCGTTAGTGGAGGGAGGCCGTTGAGATCCTGCATGGCGTTCGGCATGACCCTCCTGAACCCATCGATTCCATATTCGTTGGATTAAGACCAATGCGAGTAGCAATATCGCGGAATCATCAACCAGCACTCTCAATAGGCCACGATCCTGTCGGTATCGAATTCCGACACGTGATGGCAGCCGGTTCTCCTTTTTATACGAGGCATAACACGATCTTCTCACAAACAACCAACATTAGAATGCGATTTCCGAATGAGAAAACCGACGTCAACATGAAAGGTGGTGCTCGGCTTCATCTGGGCCACGCCCTCGGGAGCCTTTCTTGCTATCGATTGGGGCAAGGAATATTGCTAATGGCCATAAGGTGGAGACAGTAAAGATAGAAAAGTCAGACACAAATATTTTTTGCCGTAGCCATGCTACGTATTATCTTTAAAATTTTAAAATATTTTATACCGTGCAAGCACGTATTGATTTTTGGGTTATATATATATATATATATATATATATATATATATTTAAAAAAAGGAAAGGGAATTAACGAACAAGAACGGCACGAGGCCGTTTCTTATTCTCAGATGCGGCTGGGTCATAGTCGAAGTTTTCCTAAAAGAGTTCGTTATCGATGTATTCAAAGAAGCTTGTAGCTAATTTTTTACGGTAATTTGAGAGAGTGAGCAGAATTAATTCATTTTGAAGATCAATGTTCCTAAAGTACCATGGTGCGTCAACAATTTGTCTGACAGTTGTGTTTTGGCATACTGTGAGGTGATTTATGCTGGAAACTGCTGCATATGACCAAGCGTACGTTAAAAGAGGTCTTAAGAAGGATTTGAAGATGAGCAATTTATTCTTAATGCATAATTGGCTATTTCGAGCGACTAAGGGATAAAGAGATCTTCTAGCTGCTCAAAATTTAATCCTACTCTGTGGTGTGAGTCTTTTATCAAGATGGACGCCGAGATGTTTAACAGTGTCTGACCAGGGGATAGTAGTGTTTCCTATTTTGATATTAATATTACGATATGATGAGGTATTTTTATGAGTGAACATGACAGCTACGCATTTATCGGTGTTGATTTTCCGTTTGTTGAGCCAGGTGGAGATGCGAGTTATGTGTTTGCTAAGAGTGGTAACGGTGTATTTAACATTTTTATTGGTACAGTAAATGGCGGTGTCGTCAGCGAAGATGACTAGGTTAGAATTAGTGGTAAATCGTTAATGTATAAGTTGAACAATTGAGTTGATAAAATCGCACCTTGGGGAACTCCACTAAGAATGGGTTTTTTATCTGAAATTATATTACAGTGGACGCTCGTTAATTCGAACTCAAAGGTTCTCCGAAAAAAGTTCGAATTATCCGATGTTAAGAAAAAATATATAACTTTAAAAGTGTATCACTGAAAATGAAAAATCTCCTAGTATGTATAAACCCAGAAAATATATTATACTATGTTATCTAAAGTTAACATATTAAAAAGCCATACAGACTTTCCTTAATCATAAAATGGAGCAGAAAATATGTAGTAGAAAGTAAACTTTAATTAAAAATACGAATTACACTTTGGGGAAAAACTGTAAAGTGGATGTTTGGTTTTGTTTATGATGCCTACATTGTTCAGCCAACTTCTCGATTTGTAGTAAACATTTCAGTTCATTTTTAGAGGAAGGTTCCATCTGAATAAATGCTTTCAGAGTTTTAATAGAGTCCATTATGGCTTTGTCAATTATGACCGCATTAAAAATATCTTTCGGCAGGTAGAGAAAAGCTCTGGCAGTTTCCTACCGAAATCAGTGCATACGTCTTCGTTTACATCAGAGCTTTGGCCACATACAGTTTGATAAGAAATATTGTGCCTTGCCTTAAATCGAGAAAGCCATCTATCACTGCATTTAAAATCTTCAATACCCATTCGACTTGCCAATTCATCAGCCTTCGTCAGCACTAGGGGTCCATTTATCGGAAAATTTCGAGATCTAACATCCCGGAACCATAGCAGTAGAGCTTTTTCTAAATATTCTTGGGATGCATTTCCCATGCGTTTCCTTCCTCAAAGCAAATTTTGATTTTCCCATGAATCTAAAATTGACTCCTTGTTTTTTAAATAAGTTGACAAGATATTTTTTTTAAAATTCCATAGTCAGCTGCTAACTTTGTTTTACGTTCGCCATTCTCTACTCTCTTTAAAATTTCTACCTTTGTCTCAAAAATTAGAGTTTTGTACTTTCCACGCGTAGACATCCTGAATTTTTACACTTTCACATCACACACTAAGGAAGAAAAACTAGATCACATTAACTTGTCTGGACTGAAGGCATAACTGACGCAGCTCCCTAGAATCTGTAGTAAAGACTGGTTTTTTTGAAATTCTAAGAAAATCGATACAAATAACGGAAAATCGCTTTGTCCATTAAGCACTGATAAGGACAATAGTCATTAACGTTTAGCGGAAATGCAATAGTCTAGGAATGCATGTGCCTCTTTACATAGAAAAAAAATACAGGTGATTTTGACACACAAAATAATAAATACAGCATGTATTTTCTCCGTTAATTGGGGAAAAAGAAAAATTTTTTGGTCAAATGTTTAGTTCGAATTAACCAAATTGATAAAAATTTAGTTCGAATTAATGAGATATTTTTAACATTAACTCCAATACAAGTTTTTGGGGGCCTTTGGATTAGTTCGAATTAACCGAAAGTTCGAATTAACCGAGTTCGAATTAACGAGCGTCTATTGTATTAATTTTGACTTGTAAGGTTCTATTGCTAAGGTAAGAAATGATTAACCTAGTGATGTGCGGGGGAAAGTTATAGTTGATTGTTTTATGAATTAAACCGGGTATGTAAACTTTATCGAATGCACGTTGAATGTCGAGAAAAAGGGCAGCAGTAGAATTTTTGTTTGATTTGGCTTTGGCTAGGTGTCCAGTTATTCTATATACTTGATGGGGGGCCGAAAAAACCCAAATTGATATGGGACGATGATATTATTTTCATTAAGGTGGTCATTAATTTCTTTAGCAATAAATTTTTCTGTTAATTTACTGAGGGTGTTGAGTAGGCTAATGGGGCGATAAGTCAGGTGGTTTTCCAGGTTTGTGGATGGGAACAATTATAGAATTTTTCCAACGCGGGGGAAAATGAGAAACCCGGTGCGTAACTTTCATTTTATACAGAGTTTGAAATGCCGTTTCTCCCTCCTGCGTCCTTCGATTGCACGTAAATGCTAATAACTTGCATATCCCAGCATCTTCTTCCTGTCATGCGAATTTAACGTTTGCATCATGCCTCCTTCATGGTACTGCAATTTTAAAGGCCATCAGTGTATTTATGAGAAAAAAAAATAGTGTCATAAAAGCTATTACTTTTAACAGTTACAATGTCAACAATTCCAGTATCTTCAAGCGAATGCGAGCGAAAGTTTTCAATCGACGAAACTATTTCAGTCCACTTTATTGATTCCAAAAGTGACATGGCCTAATTTGAAAGACTTGTTTAATAGATTCAATGACGCAAATCAAAATCTCTAAGTCGATTTAAGAAAATCAAATACTGGGATTTTCGCGTTTGTGGCAAAACTTGTATTAAAAAATATTTAGGAAGAGGGAGAATTCAACCAGTTATTAGCAATAGAAAATGATGATGAAGGCATGCTTGTCTATTGTCAACATTTGGAGGCTCTCCATTCTTAATTCAACCAACGGTTTGAACACATAATTAAAATGAACATATACGATGGAGTTTTCGGTCCTTTTACAGGATCAAACTCAGAAGAAGCTGTAAAATTACAACTAATAGAATTAACAACAAATGAAGAATTAAAATTTAAATTTAAACACAGCTATCAACAGTTCTCGCTGTAAAAAGAGATGCCGACACTTTACCCTGGATAACTTATGGGCTGTGGTACAGAAATTTTTAATAACATTTTCTTCATCATATTTAGTGGAACGTGGGTTCAGTGCGATCACAAATCTGTTAACTAAAAACAGAAAACGACTGCAAATTGCTAATCGCGGTGATTTTAGCATGTTGCTGACTAAAACTGAGCCGAATGTAAATAAATTGATTGCTGTGCACCAAGTTCATCCTTCTCATTAGTTTTACTGTTATTTATAATATTTACAAAACAATTATTATCCTTCGTTATCTTAATTTTCAGTATGTAATGCGAATGTAACTATGGTTGATTTTAATAAATAATTTTATAATTATAAGCTTCAAGGTGTCTTATTTACAACAACATATTTGTTTACTATGTTCTATATAGGTAGGAAGATATACAGTGGAATCTCGATCTATCGTTTTCCAAGGGACCGATTGAAATGAACGATAAATGCGGGAAAACGATAGATGCGGAAACATAACAAAGCAATATGATCGTTGGGACTGGATAAAATGAACGACACATACGGAAAAACGATGGATCCGAAAACGATCGATCGAGATTCCACTGTATACATAAAAGGCCGAAAATTTGTCATTATATGTCTGTTTGCTTACATAGGAAGGCAAATTTCCAGGGGGGGGGGGGTGAGTCATTTTTTCTCTGGAAAGGGGGCTGTCAATGAAATAAGTTTGGGAATCCCTGTAAGCATTCATTAAAAATATAAAGAGAAAAAAAATAATAGTGAAAACACCCTTTTTATTACGCAAAATACCTATAAATCATCTTTTCGAGTACAAAATTTAGAAATTCTGAGCTACGAAGCATAATTTTTTTCAATAAGACTTATTTGATATACAGTTAAGTATATAAAACTTAAATTTCAAAGCAATACGATCATTAGAAATGCGCCCGGAGCAGTTTGAATATTCGTATGACACGAAAATTTTTATTTTGAGAAAAACGCATTTAAAGTTATCGCTATTAGTAACCACATAATATCTAAATTAAATACAAATGCCTATAACTAGGAAAGTAATCACAGAAATTGAAAATTCTTTTTGCGACACATTCCTACTCGTCCGTACTTTCAAAATTCAATAAATAAATAAAAAATCAAATTTTTGGACAAATTTCACAATTTTGAAAGTCCACTGTCCCCTTAACGAGCATATCTACCTGTCAGTCTGAAATATTCTTCCAAATAGGCTAAATAATCCATATATTTAAGTTGCTAAGTCGACTTTTTGGGCAGTCCGTGAGAGAAAACTACTGCATCCATTTACTTCATTTTGGTCTTAAACGAAAGATTGTAATCTGTAGATTTGTCAAATTTGGGTTTTTGTAACCGCACTTTTTATTAATGATCTATAATTTACAATCAAAATTTGATTTCTGCGCATGCTCAGTGGCATGTTAATCTGGCTCTAGAAACTCACTGTTTCTGCGCATGCTCAGTGACATATTTCAATGCCGAGGCGGCTCTCTAGATATTTCTCTGCCATTTTTATTTTTATGATAATTATGCTTGTGAAATATAAGATTAAACCTGACGGAAATTGTTTATTTCGCGCTGTTTAATGAGCTATAATTTACAATTAAAAATTTGCTTTCTGCGCATGCTCAGTGACATTTTTAAATCTGGCTTTAGATACTCACTAAGCACGAGGCCGCTTAAACATATTAATTTGTTTCTGCGCATTATTATGATTTTCAACATTTGGCAATGATGTGTTGAGTATAATTTGTGTATTAGTACATTTATTTACTATCTAGCCATCATGTTTTGACTGGTACCAACTAGTATCCATTTAAGTTGAAAAAAAACCCACACACGCCACGCATAAGTTCTGCATTTCACAAAGGTCAGCGATAAATATACACAGCAACAAAATTTTCGAGTATTAGTACTTGAAAATATCTCATTTAGGTACCTACGTACGTTCGGAGCACTTTTCTTAAAAAAATTGACAGCACTGATTTAGTACATGTATTTTTAGTTCAAATGGGTCATAAATTCACTAAAACAAATGTAATTATTATTACCATGTTTTTATTAACTTGCTTTCTTGCGTGTGTGTTTGTCCAGTACAAATCTTGCAATCGATTTTTAACTAACTTCCCGACTAGCTAGACATTTGAAACGTAGAATCGCTCGGAACACGATGACAATGCATTATTTTAATACTTTTAGCCATCTTTAAGCAGTATTAAATTCATTTTCAGTTAATTTTGTTTTGTAGACTGGTGCAGCCATCTATCGGCCGGGTCGGGAACGAAAAGTTAAACGCAAGTTATCTTCCAATTAACTTCATTTTCTTTCAAGTCGATGGGATAATTCATCCAAAAAATTTTAAAAAAGTATTTATTAATGCATAGAACTGTCAAGTTTATAGGATTCAACAGAAAATTTAAAAACATGGTATATAAAAAGTTCTTTTATCTTTAAATTATTTTGGTAAACAGTTCATAACATTTTAAAATGCAGGGAAGTTTTTATACATTTTGAGTACCATGGAGTACTTACGCCATTCAACTCAATATACAGGGCGTTTAAAAAAGAATCATTTTATTTAAAAAAAATCATAACTATTCATCTTTTAATGCGCTTTGATCGAATAATGTATAGGCAGAAAGAGGGAAATCTCGAGTTTCACGCAGTTGCCGACAGGTAGAGCTAACGCCCTTCCTCCGCCCGCCACTTCAGTGTTTGTAAAGATGGCGACTGCACAACAGAAATCATCTTGTGTACTACGCTTTGCGAAGTGTGAGTCCGTGACAACTGTTCAGCGTGATTTTCGTCGACAAAAACCTGGTAGATTGAAGTTCCTACCTCCCAGAGCATTAGGCGATTGTATAAACCGGTGATTCTCAACCACTGTGTTGCCACTACGCATACCCATACATGAGTGACGTCAGACAAGTAGTTCAATCAGTTCTACCTTCCTAGCGAGGACTGGCTGAACCAACGCGCATGACTCTTTCAGTTCTGGACTGGTAACTGTGGACTATTACAGCTCCGTACTTTTAAATCTTGATCACGAAATGAGAGCAGTATTATCATTTTTACGCCTAAATATAAATGAAGTCATCAAAAAACAACAAGCTCAAATATCGCATTCAATGTAATTTTGTAGTTAAATAAACATTTTATTTACTTTGTAATGCAATTTCATTTTATATTTCAATGAAAATTATTCCGTATACTATTTTTTACGAAATATATTATTAGGTACATCAATGAATTATCCAAGTAAAATTATCTTAAATTTATCTTACTGTTAGTGTGCCGCCAAATTTTCAAATTATTAAAAGTGTGCCGTGGAGAAAATAAGGTTGAGAAACACTGGTATAAACAACTCCGAGACACGGGTTGTCTGCGTACGCACAACAGCCGAGGAAGCAGTGTATGCAGATATGCTCGCAAAAGTTTGGGACGAATTTGCCTGCCGTACAGGCATATGTCGTGCATCCAAAGCTGGGCATATTGAGCATCTTTAATTTGGTTTGTAAAAAAACTTTATGATAAATATAAAATTAATTTTAAGTTTCTATGTTCAATATTTTTCATAATATACTCATTTCAAATCGGTTGATTTTTTTTGAAACACCCTGTATTTTAATTTCCTTTATACTATAGACTACTGTAACATTTACCCGTGTCCTAAAATTAAACTTTTACACTATTTGCAAAAATCCCCAAAATCTACCTGTTCAGTCTTCATAAAAGACTTATTATCTTTTTTTTATGTGTTAATAATTCATTATAATATTTTTTTTATTTCACTTATTTTTTTTGCATTTTGTATTTTAGTTAAGTTCCTGCTCACTAGATGGCGTCACTATGTTTGTTTATTTTTGTTGTTGATTCGAATTGGATGCGATTCCATTCCTATTCTTTCTGTAAAGGATTGACATTTTGAAGTCAATGATTCATGTGATATACTCTGATTCGGAATATTTATCCTCTAAGTCAAAAATTCAAGCTATGTGCAAAACTGAAAGTCATTTATTAAATTTATCGTATGGATACTTGCATTGAAGTCTTATTTTGTATTGACTTATTCAACTATTATTCAGATGATGGTAAAAGGTAATCCATTCCAATATTATTTGTATTAAAAGAATTAAGAAGATTGATTAACTGCATTTTTAAAACAAGTCCATTAAATATTTTCTTTTGGTAATGGAAACTAATACAGTCCACTAAACTAAGAAATTATATTAATAACTTCACTGATCCTCCACTACCATAAAAAAAAAGAAAAAAAAAGTGAAAACACACTGATTTTTGTTAATTATCTTTTTTTCAATTACAGTTACCTGTAGAATAATTCAATGAAAACCTATAGCTTGGCTTTTAGGTCAAAACATAGTGTGTATATTACTTGAATGTTTCATTGAATGTTCACGGAATGTTTCGTGAAAGTTTCATAACTTATTTAGGGATTGAGGAAAACAACTTACTTACTCGTTATTTTATTATAACGTAATTATTCATTCGTCGCCCAACATAACATAGCAATACAGAACGTAAACACACACTCCCATATTCGTAATTTAGCGTATTCGTAACGGTTCGTTAACGAATCCCATCAAGTGAGTACACTACGTGTGAAATAAATAACACACTTGTGTAAAATTTTAAAAAAATATGACTGAACTAATATCCACGCTTCAACCTAATTTCTACGTACCGACACTTGAGTTTCAAGCAAATGATCGGTACCCACACGCGACTCCACCGAATGACTTTTTTTTTCGCAGACTTGAATAAATAACTAGCTGAAAACCCGTACTTCGCTACGGAGTACATTCAAATTAAATACAACTGTCAATGAATGCAATTAATGCCAATATATATATATATATATATGTATATATATATATATATATATATATATATATATATATATATATATATATATATATATATATATATATATATATATATATGTATGTATATATATATATATATATATATATATATATATATATATATATATATATATATATATATATATATATATATATGTGGACACAGAGACACGGACACAAGCTCGGTATGAACCATTTAATTATATCTAAATCTATTCTAGGGGCATTATTTACAGTGGGGCAGCTTTTACATTTAGAAATTTAAAGGGGGAGAGTTCGTCATATCGGTCGCGTCTCTTGCCCAGTCGTTACTCGTTCCGATCATCGCGTCTTCTGGCTCACTCCTCGTTTCGTCACAGAGGGCGCTATCGTTGTTTGAAGTCGGAGCGTGGACATTTCCACTTCGCACTCGGTTCATCCTGGCGGGACCGGACCTCCGGGACAGCAGGTTTGGGGACGACAGAACAGACAGTAACTGCAAAATGAAAAGAAAGAGAGAGAAACGAAAGCAGAAGAAATGTTCTCCGAAAATCCTCTCCACAAACACACGGACAAAGTCGTTTGGACGGTCTCATTTGCATCAGTTGGCATCGAAAGAAATTTTTCATCACAGGTGTAACGACGAGATGGAGTTGGCACCACATCAAAGCCGACATCCAAGTCACGTGCAGGTAACATCATTTTAGCAGCGTGTCGACGTCACGTTTTCATCAAACATCACAAGTTCATCATCATTTGTTAACATCACAATTAAGAAACAAGATGTCGTCCAATCGAACAGTTCAGAGTGTCTTAGAGATTCAGTTCAGAAATGAAATTTGAAAGGAATGAAGATTGTTCTTGAATAATATATGGAGTAAATATAAAAAGTACATCACAAACACAAAAAGTAATGTTCAAATAGTATAATGAAGGTACTATGACGACCATTTTTTCATGTAATCACTGGCCGTAGACGTTAGGTTTGGTCCATCATGTGACCCGACTTTTTCAACTTGGTATCTGTCATTCGGAAGCACTTTGTGAATTATATAGGGACCAAAAAATCTCGGTCGCAGTTTTTGTCCAGTGCCAAATTGTGTCCGTTGAATGGCTACAAGATCACCAGTGTTATAAATCGATGGCGATTTGCGATGTTTATCAAAGTTTTTCTTGTTACTCGCTTGTAATTTCTCAATGTTTTTCTTAGCGACAATACGTAGGTCGTTTCTGTCACTAATCAGTGAATCAAGATATTCTTCATTTAATATTTGTTTAATTTTGAGGTCTTCTTTGTTTTTCATTTTTATGCCAATTAAAAGTTCGAAGGGAGTATATTTGGTAGCATCAGAAGGTGTACTGTTAATGATTCTTTGAACAGAAGATGTGTACTTGTACCATTTTGCAGGGTCATCAATGGAAAGTTTAGACAGGACAGGAATAAGGGTTTGATGTAATCGTTCAATTTGTCCGTTGCCGCGAGGCACACCAGTAGCAATTTGGACAAGTTCAATGTCCTCATCTTTACAATATTGCTCAAAATCTTTAGAGGTGAAAGCACTACCTTTATCAGTGATTATTCTCTTAGGATTACCAAAATTGGACTGTTGTAGATTAAGCTTATCAATGGCGTTTTTTGTCGAAGTTGATTTTACTGGGTATATCCAAATGTACTTTGTAAACGCATCAACAACCGAAAATATGTATTGATAGTTCTTATTGGTGGAAGGAAGTGGTTCAAGAAAGTCACAGTGGTATGTGTCTAAAGGCACTTGACCCTTTGGAATGGGATGAAGAAAGCCTTCGAGTTTACCTTTTATTCGATTGTACAGAATACAATGAACACAGTTTCCGATCACACGTTCAATTTTTTGGTGTAATTTTGGAATGTAGAAATCACGTTTAATCATTGTTTCGGTCTTTGAAACTGCAAAATGTCCTTTTTCATGCATTTCACGAATTATGCCTGTCTCGAGAGATTGTGGAACAACCAAGAGTTCATCACCGTTGTCAATCTTGTACAAAACATCATTTTTGAGGGTGTATTCACTGGTGTTGTTGGTAGAACACAGAGTTTTTAATGCTGTGATATATTCATCATCAGCCTGAGCATTGGCAATTTTCAGTGTGATAGGGTCATGGTGAGCTACATGATAAGCAATGCAACGACTCAAAGCATCAACATGTGGTAATTGCTTACCCTTTCGGTGTAGAATCTCAAAATCAAATTCCTCAAGAAGCATGGCCCATCGAGCAATCTTTGGAGTCAAATCTTTTTTGCTTAATGATTTTTGAAACGCGGCACAATCGGTTATAATTTTGAAGTGAGTTCCTAAAAGATAGATTCGCAATTTCTTGACAGCTTCGATTATTGCGAGAACCTCAAGCTCATAGCTGGAGTATTTAGATTGTTGGGGGGAAGTTTTTTTACTCATATAATGTATAGGGTGCCATTTATCATCATCAGCAGATTTTTGTAGTAAGACGGCACCAAAGCCAAGAGAACTTGCATCAGTGTGCAATTCAAGAGGTGAACCTGGAGTAAAAATGTGAAGGAGTGGTTCGTTTGAAAGGCATTCTTTAAGAGTACGGAACGCGTTTTCTTGTTCAGGTCCAAAGTGAAAAGGCGTATCATTTCGAAGTAGGTCACTCAGTGGTCTTGCAATTAATGAATAGTTCTTAATAAATTTACGAAAATAGCCTGTTAGTCCAAGGAAGCTTTGAATTTGCTTGTGTGTCTTAGGCGTAGGGAAACTTAGGACAGCTCGTGTTTTATGCTCAGAGGGTCGGATTTGTCCGTTTTCAATTCTATGGCCTAAAAATTGGATTTGTCGTCGAAGAAAGTTACATTTTTTTAAGTTGAACTCCAAACCGTAATCGGAAGCAGTTTGAAAAACTTGTTTTAATTTTTGAAGAGCATCTTCTTCGCTCAGAGAAGGTATAATGAGGTCATCCAAATAGGCAATTAGAATACCTTGCTTGATAAGATCTCGAAAGACAAGTTGAATGTATCGTTGAAAGGTACTTGGGGAGTTACATAACCCAAAAGGAACCTTATTAAACTCATATTGACCGGAAGGCGTAACAAAACTAGTAAATTTTCGACTATCGGGGTGTACATCAATGTGGAAGAATGCATTTTTGAGATCGAGATTAGTGAAAAGTTTAGCATTTTGCAAAGTATCCAGTACATCATCAATAAGAGGAAGTGGAAATCTATCCTTAACTGTTTTTGCATTTAGGCGTCGATAATCAACACAAATTCGAATCGAATTGTCAGGTTTTTTGCTCAAAACGATTGGAGCAGCAAAGTCAGAAGAACTAGGCGATACTATTCCTTCATCTAGCCAGTTGGTTAATTGTCGCTCAACTTCTTGCTTCTCAGAAAATGCGAGTCGACGGGGACTTTGAGCGATGGGTTTGTCATCAGTAACGACAATTTTCATCGTAAGATCAGTTGTCTTTGTTTTTAGAGGCTTATAATTTTGAATCAAATCAGTTACTTGTTCTTTAATATCTTTGTTCAGAATGTGGGCTAAATCTAGATTATCAGTTTCGTCAAAAACATTCGCAACATTCACCAAAACATTAGAATCATCATTATCATTAATTATTTGTATACCATTATTTACAAAAGTAAATTGAGTTTGACTAATACAGTCCATACCCACAATACCATCAAAAGGGAGGTCTTTGTCAGGAACAACATGGATATTTGTTTGTATCACCTTACTTTGGATTTCAATAGTTCCCTTGAAAAACCCAAGTGAATGGATTTTGTTGCAACCAAGTCCAGAAAATGTAATGCAAGATGGTTTAAGAGGTGGTTTACCAATTTGTTGATAATTTTTTTCGCGAATGAGAGTAGCAGATGCACCAGTATCAAAAAGAACAACTACAGAAACATTGTCAACAGTTATATCAATATGCATAGGATTTAGTAATACTGAATTGACGTGTGTATCATCTCCTTTATTTTTAGTTTTAATTTTATCATTACCAGCTTTTGAATTTGCATTTTTTGGACATTCTGAATGGATGTGTCCAAAATTTCGACAGCCATAACACCTTTTTCCGCGGTCTCGATTGTGACATTCAGAACTTTTGTGGCCTTGCATGTTGCAAGAATAGCATGTAACCATAGGAGTGTTTCCATGAAAGAAATTGTCTTTTTTAGCACTAGTTTTATCATCAAATCTCCCAAATGGCCTTTTGTAATTACCAGACTTTTGTTTAGTTAAGTTGAACAATTTTTCATAGGTTTTCAATTTATCTTTTAATGCACTAATGGTTTTACAATCATAAAGAAGGATCTTATTAGGGGAAGTATCAGGAATTCCACTTATAAAATATTCAATTACAGAGCTTTCATCAACGTTACCTCTAGCACCGATTTGTCTCAGCTCAACCAAATATTCTGACAGTGTCTCATGTGGTTTCAATTTGCGCTGTTGCAAAGCTTGGTGTATTTGAATGCTATTAACCGTATCGGAGAATTAATTCATCCAAGAGAATTTGTTTCAACTCATTCCACGAGTTAATACCACGAAGAGAACGTATTAAATTTAACGCGGAACCCGAAAGACATTTTTTTGCAAAGATGAGCTGATGGACGGGATTCTTTATCTCATACAGAGAAAAAAATTCTTCTATTTCGAAAACAAAACTTTCAATAGGCGTGTCGTCCTTTCCAGTAAACGGCCTAATTAATTCTACCAGGTCTTTCAACGAAAAGGGGGAACGAAAGGAATCTGTCGTACTTAGCAATAAATTCTGTTTACTTCCGCATTGGTCAGGCTCAAACTCCAATCGAGCTGGTGATTCAGCGTTTTGGGGCGAAAACAATTTTTCCCCGTCGTGTGTTTCGTCTTCACTGGAATCTGACTCAGATTCTGAAGTTATCCTTTCCAGCAGTGAAAAGTCACATAATGCATTTAAAATTGTATCCACACATTGCTTAATGTCAGCCGAAAAATTTAATGACAACAAGTTGCAGACAGATGTTAACTCTTGCAATGTAAAATCATGAGCAAGTGATTTTTTCTTTTCGTCAACATCAAAAGTTAAAAGATTAAAACCAGAAAATTCACGTAAATGTTTACGATTAAGCCGACCGTCATCAGATCCAAAAATTAATTTATGTAAAATTTTGACGCTATTAGTTGAACCTTTTTTCAATGCGTCACGGATATGTGGAATTTCTTCCAAGGATTTCATGATTTTAAGTTTTATATCACCAATACTATATTATACTATATCACTAATTTTATATCACCAAGTTTTATATCACACCAATACTATCTTACGAAAATATTCAAAACAATAGAATTTTATAGTTCAATATAATACAAGTTCTTCAAAGTATCACGAAAAAAATTCTTTTAAATAGCACAAATATTATAATCAGTAGAAGCATCAAAATTTCTCAAAATAACACAAACTTTTAAATCTTCTAAAATAACAAACTTTTAAATCTTCTTAAAACATCAAAATTCTTCAAAATAACACAAACTTTTAAATATTCTATTCTAGACCATCAAAATTTTTCAAAACCATCAAAGCGAATGTGTTATTCATCAAAATAGGTGCAAATATTTGTTAATCAGTTAAAATCAGACTAAATTCTTTCATCTTAGAACAGGTGGTAAATACTTTGAAAATTAATTAACGAAAACGAAAGTACTCACAGAATGAATGAGCAGAATATCATCACGTGTAGAGGTATCCAAACAGCATCAAGATAGCAGGAACCACTGGGCATCCATTCGGGTAAAAACGGTCGAGCGCCCATGTGGACACAGAGACACGGACACAAGCTCGGTATGAACCATTTAATTATATCTAAATCTATTCTAGGGGCATTATTTACAGTGGGGCAGCTTTTACATTTAGAAATTTAAAGGGGGAGAGTTCGTCATATCGGTCGCGTCTCTTGCCCAGCGTTACTCGTTCCGATCATCGCGTCTTCTGGCTCACTCCTCGTTTCGTCACAGAGGGCGCTATCGTTGTTTGAAGTCGGAGCGTGGACATTTCCACTTCGCATGTATATATATATATATATATATATATATATATATATATGTATATATATATATATATATATATATATATATATGTATATATATATATATATATATATATATATATATATATATGTGTGTGTGTGTGTGTGTATGTATATATATATATACAGTCGAACCTCCATATATCGAACTTCCATATATCGAAATTTTCTATATATCGAACTTTTAGCAAATCGCCAAGTTCATTACATAGAAAAACTGTTTCTATATATCGAAAAAATCTCTATATATCGAATTTTTTTTCAAGCCATATTGGGAGATTTTATTCCACTTTAGACCGTTTACATCACGAAAATTGAAGGTCAGGGGGAAAAAGGAAGTTCAGTGAAGGTCACTACGAACCCCGCAACTCAGCTGGGGTTGAGGGGTGGACAAACGGTTTTTTGTTCCGTTTTGGAATTCCTAAATTCCCCCAACTCATTTTCGAATTTCGGTTGCCTTGTAGTAAAAACAGTTTATAGCTATCCCTTTTGGCTGATTGTTGTTCCTCACTTTTACGTCTGCTTAGTTTCAGTGAAAATTGTTCAACTTAAAGTAGTGTTTTATAAATTCGTTTCGAACTTTTTCTCTCGATTACAATGTCAAAAAGAAAATCCCTTAGTGTTGAGGATAAAGTTGAATTGCTGAAGAATGTAGATAGTGGAATGGGCAAAAAATACATTTCTGCTAAATTTGATAGTTCCGCAAGCATAGTGTCGACTATTATAAAAAATCGGAATGCCGTAATGAAATACTATAAAAGTATTGAACCTAACAGAAAACGTTCAAAAACATGCAGTTACGATACAGTGGACGAGGCCGTTTTGAAATGGATAAAGAGCGTTCGAGACCAAAACTTGCCGATCTCTGGTCCTATCATAATAGAGAAGGCATTGGAGTATGCTAAACATTTTGGAAATAATCAATTTCAAGCAAGTTCTGGGTGGCTGGACAAATTTAAGAAAAGACATGGCACCAAGGAAAAGATTATTTCCGGAGAAAGTAGAAGTGTGCCTGAAGCAGTCTGTGATGACTGGAGAAGCAATGATTTGAAAAAAATTCTAAAAGATTATCAGCCCGATGATATTTTTAATGCTGATGAAATGGGACTCTTTTATAAGTGTTTACCCAACAGAGCTTTAACTTTGAAAGACGATGATTGTCATGGAGGCAAGAACAGTAAGGAGAGAATAACTGTACTGGTAGGCGCTAACATGAGAGGCAAAGAAAAACTTCGATTATTGGTAGTAGGTAAAAGTAAGAACCCTAGAGCATTCCAAAATGTAACGTCTTTAGAGGTTGACTATTATTCTAATAGAAAGTCATGGATGACAAGTGAAATTTTTGAGGCGTGGATTTGGAAATTGGATAGAAAAATGAGTGATCAAAATAGAAAAATTGCTTTGCTTGTAGACAATTGCCCGGCCCATTCTAATGTGTCTTCAAAATTATCAAATGTTAATTTGCTTTTCCTTCCCCCGAATACCACTTCAATATTGCAACCAATGGTCCAGGGTGTAATAAAAAACCTGAAATTTCATTACCGAAAACGCATTCTCCGACGACTTATCTGGACATTTGAAAATGAAAAAAAATTACATAAGGTGATTGATATGAGGATATGTGTGGCGGAATTAGCCAAAGTGTGGGAAAATGACGTTTCTGAATCTGCAATAAAAAACTGTTTCGCAAAAGCTGGGTTCGCTCTATTACCGGAAATCGAAGAACAAGACGTGTTCCCGCACATCCAACTGTATTGGGATAATTTGCACTCCCAAGGTCACATTACAGACGGAATTCTTCTTAACGAATTCCTGACAGTCGATGATAAGTTAATTGTTGCTGATTATCCTACAGACGAAGACATACTGACTTAGTTTCATGAAGCTGAAAAAGAAACCGAAGAACCAGAGGAAGAAAATGAATCTGAAAATATTTCCAAGCCAAGAAAAAAGAAATGCGAGAAGCGTTTGAAACAATACGTCTTAGACTTCAATTCGCGGAAAATGTCCCTGATGAAGTTTTTAGTGGACTGAATAAATGCGAACATTTCTTTGATGAACTTTCCGCAAAACTGGCTGTTCAGCAAGATATTCGCAGTTTTTTTAAAAGAATGTAACTGTGATTATTGTGACATTGTAACCACTGTCTGTATTATTGTATTTTTTAAAAGGTATGTAATACTCAATAAATCTTTCATATTAATTCCTTTTTAATTATTATTAATTATTAACTTTCATTTAATGGGATTTGCATATAAATGAGAAATGAAGATACGAAAATTAGCTTTAATTTTAATATTTTAGGAGAATTATGATAAAACTAAGATCAATTCTATATATCGAAATTTCTATATATCGAATTTTTTTCCAGCAATTTGCTACTTCGATATATGGAGGTTCGACTGTATATATATATTATATATATATATATATATATATATATATATATATATATATATGTGTGTGTGTGTATATATATATATATATATATATATATATATATATATATATACACTGAAGTGCCACTGAATTAGGGATACCTACCTAGTAACGAGTTGAGCCTCCTCTGGCCTTGATAACGGCTACCACACGGCGAGGCATAGATCCAACAAGTTTCTGGAAACGTTCCACGGGAATGGCTTGCCAAATATTGGCTAAAGCTGTCCATAATTTAGTAAGGTTCTTTGGTGCTGTGTGATGGCCTTTCACGCCTTGTTCCAAAATATCCCAAAGATGCTCAATAGGATTTAAGTCTGGGCTTCTAGGTGGCCAATTCTTGACAGAGAAGTCAGAGGAATGCTTATCCAACCAGCCAGTAGCCAACCGAGACTTGTGAGAGGTACAGTTGTCTTGCTGGAAAACTCCATTACCGTGCGGATAACAGAACAGCATAAACGGATGGAGGTGATCACCCAGCAACTCTACGTACCGAATTGCATTGAGGGAGGTTGGTACACGCACCAAAGATCCCAAACTGTGCCACGAAAAAACACCCCAGACCATGATTGTCCCACCATGCCCTTGTACAGTTCCAGCCAGGCATGCAGGATCCATGGCTTCATGAGCCTGGCGCCATATTCTCAGCCTCCCGTCGGCGTTAAGTAGTCGGAATCGAGACTCATCACTCCATGCTACTCGTTTCCAGTCCTCTACACTCCAGTCTCTGTGCTCTCTTGCCCAGGCAAGACGTGCAGCCCGATGGCGAACAACTAATTCAGAACAACCACAGTACGCGCTATATATGCAGTTAGCACAGTGCCCTCACTTGCGCATACATGATGCGCAGCGCTACACAATTTGCATAGGCTTTGCTATCCCTAATTCAGTGGCACTTCAGTGTATATATGTATATATATATTTATTAAAAAAAAAACGTAACGGATATTTTTATAGACAAAATAATCTAGAAGAAAATATTGAAATCAAATCTATTAGTACATACTAAAGAATATAGTAGAGTTAATATAGTGCAGTTTGAGGAACATTTCTTTTACTGTATTTTAATATTGTTTTGGATAATGTCCAATCGTCTGCCGTATTAAAAAGAAAAAAAAAATTTTTGTCAATTTATTTCGTTGTTATGCACGCGACGATAAATTAATTTAAATTATCACAAAAAGAAAAGAAACCATGTGATCAGCATTTAATAAATTAAATTTTAAAAATTAATCTTTAAAAATTCACCAAAAATCAGAAAATGAAGTCAAAGATTCGGAAAAAATTTCATTTTAAAGGAATTTTTATGACCTTTCTCGTGATATAAGTTTTCTCCGATTATTATTTTAAATAAAAACTTTAAAGAATGTTTCAAAAACAGTTTAAAAATTTAATTTAAAAAAACTAAGAAGATTTTTTCAAAAATCTCTCTTAGTGCACCCCTACACTATAAGAAGAATCGCCATGCAAAATGTCAGCCCTTTAGGTCCAGCGGTTTGGTCTGTGCGTTATATGTCAGTCAGTCAGTCAGTTACGGAACTGTTTTATATATTATAGACTAAGTGTAAGACTGAGCACACTATATGTACAGCACACTTATTCATCCTCGTGCTTTTCGTCACTGACAACGGCTGCATTGAAATAAAAGAAAAACATAATATGACTAGCCGAAGACCCGCACTTCGCTACGGAGTACATTCAAATTAAATACAACGGTCAATTTATGTAATTGATGCTAAAAAAATAAATATATATATATTTATAATAAATACGACGATTAATGTATACAATTGATGGAAAAAAAAATATATATATATATAAAAATCGAAGGGATATTTTTATAGACAAAATAATGTAGAAGAAAATATTCAAGTTAAATCTGATAGGACATACTAAAGAATATAGTACAGTTTGAGGATCATATCTTTTACTGTATTTTAATATTTTTTTGGATAATGTCCAATCGTCTGCCGTATTAGCAAGAAAAAAATATTTTTTTGTTTATTTAGTTGTTATGCAAGTGACAATAAATTTATTTAAAGTCTACCAGAAAAAGAAATCACGTGATCAGCATTTAATAAATTAAATTCTAAAAATGAATCTTTAAAAATTCACCAGAAATCACAAAAGGGAGGTAAAGATTCGGAAAAGATCTCATTTTAAAGGAATTTTTAGGATCTTTCTCGTGATATAAATTTCATAACCCTCAAAATATTATTTTAAATGGAAACTTAAAAAAAGTCACTAAAACAACTTAAAAATTTAATTTTAAAAAAATCTATGAAGAATTTTTCAAAAAATCTTTCTTAGTGCACCCCTACACTATAAGAAGAATCGCCATGCAAAATTTCATTCCTTTAGGACCAGCGGTTTGGTCTGTGCGTACGTCAGAGAGTCAGTGAGTTACGGAACTGTTTTATATACAGTGGAATCTCGATCTATCGGTTTTCAAGGGACCGATTGAAATGAACGATAAACGCGGGAAAACGATAGATGCGGAAACATAACAAAGCAATATGATCTTTGGGATTGGATAAAATGAACGACACATACGGAAAAACGATGGATCCGAAAACGATCGATCGAGATTCCACTGTATATAGATAAGAGGAATTCGAATATTCTCAGAAAAGTTTCGACGACACCGGCCAACAGTAAAACCGTCGCTGCGCCACCGAGGGAGAAAAATGAGCTAGCGAAAACAATATCACTATCGAGGCTAAAAGATGTTGCTTACCTGCCAGTGGGCGAGGATTCTTCAATTCAAGCGTGGTCGTCGCTCTCTTATCGGCACAACACTGCACTCGGCGATGCATGATTCCTGATGTAACTGAAGTCAGGCTCAGTCTAATCGGAACTGGAAGTTTTCTCCTCGCATACCAGATCAAACAATTCCTCTCGAGGGTGGCCGCGTTTATCTCGACGCTTGCCGGAGAACACTTTTGGCGCAGTGACTTTACGGCAATCTCTCTCTGATACGCGAAACTGATACGTTCACAACTCAATGAGTTTAGCTTTCAGTCACGTCGAAAAGAAATGAAATGTTCTAAATATTGCAATAAATGTAGTCAAAAGTTTATATTTTTATAAATATTACTAGCTGAAAACCAGTACTTCGCTACGGAGTACATTCAAATTAAGTACAACGGTCAATGTATGCAATTAATGTCAATATATATATATATATATATATATATATATATATATATATATATATATATATATATATATATACAGTGCGTCAAATAAGTTTTAAGACTCGTCCCATTGCGCAGGTTGTAAAGGCGCTGTGAGTGTAAATCCGCATGCGTCATAACGTCCATCGTCTGCTGGCACACTGCTAATAAGTTGTGCGCATTTCGTTAAGTACAGTAACCACCGCTTATAGTGATCACTGGTTATAAGAATCAACCGTTTATAAGAATCAATATCGCGAAAACAAAAACAAATGAATTATTTCCATGTTAAAATTTTCGCTTTAAAGAATCAATCCACCGGTTTTAAGAATCAGTTTACACTCTTCGCTTTACTTCCATTTTTCCAAAAAACCTACTTAAACCCTCAAAAGGCACGAAGTTCGTTCTTTTTTTTAAAGAAAGATTGATAAGATGGGATGGAATATAGTCGTAAAATTCACCCCTTTCTTTATTAGACATAACATAATCGTTTCCCCTTAAACGCTTTACCACAACACTGTCCTATTAGCTTGACCCGGGGGCAACTTTACCCGTCCGAGTAAATCTTCGTCTGAGACTATAAGTATTGAAAGAGGTATAAACAGCCTTCTGAAAACTTCATTACGTCAAACTACAGTAGAAAACTTTTTCTTGCTCCCTTCCTGTAGTTGAAATGTTAAAACTGTTAAGCAGGTATGTTGTAACTTGTAACAAATATTGTATTTTTTTCTTCTCTTACTATAATCATGTGTATCTACTTATAGGTCTAAAAATTAAGTTTTATTTTTAAAACTATAAAAAAAATTTTAATAAAAGATAGTTAATGTAAATTAAAGAGTATTTTATGGTAAATTATCTAATATATGTATATATAGGTGTGTGTGTTCCAGTCCAAAAACCTAAAATTCGGTTATAAGAATCAACCGCTTATAAGAATCAAAAACAGTAATAGCAAACGTGATTCTTATAAGCGGAAATCACTGTAGTTGAGAGAAGGCGAGCGTTTATTGCAGAAGTGAAGATTTTTCATGTTGATTTTTTAAGATGGAGCAAAGAGCTGTAATTAAATTTAACGCAAAACTTGGTAAAAGTACTTCGGAAACATACCAACTCATGAAACAAGTTTACGGTGACTGTTGTTTAAGTAGATCAAATGTTTTTGTGTGGCACAAACGTTTTTTGGACGGAAGAGATACGGTAGAAGATGATCAGCGTAGTGGAAGACCAATTTCATCTAGGACACCTGAAGATATCGAGAAAGTACGAAATTTCGCAACAAACAATCGCTGTGCATCACTGACAATGATGGAAGACTCTTTAAACATCAACAAAGATACAATTCGAACCATCCTGCATGAAGATTTGGCAAAACAAAAGTGTGTGCTAATTTTGTTCCACACACTTTAACCCCTGAACAAAATGCAATGAGAAGTGTACATTGCGGAGACATTATTTCAGCCGCTGAAAACGATCGAAACTTCTTGAAGTCCATTGTTACAGGTGATGAAACCTGGTGTTTCCAATATGACCCTGAAAAAAAGTGAAAAAGTGCGGAATGGAAGTCACTAAATTCACCACAAGCCAAAAAAAAAAGAAAAGTTCCATCCAAAATCAAAACAATGCTCATTACATTTTTCGATAGTAAAGGTATTATCCTCAAAGAATTTGTTCCAACTGGACAAACAATTACAGGTCAATACTACTTATCTGTTTTAAAGCGTTTGATGGCCAGAATTCGTCGCATTCGTCCAGACTATAGGTCTGAAAGTAGTTGATGTTTGTTACACGACAATGCACCCAGTCACACCTCCCTTATTGTTCGTCGATTTTTTTGCAAAAAATAATGTCTGTGTGTTGAACCATCCACCGTATTCACCTGATTTAGCAACCTGTGACTACTCCTTATTCCCAAAACTTAAAATGAAGTTAAAAGAGTTATTTTGAGGAAATTTCGACCATACAAGAAGCTTCGACGCGTGCTTTACAGGCCATTCCACAAAATGATTTACAACAGGCTTTCGATTCATCATTAAATCGCTGTAAAAAGTGCATTGAAGCTGGAGGGTCCTATTTTGAATAAAAAACCAAAACAGGTATTGATTTCTTGTTTCCATCTCTTTTTACAGACCCAGTCTTAAACCTTATTTGACGCACTGTGTGTATATATATATATATATAATAGATACAACGATCAATGTACGCAATTGATGTAAAAAAAAATCGTAAGGGATATTTTTATAGGCAAAATAATGTAGAAGAAAATATTCAGATTAAATCTAATAGAACATTCTAAAGAATATAGTACAGTTAATATAGTGCAGTGTGAGGAACATATCTTTTACTGTATTTTAAGATTTTTTTGGATAATGTCCAATCGTCTGCCGCATTACAAAGAAAAAAGAAATATTTTTTTGTCTATTTCGTTGTTATGCACGTGACGATAAATTAATCTAAACTACCAGAAAAGAAATCACGTGATCAGCATTTAATAAATTAAATTCTAAAAATGAATCTTTAAAAATTCACCAAAAATCAGGAAATGGAGGTAAAGATTCGAAAAAGATCTCATTTTAAAGGAATTTTTAGGATCTTTCTCGTGATGTAAATTTTATAACCCTCAAATTATTATTTTAAATGCAAACTTTAAAAAAGTTACAAAAACAACTTAAAAATTTAATTAAAAAAAATATAAGAAGAATTTTTGAAAAATCTTTCTTAGTGCACCCCTACACCATAAGAAGAATCGCCATGCAAAATTTCAGCCCTTTAGGTCTAGTGGTTTGGTCTGTGCGTTATATGTTAGTCAGTCAGTCAGTTACGGAAGTGTTTTATATATATATAGATAATTATCGGAATAATATAAACTTGGCCCAATTTCTGTAAGTCTATTACAAGAAAGTCTAATCCCCAGCGCATAAGCCAATGGAGGGAACTTCCGTGTGGTCACAAAATGATAAGATGCATTTCTTATCATTTTGTGGCATTGATAAGAGGCTTCCACAAAATGATAAGAGACAAGTATTCTGCAGGCAATTTGATTCAACAACGATACATAAACATCTTGATATACGTTCATACAAGGAAGCATTATCCATAGGAAAAAATTAAATGTGTTTGTACACAAGTATTGCTGTACAAAGTACAGGGCCATAATTAAACCTCCCTACTTTAAAGTTGTCTACAGTCGAAACTATTATTGAGAGAGTTATGAAATTTTGTGTAGGACATATTGGAGGGATGGGAATTTGTTTGAGCGAATAAAAAAAATTAGTTCAAAATTTCACTACCAGAGAGCGTTTTTTGATGAATTACACATTTACGACTGGTTCTTTACTTAAGATTTCACCATCTTTTGATCCATAGGTCACCCTAACACAATAACTCATACTCATTAAATTGTACATTCTTTAAAGTGATTGCAAAGTCGATCGGAAACTTGTTCGATAGCTAATTTTCGGACGAAAGATTTGAAGGAACTTAGAAGAAACAAATATGCAAATTAATTTTTGTCGACGTAGAGCAGAAGCTGTCATAAAACCTAGAAACTTTCATGGAGATTTTGTTTTCAGCGTGCTTGCTATTGCTAATCAGAATGTCATCGTTACGATTACCAGATCGAGCTCCCCAGACCTCGACCCATGCGACTTTTGGCTTTGGGGGCATGTGAAACATCTAGTCAGTCTTGATAAACCAAGACTGATCTGAAAGAGAGCATTTCACGACATGTTCTCAGCATTTCCCCGGACACACTGCGGTCAACTGTCGAACATGCTATCTTACGATTTCAAATGGTAGCTGAAAATGATGGCCGACATGTTGAACATGTCTTGTAATAAATTTTTTTAACTATAGTAAATGTTGGCTAAATGTGCAATTCATCAAAAAACGATCTCTGGTGGTGAAAATTTTGAACTGATTTTTTTTTATTCGCTGAAACAAATTTCCCTCCCTTCAATATGTCCTACACAAAATTTCATAACTTTCTGAACAATAGTTTCGACTGTAGACAACTTTAAATTAGGGAAGTTTAATTATGGACACCCTGTATTTAAACAGAATTCTAAAGATTACTGAGTTGCCACTTTAGAAAAGTGAAAAGCTCAACCAAGTGAAGCACTGTCATCTGTTGGTGAACACTAATCTATATGTATAAAACAGTTCCGTAACTGACTGACTGACTGACATATAACGCACAGACCAAACCGCTGGACCTAAAAGGCTGCAATTTTGCATGGCGATTATTCTTATAGTGTAGGGGTAGACTAAGAAAGATTTTTGAAAAATTCTTCTTAGATTTTTTAAATTAAATTTTTAAGCAGTTTTAGTAACTTTTTTAAGTTAGTATTTAAAATATTAATCTGAGGGTTATAAAATTTATATCACGAGAAAGACCATAAAAATTCCTTTAAAATGAATACTTTTCGAATCTTTACCTCCATTTTCTGATTTTTGGTGAATTTTTAAAGATTCATTTTTAGAATTTAATTTATTAAATGCTGATCACGGGATTTCTTTTCTGGTACTTTAAATTAATTTATTGTCACGTGCATAATAACGAAATAGACAAATAAATAATTTTTTTCTTGCTAATGAGGCAGACGATTGGACATTATCCAAAAAAAATATTAAAATACAGTAAAGGAAATGTTCCTCAAACAGTACTATATTAACTGTACTATATTCTTTAGTATATTTTATTAGATTCAATTTGAATACTTTCTTCTACATTATTTTGTCTATAAAAATATTCCTTACGATTTTTTTTAATATATATATATATTTTTTTTTACATCAATTGCATACATTGATCGCTGTATTTATTATATATAATATATAATACACACACACACACACACACACACATATATATATATATATATATATATATATATAGTTTTTTTGGCATTAATTGCATACATTGACCGTTGTACTTAATTTGAATGTACTCCGTAGCGAAGTGCGGGTTTTCAGCAAGTAAAGATATAAAAAATTAACATACAAGAAACAAAAAAATTAACAATAAAAATGTCTTTTAAGTCGAAACAGTATCCATTTTTTGCCCTGTGTATACTGCGTGTTTGCATGAGCAATATAGCATCAGTAACTGCCTGAATCCGTAATACTTTATTTGGGATAGCATCTATACTTTCTGCCACCGTGCGAAACATTTATAGATGTACTTGGCACACGCGATTGAAAGTTTATACTAGTCAAAACAGAATTAAACAAAGAAGTCCCCGACCTTCTTATGCATCGTCCTTTCAGCTAGCACACGTGGTACAATCGTCCAGATTTTGAACGAGAGTTTTGAATGAGCTCACGATACAACCCATACCCCCCTCAGGGCAGATACACAGTCTACACCTAGAGATACAGTGATCAGTGAGTGAGGGGTATTTTGGGTCGAAAGCTGTACGTTGTACCGTAGTCAATATTAAGACAAGCCTTTCACTTCAATTACTTTACTACGTTACGTAAAGTAACAACAGCTACAACAACAACATTTAAAGCAAGTATGGACAGCGAGTTAGAATATATAGTTAGATCATCAGGCTGGATTCAGGTTCAAAGACAGCTCTGGCCTATAAGGTCTCTGACCAGGAGAGCTCCGTCTCTCTGGCACTCAAAAACAGATCTCCCTCGTGGATTCTTGCCGTCTGTCTTTATACTGTCGGCGAATTCAAAGGGATTTCTCTGGCGTTGAAAGTGCTGGTCAGTGTTCGAAGTTTATGGGATTCCAGTCGTCATTATAGTGTCAAAAATCTGAAGCGTCCTCGAACCACTCTGGGATTTATGCATTCTATAACGTCAAAACCGCGCATTACAAGAACTTTACGGCCTCTTATCCAAGAGTTTATGAGACCGCCCAGATCAAGAGTTCGCAGATAGATGACATGTCGAGGGGTGGGAAAGGGGCACATCACATACTTATATAAGTACTAATTTCGAGTAGTAATTGAGACAATGTCACAATAATGAGGCAATTAGTGTCTTTTTCACTGTGGAAATTAGGAAATGGAGTTTATAGACGGAGTGTCCACGCGTTATAGTACATGCAAGTACCATTTCCAATCGTTTCAAAGTTAAAACCTATGCAAAACCCTTCATGTAAATCCGAATTATGGAGCATACTTCAATAGAATAGAAATGTGAGGACTTGTAACGGAAGATTTACTATTTTTTTTTAAATTTGAAATCATGCACGCTGAAGTCATGACACTGGCATAAGCTATTCCCTGTGTAACACGTGACTCCTGCAATCATACGTGAATTACAGCTGTATATGATTGAGAATGTTATTATATTAGGTGCTTCATGTCGCAAATCTTACATGTGCGTGCATGTATATATAATAGGTAAACATTAGGTATTGGAATTATTTTTACATTACAGACAAATCTCATCATAGAAAACTCTTAATTTAACCCTTACGTCGGCTCATCTGTCTTTTATACTGTTCCCCGGCTCATCGGTCTCACAGACCGCCACGCTATTAAATTAGGACATTTTTCCTTTTTTTTATAAGTTTTTCGTAGTTATAAGTCATTAATGCAAAACTATTGCCACCTCTCGTTCTTGAAAAGGGTAAATTAAAAAAAAATAGATTATTCATCGAAAATTTCAGAATCCGACTCCTCAATCTGTGATAGTGCGAGAGAGACAAAATGTCTGGTTCGTTGTGAAACAGGGGGAATTCTTCCACCCATGCTAGCTACAACAATAAAACAAAGATCTTGGAAATAGAATGCATGCAGACTGACAGACAATTAGAACGGTTCAAGGCTTATCGGTCATACAGACCGGCAAAAATTTAAACCAGTTCAAGGCTCATCGGTCCAAAAGACCCACTATGTTTTACAAAGATTAAATTTACCGACAAGCTACGAGCGGGCGAAAATCTGTGATGTGTTGTAATTGAAGGTAAAGGCCCGACTGAAGAATTCACAAACCCCCAACAGTCTGATCACCCCCACCACTACCCCACCCTTCAAAACAGGGGCACTGACCGATGAGCCGACGTAAGGGTTAGTGCAGTTTTAATGAAGAAATAGATATTTATGATTTTTTAAAAAAAGTATAAGATTTCTAAAAGTAATTTTTGTCATCTACCGATATAGCAGGAACACACAGCTTCTTAATATCTCCTATAATAAAATGAGGTTGACAATTTTTTTAGTTACTAGGGGCTTCGCCCCTAGGCTCGCTACGCTTGCTCCTCTGGTGAATCAAGTGAATGAATGACTCAATAGTTGTTTACAGCGATTGAGTCATTCATTTGTTTCCAGTTGAAGCTTCCCTCCCCCTCCCGGCGAAATGGATGAAGCCCGGCTATGGGTGATAAATCGGATCTTCTTTCATGCCGATCTGCAAAGGAAGCGAATGAGAAGATTTTTTTTGAAGTATTTCTTTAAAATTCAATTAAATATCGAAATTTTAAGATAGAGACTTGAAATGAAGTTTATATGAATGAGAAAGCTTTCATCTTCCCGTTGATATAAATATTTTTTTTGTAACATAATAAGTCTCAGAGCATCGAATTTATATATCTCGAAACGCATAAATTTTCCCAAAAAGTGGGTTTTCAATTTTAATAAAAATATCAGTCTGTTTTAAATTATTTTTAAACAAATGAGGTCTTGTTTGAAGGAGAAATGTCTGTAGTCTTAGATTGTAAAAAAAAATCTACGATCCTTTTTTGGCGAGTTATCGTAATCTGAACATGAAAAAGTCAATATTTTCCCACAAAACATAAAATAAAAAAAAACTTAAAGTCCGACGAATATGAGACATGTCTTACTTTCTTCCCCACATTGTTCTGCATCGATTGGTATTGGTCTCGACCCCATACCCCCAGCGGTTTTGGAGGAGATAGCGTGACAAGCTTTTGACAGCGGCGGCGGCGGCTGCGGCAGCGGCAGTTACTTTCTTTTAGAATAGAGAGACAGGTGTTAAAGGGCTGTGTGTTCCTGTTATGCGTTTTCTACAACTTTCATTAATAACTCATCAGTATTTTAAAAAAAGTGTAGAACCACTAAAAGAGGGTGAAGGAATGCAGTTTGTTTCATGTAATACGACAAGTAAAGTGTGTATATATCTATGCATATATATAAGTTGTGACTGCAAGTCTACGTCCATTCTACAATCCAAATATACAGATGATACCATCTGGCGATAGCATTTAATCATAAACTCTCTTGGCATGGTCGAATTTAGAAAAATGGATAAACTAGAGGGTGAAATCAGACATTTTTGAAAATTCAGTCCAGATAACTAAATCGAAATTCTGTTAATTCTTTTCCTTTTATACTGTAACAGCTTGGCCGGTTGGCTCACTATTACTGAAATCCACTGTGTAAGGCGAAAAGCACTAAGCATGGACGATTAACATCACACGCAAATTTATTAACCACAAAAGAACACAACATTTTAAATATCAGTTACAATCACATCTCAGCGTGCGGAGCTGAGATACAAAAATCTCGGTGCTCGGAAAAAACTCCCAGCGCGTGGAAAAAACTCCCAACGCCATTGTTAACAATCTTCGTCAACTGACCCGCCATCTAGTCGCGAGCTATGGCTTTCAATTTTCAAATCTTGATTTAAAGATAATTATAATAATTTAATTATGTTATGATTGTCAACAATACACAATTAATTATTTATGTTATGTTATGTATTGTCGCCTCCCATTTTAACGTCCACTTCCATAGGAATATTACGATTAATTTTTTTCATATATACAATTAATTGATTAGCAGGAATACGTATTTCATTTGTCACAATACTAATAATTACAAGTAGATGCTCATTCAAGCATGATTAGAGTTTGCAAACTAATTTATTCTTCTAAAGATTTTATTCCTTTTAGATTTATAAACACTTAAAAACAATGAAATCTGTAATGATAATAAGGTAGCTGATAAATAATCGAATTAAATTAATATTCATGCAGATTGGGGAGGGGGGGGGGGGTGTTAAAGTTTTTGGAAATTTTCATAGCATGATTAGAGTAAAGTGGAAATGTTAGTGCAAATAAAAGGTATCTGGAATAAATTATAAATCATTTGCTTCAAACTGAGATACATTATACAGTAACTAGGAATTATTACCAACGCTTTGAATGACCTGAGTCTTTTAATATTAAGAAAAAGGTGTATATATATATATATATATATATATATATATATATATATATATATATATATATATATATATATATATATATATATATATATATATATATATATATATATTTATTTAAAAAAATATGTATGTATGTAGGCTCAATACATAAATCACTTTAACACACCCATTCAAAGAGTTTCTTAACTCACAAAGGCAGGTTAATGCACCCGTTTCGGGAAGTGGGTTGTGGGACTCACTTTCCAATGTGGGTTGTTCGACTCACCAAAAGCGAGTTTCCCTGGGCAGTGGATTTCAATCTGGCAAAGTGAGTTATGCGACCTACTTTTTTTTCACCTCTGTGCTGGATGGAACACGTCAAGACATGTTACTTCCTTGATCTAAATGTCTTCGCCTACGATCCATTCGAAGACTTCAAACACAATTGGCGGGTTGTCCTTTTTGAGTCTCTTCCATGCTGTTGTTTTAAAGATGTCGCTTTTATTCTTGAAGAAAAAATCTTTGACGCATGCTTTCAATGCCGTTTCCTGGTAAACGTCAGCCACCGTCACAACGTCGCAGAATGTCCCCAAGCACAATGTCTCTCGCATGAATTTCGTGCAGAACTTTCTGAGCCCCTCGAACTCGTACTTATGGGCTATTTTGTACACTTCACACACGTTTTCGCAGCTCAACCCTTTCGGGTCGCCAGTGTAGGCGAAGGAGAGGACGACTTTGAAAGCGCCTTTAGTCGCATCCTCTATGGTTACCTCGCCGGTCTCACTCTCTCGCATGTCGACGTCGAACATTCGGTCGAATACTGGAGACCGTGATCCCAGGATCATCTTGTGGGCCGATAATTTACCGTCCTTCAGTTTCAGCGTGACGTCTGACCATTTCTTCGTAGACAGGATATTCCCCAAGATGAGGCTCACGTCCCATAATCGTCTGAACAGGGAACCTCGGATAGAAACAAAAAAATTATGAATCGATTTTAGTAAAATATGCCTAAAAAACCCCGACATTTGTAAATATCACTTCATATCACGCGTTCACCAGAAAACCCTAAGAGCTGACTTTCATTCCTTTGAAATTTCCCCGATACTTTATATCGCATGCCTTTAGCAAGGACTTAAAATTTGGAAAGCTTGAGGCTAACTCATTCAGTTCGAAAATATCTATTTTATAAAATCAAAATCACTCGAATCGTCCAATTTCTTTAAATTTCACCTGGTTGCGGATATATATATATATTGTTCACCTCCCGTGAGAAGAAACCTGGCACCGGTTTTAGGGTTGCTGCCTCGGGGAGGTCGATTCTCGAAATGAGGGGTCGGGGATAATTAACACCTCGTCAGCATTACCTAAGAGAGGTATTTATGGCTCTCTAGGCATTAAGAAAATTAATGGAGACTTTAACTCTTTAGGCTTTAAGAAAGCAATCGCTTGTTTTGATTTCTATTTTCATGTCATCGCATTTGAAGACTTTTAACCGTGAATCATGCTACTTACTATTTTCCGAAGTAATGTGAGGGAGCTTCAGAAATCGTCGATAAAATTTAGACTCGCGTTTATTTTTATAAATACTGGATCATTCAAAAATTTATTATTATTGATGCAGATTTCTGGGTATTTGGGTTTTTGCAATTATAGAAGCGCTGAATGTTATAAATCACCGCGGTGTGTGGTCGAAAGACGGCCAAGAACAAAACTCTTATAAAAACTTCAGAGGCAAAAAAAATAAATAAATAAAGTCTTGTTCACTAAGAGGACGTAAAAGAAAAGCTGTCTGTGTGGCCACTGACAGCGATCAAAAGAGAATAAATATTGCAAGATAGATGGACGTTATTTTATAACCCACAATAAAACTTTCAGCAGATGATGGTCAAAGTTGTATTTCAAATGAAAATTATGGTGGGAAGGTACTTCGTAGACTATGAACAGGAGCAGCTTAATAAGAGATCAATTGGGGCAGGAACTGCTGAGAGAAAAATAGCCCATTGCCCAATGAGAGAAAAAGGGGCGGGCCAAAATGGCCCCCGTAAACGGACAACAGCCTCTCCAAGTAAGTAAAAAACGAGAGAGGGTCCACAGATTGGGCCGGCTGTTTTCCTAGAGCTCCAACGATACAGAGTCCCGATTGAACTGCCTCAGTCTAGCGGTAGTGCCGTGAACCCGACATGATGATCCATACTATGATTATCCTTATTTGGACCCCTGTCATCGAAGCCATCTCTTCGCTGTACTCTTCAACAGTAGTAAATGCTGCCTCCCGATGGATTCTAAAAATAATTACTTTGACCAAATAGTTTGCCCCTGCTTCTGATACCTCATGCGTTAAATGCTAATATGAAGGGGAATATTATTCTGTTATTAATTACACTATAAATGAATTTTGAGCTTTTTCAAATAAAATGAAAGGCCAACTCTCTGTTTCCTTGCTTGCCCCAACACATGCACGCATCCATTGTTTTAAGGTTATTTAATTATCTACAGCAATAGTTAGCTTTTTATTTCGCCAAAGGAGACGCGATGTTTTTCGGTCACTTCGTTTTCATTTGAAATAATGAGTGTAGCCAGTTACATTAATAAATTATCCAAACATAAAACAAATGGGTTTTCAGAAACCGATGACAGCACGAATAAATAATAAAAATTACTTAAAATACTGTTAAGTCTGTATTGTTGATCTCAGGTGTGTTTGATTTTTTTTTTGTTTGGAAAAGTGCGTGCCGAAACAAAATATATAATTTCATTTTTTTTAACGTTCGAAACGTGTAACATCCCATTAGAAATACCGAATTTGTCCTTTTAGACTGAGGATGCTCCAATTTGACTTACCTTCCGAAGGACTCTGATCAGCGCTCTTCAAGGTGTAGGAGATGGACAGGACGTCCGAAGGAGCCAACTCTGTCCTCCGGTTCTGCAGATCGGACATCTTCCGAAAATTAGTCACACCGTATACTGCCCCTCTTTTAGAAAAGATATTACTGCGTGTCACGCTTATCTCCTCCTTGCCACTCGCGTTCCTGATGCTGAAAGAGAAGTTTACTTCCTTCGGCGAATCGCTGCTCAGTTTGATAAGGTACAGCTTGATCCACCCATTTTCCTCGAAAGCAATCATCAACCGCCAGCAACTGTCCAAAAAAATGAATCTCGGACTGAAGTATATCTTTATCTCTCCTTGCAACAGAGAAGGGAACTCCGGAATCCGCCACAGGCCGCGCATTTCCACGGGCTCTTCCAAAAGTTCTCCAGTCTCGGCGAACATGTTCTGTTTGTTTCGGGAATCAAAACGGAAGTCAAGAGGATAAACCGAAGGGCTCTGTACGATTCGGAAGGAGAAAAATACCTAAAGAAAAGAAACATTTATAAAATATCGGGAAATAAATTTATGTTTGATCTCTCTGATTTGTTTTATGCTTACACTATGAAATCTACGGAGGCAAACGACACTTTTCATAATCTGCATGCGTATCGCCAGCAAAGGGCAACACGTTACTTTTTCCAACGGAAAAAAATCCTTTGAATTTTTTCTTTTATTTTTTTTTACTTGAATGAGACCCTGCATTGTGGGAGTTTGAATAATCCCATTGAATAATTCATTGTTTACAGCACGAGATTTTGGATTATCCGCGTTTCCTGACTGTCCGAGCGCACCTCGTCCATTAAATTCAGCCCGTATAAGCAGAGTAACAAAAAAAAAATGGATTGGCCGAAGCCAGTGTTCGAATTAATGTCGATGGAGGTTCATAAACAACGGCTGTAAATCTATATAATCCACCTCGGCCCCCTCCTCTTTCGAGTATCGGCCATTGTTACGTCTTGGCCCTTTTCGAGGAAAAAGGGGCCACCCAACCAAAAGCCCATCCCTTTGCGAATTCTTCCCGTTTCCAAGAAACCATCGTGGGTGTGTCCTGCAACCCCCCTCCCGCCGGCCAGCCGGCTGAAAAGAGACGCAGAGAGTTTTGGGGAAGCAAAGAGAGAGGTAGCTGATTATTGAGCCTCGCATCTGTCCGTCGACAAGCAGGGCCGATAGGGCGCTGTGCGGACCGAAGGCCTGAAAATTCCTCTCTTGGCTCCCGTTTTTACAAGTGGAGAGACACATCTCTGTTATTGTAAAAGATATTTTGGTTCCTATAGAACCTCTCATGCAGAGGAGCCTAGACTCTCTGTTTTGTACATAGTGTACAGTTTTTATTTAATACAAGCTCTGTGTAATAATTAATAGTCTCTCGTGTGTCTCCTTTTTCCACCGAGGACGTTACACCATGAAACACCTGAAAGTCGGTCACTACGTAGCAAGAACCTGAATACGCAGTAGAGGGTTAATTTCCCAAGTTCGGATGCATTTTCAATTGCTGTGGGGCTGAAGGCTGTCGGATATATCCGACAGCCTTCAGCCCCAAAATATCAAGACAAATATCCCGTCAAATTCAGACAAATATCCCGTCGGATATACAGAAGGCTCTCAGATCTGCAATCCACCCAAGGCACCCCCAGCCCCCCCAACGGCTGTAAATAATCATCCACGACACAAATAGACAGGGTATTTTATTTCCCCACACATATAGACAGTTCGAACAATCGGCACAGCATGGCAACGCCTTTCCTGGCACGAAGCTAAAACAAACGCAATTTTCTCGCTTCATTCCAAACTTAAAGCCATTCCATGAATACAAAACTGTCAAAATTCTAAATACATGCAATTGCATGGATGGCGCTGACATCCAGTGGCGAAAGAATAATTCGTATAAATCATGCCGACCCCTGCGAATGTATAAACGGCAAGGTTTTGTATATAAGTCGCGTTAACTAAACAAAACAACCGAAGTTAAAAAATAACGTAATTCCTGCCTAGCCATACCCGGGGCAACAGACCCTCTACTTGGAGGTCTAAAACAAATTAAATTTTCGAGCTGGCCGTTTCCGGGTCCAGTTGACTTTTTCCTCTCTTTCTTTCTTTCTTTATTCCTGATTACAAGCAAAGATAAATTACAATACATTTCTTCTTCTCTTTCTTTTATTTTTAATTAATATGCGTAACAGTAGACAAGTAGTATTACAACTCATACTGCTCAAAAATACATTAAGTAAAATTAATATCAGAGACAATACTTTAATAAATTAACTCGGCACCTGTTTTGTGCACACTACCAACTTACATAATAAAAACTAAGTGCATGTAATCTTTGCATACCTTTAAATTATACTTAATTACCCTTCATTATATATATATATTCATTTACTAATTTTATCATTGTTCTTTTATTTATTTTTTTGTCATTATTTATTTAATTGCTAATTAATTATTTATTATTTTTTTTGCGAACGAATAAAGCTAAGTAAATGTGCAATTATCCTTGTTTGAAAGTACTTGGCGAAAGTATAAAACTAAGTACTTTCAAACAAGGGTAATTGCACATTTTTGGAATGTTCCAAGTTCAAAATGAAGAAAAAAAACCCCAATTTTCTCAGCTTAAATAATTGTTAACATACTACAAGATAAAACCTAAAATATCAACTGATGTAGTATACATTGTCACTAATTTAAAATCGCACACGTCAAGGTAATAGAATTTTATCAAAGATTATTATTTTATTTTTACAATTTGATTTTATCTAGCAGTCTGCAGTTTTACCGATTCGCTTATTCTTGACGATGAGGAATATTTGGTAAGTAAGGAAATCTGGAACTTTTCTTTACCTCACTCCATCTCGTTTTAAAACAGCTCCATAAAAAGAGGTGGTACGGCGAATAAAATGTTTCACAAATGTAAAGCTGCGAGCAAAGTTTTACATGTTGTTCCCGGAAGGAATAATCCGCTATCATTATGACTTATCCTTTGCATATCTCTGCCGCTGGACTGAGCACGTCACATCACCACGGGGATGATAAACAATTTAAGGAAACAATAGACTTTTTATCAAATTCATGGAAATTATCTGGGGTTTTCAATTCGTTCTTATCCAATTCGATTATTAATCGCTTTAGACATCATGCAAAATTTCTACATATTTTTAAACTGATTTGATCGAACATTCATGGATTAGTAGTCATTTGCCCTGGGTCTGTACTATGCCGAAAATAAGTACGACTTCTCAAGTACACTGGTGAAATAAATTAAGAGAATTTGCATATTTTATCGAATTTCATGAAAAGAACTGAACTGAATGTATAACCACTGCTTCTAGACAAAAATGCAAATCTTGTACGTCAAATACGTAAGCGTACACGTGTGAGTAGGCGGAGCCAGTAGAGAATCAGGCTTTATAAGCGCGCGTAAGTTAAGACGCATTTCGTTCGCTGCACACCTCGGCGAATTTATTGGTGTTATTTTGCAGCAATCGGTTAATTTCAAATTGTAACAGTAAAAATGAGTAACCACCAACGTTTAGATGATGGAATGAGGAGGCGAATCGCGGGGAGGCTAAAAGCAGGCCAATCTCAAGTCAAAATTTGTAGAGAGTTCAATTTAACGCCCAGCGTCATGTTTAACTTATGGAAACAGTTCCAGGATACCGGATCCATCGAGAGAAAGCCAGGGCAAGGTCGTCCAAGAGCCACGATGGCCAGAGAAGATCACCATTTGTCGATTATAGCGAGGCGTAACAGGAGTGCTACAGCTTCTCAGCTCTCTCGTGACTTGTATGCAGCCACAGGAACCGGTGTATCAAGGGTGACTGTTTCCAAAAGACTTCATGACAGAGGGTTGTTTGCAAGAAGATCTGCTGTTTGCGTCCCGTTCACTTCTACGAACAGGAGAATCCGTTTATCATGGTGCAGAGAACATACAGATTGGAGTATGGATCAATGGGCGACCGTTCTCTTCACTGATGAGTCCCGGTTCAGACTAAACACCGATTCTCTCCGTACGTTCATATGGAGAGAACCAGGGACCCGCTACCTACCCTCCAATGTCCGCGAAATCGGCCATTATGGCGGAGGAGGTTTAATGGTTTGGGCAGGCATCATGTTGGATGGCCGCACACCTCTCCAGGTCTTTGAAAGAGGCACTGTGACTGGCGTGAGGTATAGGGATGAGGTCTTGGAGCCCTATGTTCGCCTTTTCAGGGGTGCAGTTGGCCCCGAGTTCATTTTAATGGACGATAACGCGAGGCCACATAGAGCTCTTCTGGTCTACGAATTTCTACAGAGTGAGGATATTCGCCGGATGGATTGGCCAGCCAGATCTCCAGATCTTAACCCTATAGAGCATGCCTGGGACGCTCTGGGGAGGGCAATTGCAAATCGCAACCCCCCTCCGAGAACCATCCAGGGAATGAAAATAGCGTTGCTGAACGAGTGGGACCAATTGCCACAGGAAATGATAAACTGCCTTACTTCAAGTATGAAATCACGCTGCGAGACCTGTATATCTGTAAGAGGGAACCATGCCCCCTATTAACCCATCTATTAATCCATTTTTTGTTTATTCTGCAACCGCTGTTTCATAGCTTCCGACTCCAACGAGTGTTACGCACGATCATGCGTGTGTATTACAATTATTGAATGGTTATTTGTTTTGTATTGTATCAATGTATGTACATATCAAATTTCGCTAAAATCGGTACAGTAGTTCTAGAGATAATCGACCAAGTCTGCAAATTCTCTTAATTTCTTACACCAGTGTATCTCCAGTCTGTTAGAACATTTCAAGAATTTGCTGCGCTCCCGCGATCGTCACAATGTCCTCATCAAAGTAGGGGATAAACAGTTCAAAGACCACAAAAATATTCTCTAGTCTCGCTCCTTCTCTTCGCAGCGATGTTCAGCTACGAATTGGCGAGGAATGCCGAGGGCTCTGTTACTATTGCGGATTGCGACCCGGACTCGTTCAGCCAATTCCTCCAGTTTGTGTACTGTGGGAAGGTGGGAATTGCATCGGTCGGCATCGCTCTGGGTCTGTACTACGCCGGAGACAAGTACGACTTCCCTAGCTTGAAAAAAATGTGCGTCGATTTCCTGAAGGGATCCATCACGACGACTACCTTGTTCGAGAATCAAAGATATATCAAAGATAGATTCCCCGATGACATTATGATACTCCTTGAACTATCAATCCTGATACCCTCTTCGGTTGTTAAAATGTCCCCAACACACCTAAGAGAATCAACTATTGTTTTCTGGATTTCAGTTTGCTGTGGGGAACATTTCAAAACATAGTGGAGCTGTTTTTAGAACTGAAGTTGCTTTGAGGAAAAAGAAATGGTTAAATCAGTAACCAAAGACAAAAAATGAAGAAATTCCAGATTCAGGCATTGAAACTCTCATCAAGTGTGATAAAGAGGTTTATCCTGCAATACAGGAATTGATGAAGATTTTTGCATTTCTGCGGTTAGCACAGCTACTGCCGAGAGGTTCTTTCCAACCCTTCGAAGGTTGAAGGACTGGATGAGAACAGCCATAAGAGAGGATAGACTTATAGTAGCATTAGCACTGCTAAACATTCACAGAGGATATGCGGACAAAGTTGATGCAAAAAAAAGTCGTGGATTAGTTTGTTAAAATGAAGAAGAGGAAGTTGGATTTCGTTGTTTAGGCCAAAACTTGTTTTTATCACCTCAAACCTAAATAAAAATGTCCAAATATCAGTTTCTTTTATATGTTAAATTGTCACAGCTTAGACAAAGTGAGCGATGTATTTTACTTTATGAAATATAACATAATAAATGTTTTTAATAGGTTGAATTAGATTTAAAAATATTGTCTTTACGTAATATAGCCTGATATGATCCTTTTTCCTCAACAGTTTAAGATTTGAGACAATTTTGTAACATTTAATTTAAGTTAATTAGGTTTGAAATCATTTGCACAACAATAACATCATGAAAAATGTAACAATATGATATAATACTGTACCAAGATGTTTATTAATTAAATCAAAATCAAAATGTATAGTGCTTGAATAAAATGCCATGCTTTTCATGTCGCATTCATAGAGAATGTAAATTTCTTGGTTTAAAATAATATTTTAAGGTGCTTTTGAGGCACTTAAAATAGCCTAAAAAGAAGTTTTCAAGCACTCTATTTAAAATTTTTTCCGGCGAGGCCCCTCGGTCCCTCCGCTGAACAGGGGATATTCCATAACCTCCCCCCCCCCCCCCTGAAAATCGGCTGGTTCCGCCCATGGTATGTTCCAGCATTACTCTGGAACGCCTGAAGCAATTGAATCGGTCATTTTGAAAAGGAATTATCTCCACTTTTCTCCAACATTTCTGCCCCCCCCCAAGTCTGAGGAAATATTAACAAATTATATTTTTGCACCAGGATTGATGCCTTATAAACATAACAAATACTAAATTTAGTCTAACTAATAATGCATGAAGGCGAGTTATAGTTTTTTATTTCTCATGAAAAATTAAAAAAATTGGAGACGACTCCTTTTCAAAATGACCGATTCATTTTCAACCAAACTTAGTACACATATGAATTACAATCTAGGAAAAAATAATATAGGGGTAAGACACCACTAGCACTCCTGGGGGGGGAGGGAAGGGGCCGAGGGGGAAATGTAAAAATAATCGAAAACGACTGATATTAGTGTCGAATCCATAGTTTTCTGGGTCGCTGAGTGGAATAGTGACACTCCCGATGCCGTTTAAGTTCAAGTTCAGCCCCATCAGCTTTGGTGGGGGGGGGAAGAAGGGGTGAAAAACAATATGTCCAAAATGTTCGAGAGTAGTGACGAATCCACAGTTTTCGGGATCGCTGAGATGAATAGGGGAAACTAAAAATGTTGTTTCTAATCAAGTTTCGGGTAAAATTAATATTATAGTAAATTTGTAGTTTTGCTTTATGATTTGTATACTGCACACATACATTTAAATAAAATTACTTCAATTTTACACTATATGTACAATTCATTCCTTTTCCTG
The DNA here is from genome assembly GCA_907164885.2 of Dolomedes plantarius. Classification (NCBI taxonomy): domain Eukaryota; kingdom Metazoa; phylum Arthropoda; class Arachnida; order Araneae; family Dolomedidae; genus Dolomedes; species Dolomedes plantarius. Next base: position 21,337,996 of record OU015490.1, read on the forward strand.
TCTAATAAAAAAATGGGGATCAATAAATACCTGGAGAATGTCGGGTAAACAGCTAGTTTATTTATATAAAACTAAAAAAAGAAAAAAGAATTAGAAGGGTGGGTCTAGACTTCGAAAAATATTTGTTCAGTATTTATAGAAATGCCACACGGTGGTGTAGTGGTTAAAAGCGTCAAACTGCTACACCACAGGTCCGGGGTTCGACCCTGCGACTGGGGAAGGTCGACTCATGCCTTTCATCCATTGAGTGGGTCAATAAAATGAGGACCAAGCATGCTTGGGAACTAACTCTGGGGGTCCCGCGTCAGGTTGACCACCTGACCGTGACATATGCTGTATGGCACCCCAAGCCACGCTCATGAAAGCGGAGATGGGCCCCGAAAGCCTTATTCCACGATGCTGAAAATCAAATCGGACTGTTGTGCCGTGAGTCAGAGTTAGTTATTGAAATACTGGCTGTTTTACCGGCGGTGCCCGGGAATTTATTTATCCCAATTTTTTATTTCACAGGAAATGGAATGGTTTGGTTGGGTTGGGTTAAGAGCACTACGGTCATCTTTTTGCTACACGAGAGCTAATTAAACCGGGACCTACAGCTTAAAGCCGATTTCGAACGGCTACAAACATCCATGCCAATAGCGGGGTTTTAACCCACAGGATCTTAACGGAATGCCAGCGCCCTAGACATTCGGCCATCATCTGGCTAAAAAAACTTACTTATAGAGTAAAATTAATGCAATCTCGAAAATGCTGCAAGGCATAGATATGAAGATAGGCATATCATGAAGATATAGAGCAGGGCATGAAGCAAGGCATATCAGGAAGATATAGTTACGAATTTTACAATATCTTCCAAACCAAACCATTCCTTTTCTGGACCTTTCCAGAAGGTTCTGGAAATATCTAGCTGGTTGACCGATAGAGGGCGTTTTGGAAGTCTATAAATATACCTGACATTGGCATTGGAACTGAGTGTTCTTTTCTCCTGAAAATTGAATGTATTGAAAGTGCGTTAGGCGTGTATTGTATTGAAGACTCTGTTATACTGACTTGTGTTTTTAGAGGTTTCTGCTGTATAGAAGACAGTTGTTAGTGTCTTTCTGTTTGAATTTCTGTATGCTTCGAAGAATTTATAGAATAAAAAATTTTATTTTGTGTACACTTCCAGAGGAGATTTTATTCAATCCTATGGAACCCAAGAAAACTTAACAATATACAGCAACGCATGAAGCAAGGCATGAAGCAAGGCATATCATGAAGATATCGAGAAATTCATTGAAATGCGTTCATTCCTCCTAACCCAGTTCCAGAACTGAAGGAATAACCGGGAGTTTCTCAAAAACGCTGCCACTGAGTTATCAGCTACACGGAATATTGAACTTTGTTTTCCCCAAAAAAGATTGCGTCGTGTGAGAAGATTTTTTGATGAGTTACAAGTAGATGAACGCTTTGAAAACAGCGAAAAATGTTTCAAACTCGAGGTGTTTTATAAAGAAATGGATTTAGTAATTAATCAATTAACTATTATGCAGATTTCAATCCGTTCGACAATTAGGTACACTTTTTAAATGTTTATCACCTGCATATCTCGTCGCGTAACCTCATAAAAGTATTCCGGAAGGATCAGAATTGTTACAATTGGCATATATTTCCGATATTTCATCTAGTTTTGGGCTTCAACTGCTTCGATTTAAAATGTGCTTTTACATTCAATTAAAACAAATTACTTCTAAACGCGAAAAATTCTAAACTACTTTAAATCCACACTGCAGCCTCTCTGACATTATTACAGCATGCCTGATTTATTTTAAAACTTTACCGGTGACGACAGCGACAGCAGAACGAATTTAAAAATAATCAAAACATATTTAAAAAGAAGCACGTCACGACACCGTCTTAGCTATTTGTCCACTATACCAACTGAAAAAAAAAAAACAGTTGCTTGTCAACTTGATCTGGAGAAAGGGACTGACCGATTTGAAAACGAAAACGCGAGAAAACAAATATTTTGAAGTTTTTTTTATGTGTAAACAAAACATGCAAAAGTACATTTTGTCAATGCAGTTTATAGAATATGTAGTCAATATAAGTGGGTACTCCGTACTTTGAGAATTATAATTTATTTTATTATTATATATACACCGAAGAGCCATTGCATTATGACCACCTGTTTAATACGACGTAGGACCAACTTTCGCCCTCAAGACCGCCAACACCCGGCGTGGTATTGACTCGACATAGTTCTGAAAGGTAGTCTGAGGTATCTGGTACCAAGCGCTCACCAACTGGTCCTGCAATTCCCGCACATTGCGAGGTCGTAGCTTGGTTGCTCGAATTCAGTTTTCCAGGTGGAACCACAAATTTTTCTATTGGATTAATGTCAGGTGATAAATGGGGGCCAAGACATGACTTGAAAGTCACTAGAATGTTCCTCGAACCACTCCCCGACGATTCGACCTTTATGACGTGGTGCATTATCCTGTTGGTAAACGCCATCACCCGCCGGAAACGCTGTTGCCATGAATGGGTGCACCTGGTCTGCAACCAATGAACGCGTAGCGCACAGACGTCAGGGATTGTTTTATGGAGATTATGGGTCCTAGTGTGCTCCATGAAAATATCGCCCACACCATAATACCGCCGCCACCAGCTTGTCTCCGTCCGACTCTGAACCCGGGAGCCAGGATTTCCGTTGGAAATCGGCGTATTCGCACGCGACCGTCGATGTGATGGACCAGAGAACGTGATTCGTCGGACCATGCAACTTCCTTCCATTCTTCTATGGTCCATTTCCGATGTTCCTCGGCCCATTGCAGGCGCTGCTGGCGATGACGTTCTCGCACCGACTTCACTTGCGCCCTGTAGCTACGCCACTATAGGTGTGTGTGTGTGTGTATGTACACGTACGTATGCATATAAATACAGACACACATATATACACACAAATTATACATATATGTGTTTGTGTGTGTGTATATATATATATATATATATTGTAAGCAATTTTCTGTGTTAATAGATGGCAGCATGTAACAGACCGCACGAAGAATATGAGCGCATGCGCACTGCAATATTGTAACAGAGAGAGAGAGCGTTGTGTAATGGATGGCGGTCGCACGTTGACGGCCAGCCGCTAAGTGTTTTCTATATTCCTCAAATAAAACTGTTGTTATCGTTTTAAGTATAATGTCATGTTGATCTTCCGTTATTAAGTAACCAGAAGCTTGCCTTGTTAGCAAAAGAAGAGCTAACAATTATCAGAAGAGGGATAGAGGAACTTCCTGACAACGGCAACGAACAAGGTAATCTTGAATATTTGAATTTTTGTTTTACTCAAAAATGGCGTACTTAGGCAGATATAAAAAGTGTGATTTAGTTCAGTTAGCGATTGAGTTGGGCGAGAGTGTCCCTGAAATTAATACGATAGTTATTTTGAAGGATATTATAACCAAAAGTAAAAACTATGATGAACCGTTTGTTAAAGAAGTGTTAGCAGGATTAGTTGACGAAAGAGTGAAACAGGAATCACAAAAATTTGAATTTGAGCGAGCTTTGCAAGTAGAGAAACTAAAAATTGAAAATCAGAATAAGATAGATGAACAGGAATTACATAAAATTGAACAACAATATGCTTTTGAATTGGAAAAATTAAAAATCCAGAATCAGAATAAGATAATTTCTCAGGCTGAAAGTAATGTTATTGTACCAGAAGTAAAGAAAAACCGCACTATAGATTTGAGGAATTTAATGCAGAAATTTGACTTAAAAGACGGAGATATAGCTTCATTTTTGGTATTATTTGAAAGGCAAGCTAAACGAGTAGGACTTACGGAGAGTGACTATGTAACACACTTATTAGGGCTATTGCCTCTTGAAATTACTCAGCTAATTGCGAGAGAATCGGAACAGGAAACTAATGAATATATATTTGTGAAGAATTTATTGTTAAAAAGATATAAACTAAGTCCCGAAAGTTTTAGACAGAAATTTGTCAACCGTGTTAAAGATGTAAACGGCACGTGGACTGATTTTGTATTCGAATTACGCACCTATTTCAATGAGTGGTTAACAGGGTTAAATATAAATGACTTTGAATCCCTAAAAGAACTTATGATTACAGATCAATTAAAAAAGCGAGTCCCAAATACGATGCGTGAACATTTCATTGATTCTTGGCCAAAGTTTGTTAAAGCGAATGATTTAGCCCAAGTGCTGGACGATTATGAAAACGTTCGATCAGGAATTAAAACTAATAGCGAAAGCAGAAATACGAAGCATACTAACTATGGTGATGATTTTAAATACTACCCGCATTCAAATTACAGGATGAGTAATCGTAATACGAATAGGTTCGATTCGAGCAAGTTTGAGAACAAAAACGCGAACGTCAGCAGAAGTAAAATAAATGAAAAAGAAACCGCAACTCATAAAGTATTTAGTTCTTCCATACGCGATGATCGAGCATGTTTTGTTTGTGGAGGGAGAAACCACATTGCTAGGTTTTGCAGAAAAACGAATGAAGCGCGGAGCGAAAATCTGAATGTTTATGGGAATCGTGAAATGACGGCGCCAGACAAATATCTACGCCAGGCAAAGATAAACAATCAAAGCATTAGTATTTTGCTTGACACGGGAAGTAGCTGTTGTCTGATGAAAATGTCAATTGCTAAAAAGTTAGGATTAAATATTACTCCATGTAAAAAGGATCTTTATTCGTTTGGAAACCAAATTAATCCAGTTTCGCAAAGTCTAGGTGTTACAGTTACAGATATAGAGATAAACGATGTTTTGGCTAAGGATGTTACTATTTTGATCGTGTCAGACAATACACAACCAGTTGATTTATTAGTTGGAAGAACATTACTCGATTTACCGTACATAGCTTATGCTAGGGTTGGAGAAAACTTACATATCGGATATGCGAAAGATTACCCATTCGTTAATTTAGAATTTATTGAGGAAAACCCAACGGTTAAATTGAAAGTAACTGAAACAGTACAAATTGTGAAGAATAGTATAAATTTTGTCAAAGCGAAGACTGAAGATTTAAATGATGGTTTAATTATGATTAGGGGAGAAGGTGAAAATTTAGACTCATTATTGGAAGTCAAGGAAGGGGAAACAATTGTACCAGTTATTAATACCAGAGATAGTAATATTATATTGAATAGAAATCAAAATGTTAGTAAAGCGGAATTAGTGGACGATGTCAGTTTAAAGTCGTATAAGGACAATATAAATTTTGTTAATGAAGCACAATCATTAGAACCTCTAGACATGAGTACTAACGTAGAACGAGAATCTATAACTTTAGAACAAATTAAATTTGACGATGACGATTCAGACAACGAGGCTCCCAGTGCAGAACCTCCTGAACCACCTTAACTTAGTTCAAATCATCACCAGGTAACAACCTCCGAAGATCAGGTAATATAGTTTTTTTTATTCTTTTTTAAATTTTACCCAAGAACTCTTGAACTCTAAGAAGGACTCAATTAGGACATTATCCAAAAGACTTTGAAGACCATATATTATTTTTGTTTTTTTAGCACATTGTTTATATTTCTAAATGTTTAAGTTGTATTTTTAGTAGTGTTATAAGTACGAATTGAGGGCAATTCTCTGTCAGGATGCCCGAATGTAAGCAATTTTCTGTGTTAATAGATGGCAGCATGTAACAGACCGCACGAAGAATGTGAGCGCATGCGCACTGCAATATTGTAACAGAGAGAGAGAGCGTTGTGTAATGGATGGCGGTCGCACGTTGACGGCCAGCCGCTAAGTGTTTTCTATATTCCTCAAATAAAACTGTTGTTATCGTTTTAAGTATAATGTCATGTTGATCTTCCGTTATTAAGTAACCAGAAGCTTGCCTTGTTAGCAAAAGAAGAGCTAACAATATATATATATATATATATATATATACAGTGCAATCTCGATCTATCGTTTTTCAAGGGACCGATTGAAATGAACGATAAATGCGGGAAAACGATAGATGCAGAAACTTAACAAAGCAATAGGATCGTTGGGACTGGATAAAATGGGTGGATAATCAGACGACACATACGGAAAAACGATGGATCCGAAAACGATCGATCGAGATTCCACTATATATATATATATATATATATATATATATATGGGACCCGGAAAGCCCGCTGCCTAACGCACTCCCCACCGCCGAGAACGATCCCGACGGACCAGGAGAAGGACAGATAAGATTTGGAGGTCAATCAGAGCAGAGGCTCGCGCGCCAGAGTCGAGGAACGTACTGCAGACATCCCTTCAGAAGAGACCTGAGACCGGTTTTAAGTTTGCTGCCTTGGGGAGGTCGATTCTCAAAATGAGGGGTCGGGGATAATCAACACCCCAGTACCATTTCCCGCGGAAAGTATTTATCGCTCTTTAGGCATTAAGAAAATTATGAAGATTTTAACTATTTAGGCTTTAAGAAAATCATCGCATGTTTTCATTTCCATTTTCATGTAATCAATGTATTTTGGCGACTTTTTACCCTGCATCGTATTACTTACTATTTCCCGAAGTAATGTAAGGGAGTTTCAGAAAACCTCAATAAAATTTAGAGTCATGTTTATTTTTTCAAAATAATGGATCATACTAAAATTTATTATTATAAATACAGATTTCAGGGTATTTGGGTGAAACTGTTCATTTTTTTTTCGCCAAAGGAGACGCGATCTTTTTCGGTAATTTTGTTTTCATTTAAGGGGTCTCAGGAGCCTTACTTTTTTACTGAAGATGCAATGTAGCATCATGTCACATTTAGTTTTATTTCTCATTCCCTATAAAACATAAATACATGAAATTTTTGCCACTGAAAGCTTAATATATGTTCTATGTAGAATAATTATTTCAATGTTATACAACTGTTATTTTGATTAATTTTTAATTTTTAATTTTGAGGAAAATTTAAAAATTGTGTTTTGGCTTGCATCCATTGCGCGCAAGACTGTAGCAAAACTATTGGTTCTAGAGTCCCAAAAATATTGATAATGATGTAAAACTAGTGTATATTTAACGTATACTCCATTTTTAAGCAATTAAAAACTTAAATTTTTTAATTTAAATTAAAACTACAAAACTTTGAAAAAATGCATTTTTTATTGAAAACATGTTAATTTTAAATAATTAATGCAATTAAAAATACTAAATTTGAAGTATACATTATTCCTTGCATCAAAATGAACGTATTTGCCAAGTTTTATAGAAATTACTTTATCAGTTTCTGAGAAATGCTGGCTTTCGGTGCTGAGGGTGCTCGGATCGAATCCCGGCGTTGCGCCACTGAAAATGCCTCCGTTTATGTTATCCCTTCATAGGGGGTAATACTAGTCCGCTTATATGGCGCCCCCATAATAAAATGGCCAGCAATAGCTGCGGTGTATCATAGGCGAATGTCTTCATGACAAGTGTGTCCGCATTGGTTTAAAAAAAAAAAATAATTACACACTTTGTGTGTCGTTATTTTTACATATGAGCTGGTATATTTGAAAGTGGTGTAAGTCCACTTTAAAAAAATGAATTAACGGCAATTTTAGTAAGATATATACTCTCTCTTCATATTTATAATCAGACTTTCAGTGGAGTATTTCATAAAGTAAACAAAAGAATTTTGGCTATAAAATATTATCGCAAAAAAAAAAATTTAAAAAAAAATTAAGTGGAATAAGTCCATTCCTAATAATTTTAATAAAAGCAACTTGCTTATTGCAATTATTATTGATTATTACGACTTCAATGTACACTACGCTTTAGCATATTTTTCTTAGCTAGTGTCTTAAATACAACATCGTTAACAAGATAACATTATTGTACTGATTAAGTCGTCAGAAGTAATTTCACTGATTTTGTTTGGTTTTCTTTCGCAAGTCCTACTGTTTGGTTTGTGTTTCTTATGCTAATAGATTGCAGCGGGAGTATTATTTAAATATAATTGTTATTAAAGAAGAAAATCAAAGTTTTTGATAAATAATATTTCATACAGTTGTTACAATGAGTTCACATACTTATAAAAAAGACGATAATATGTCAATTTGGTCTGATAGTGATGTTGGTAAGTAAGAGTTTACATTAAAAAATCCATTTCAGTGAAGCTAATGTATATAAAAATATGGACTTGAGTTTCTACTTGTTTTTACTTTTTATAATATGTTATTTTTGAAAGTGGTATAAGTCCATTTGGAGCTAAAAAAATCGTTTATTTTTTTAAATAATTTAAATAATTATTATTTCATAGTAAATTTTAAAAGGTGTATAGTGTTAAAAACATCACTCGAATTGATTAACGTTTGCCAATATTTTTAAATTCATTCAAATACAAACCTTTAAATATCTCGATACGTGAAAAAATGGACTTATACCACTTTAAAAAATAACAGCTCATATGTTAAAGCCATTTCAGTTTAGACATATTTTTAATTTTCCAGATCAAATAGGTTCAACTGGCAAGGTCGGCCCTGCCCTTTAAAGTGTGCTACCCTAATGACCTCTCCTAATCAAAATTCACAATTAACTTTATCAACACTAAAAAATTTTCCCATTTTCCGCAATTTGAATAAGGAAAATTTTCTTCAAACTTTAATTTCCCCCTCTTTGAAATATTTCCTCATAACTTGGATTTTGTTAGCCATATTTTTGGCCAGTTTAAAAGTTACTAAAAACGGGAAAGATGTTTTGCTTGGTTGCAAATTTATAAAATAGACTTCAGAAAATAGACTTAATAGGTTGGAAAATAGACTTCAGAAATCAGCATTTAAACATTTCAGTATATACAGAACATCACGGCAGTTAATATTCCAAAACGTATAATAGTTCCAATAGGTAATATAGTGTTTAAAAATTCCTTTCAATTGTAACTGCAGATGTGTATTTCTCCCCTTTTTTTTTCTTGTAAATACTGCCTTTTCTTAGACTAAACCATTGCCAATCAGCAGAAAAACACCTGTTCGACTCTTCCTTGGGACAAATGCCGATATTTGGCGAAAAGTGGGGGATGTTTGGTTGACAATCTGTTTCTCTCTCGTTGACCTTCGCTTTAACGTTCCACCCCTCAACAAAAAAGAATTGTCCCCGAGTGACCAGTTTCTCGGGGATCTTCTCTTCAGAGGTAACCAGTAGCTCCAAAGAGAGAAAGGGGAAAGGATTGGGCCTAGCTTGTAGCTATGTGCCGTAGGGGAGTCGATAGTAAGCTCCCGTTTTGAGGAGGTCCTGGCCCATTGGGTGCTTGGCACTATTGATTTTACCTCGAGAGGTCAACCATCATGTTAAATTTTCTATGTGTATCGTGTCGTCAACTTTAAAGAAATAATTTTTATTATTAGAGAGAGACTATTTATGAGTCATCATGAGTCTTGTATTCAATGTGGGGTGCCAGATTGTCATATCAGACGACTAGTTAGGCTAATCTAAAGGTTGCACCCCCTCATGCCTCCAGGGTCACGGCTGAAAATAATAATTCTTGAGAATTCACCACAGCAAATAGCGATGTTTATAATGTGATAGGGACATGTGATAGAGAAAATAAGAACACAAGAAAACACGTAAACCAGTGAGTTGGGTGGAGCTATTGTTTTTATTTTACTATTGTTTTAGATGTCCATACAGCTATTGTGGACTATTGTATTCTCAACATCTTGTTTGATTGTGACATATAACTGGCTATGGAAGTGAAGACTGGTGGATGTAGAAAAATAGACGAATTCAGTCTTCATGCTGAAAAAGATAGATGTGATAAGCGTCCGATCCTGCTGTTACCTAGTGATTACAAATCAATAGAAAAAATGTTTTAAAATTATTTTTTTCAAATAATACATGTAACGCTTTTTTAGAATTATATTTTTCAAAAGTCCTCGGTGAAATATCTAATAGGTTTTTTAAGCTTTTATTTCAAACACATATTCTCACTGTTTAAAGGAAAACCACTGTAATGTGTTTCATTATATATCTCCCACTTATAAAAAGTGTCATTGAGTTTATAAATTATACTAAACTAAATTTGGAATTATTTGTAATCCATACTTTTCATGAACTGCTTTATTATATAATTTATATATTGCAATTAGAAATAAAAAATTAAAACAAAAAAATGTTTTGGAAAAAAAACGCGAAAAAAACCTCATTAGACTATGCTGCAATCAAATGTACTACAGTTGGGAAATTTCGCTCAATTTCAAAGACTTAGAATAGCATATGAGAAAACTGTTTGTTTTTAAAGTACAATCTAATTTATCTATCATATAATATTTTTACTCGTACTTTATTAAATTTTTTTTTATTTATATGCTCTCAAAGTGGTGAAGAAAAGGAAAATTGCTTTTATTAAATTGATTCATACCTCATATAATTCGAAAGATTAAAAATGTATTTCTCTTGTTTATTTTTTTAATATAATTTTTTGCTCAATAATATGTTCACGTTCAAATTGTAACCATCAGAAAACAGAAGTTGTGGGTTAACTGCGTTTAATAAGCCACGCCCTCTAAACACTGAATAATTGCCTTAAATTATTGCCGAAAAATTTACATTTGGTAACTTGAGAGGCAGAAACTGCCATAAAAAATAAATTGTGGTAAATTTACGATCTTTCGTCTCGCTTCTAATAGCTGATTTTTTCTTTTTCTTTTAGAAAACCCATTATTCCCACCTAAAAGTGGTCATCGTTTAACGGCTTCTTCAAGGATTAAAAATATTTATATTGTATTATTGTAATACTCTTCATATATATAAATAAACGGCTTACCTTTCCAATACAGGAAAGCGATTTGAAGAATTTTCTTACTTTTTTGAACCGTTTTCGCTTACGGTGCTGAAAGAGACAGTTTAAACGTTTTAGTTTTAATTATATTCATTTAAGCTACAAAACAAGTTTCTAAACATATTTTGTTAAGAAATCGAAACAATTAACTTCTCAATCTCCTTTTTAATATCACATTAACTGAATACCCGTGTTTCGCTACGGAGTACATTCAAATTAAATAAACGGTCAATGTATGCAATTAATGCCTAAATATATATATATATATATATATATATATATATATATATATATATATATATATATATATATATATATATTTATAAAAAACATCGTAACGGATATATTTATAGAGAAAATAAATGTAGAAGAAAATATTCAAATTATATACAACTGTGAATGTATGCAATTAATTTGTATGTATAATACCCATAAAACATACTAATCTGAATCAAATTCTTAAAAAACTTCCATCTCGATGAGTCTAGTGGTTAAATTTTATCTTTTATCGGATTTCAATCTTTTTTTTGTCAATTTATTTCGTTGGTATGCACGTGACGCAAAATTAATTTAAAGAATCACAAAAAGAAAATAAACCACGAGAACAGCATTTAATAAATTAAATTCTGAAAATTAATCTTTAAAAATTCACGAAATATCAGAAAAGGAAGGTAAAGATTCGAAAAAGATTTCATTTTAAAGGAATTTTTATGATCTTTCTCGTGATATAAATTTTATAACCCCCACATTATTATTTTAAATGCAAATTTTAAAAAAGTTGCAAAAACAGCTTAAAAATTCAATTTAAAAAAATGTAAGAAGAATTTTTCAAAAATATTTCTTAGTGCATTTTTCAGAATGTTATGAAATTTTGTGTAGGACATATTGAAGGGATGGGAATTTGTTTCAGCGAATAAAAAAATTCGTTCAAAATTTCACCACCAGAGGGCTTTTTTTGATGAATTCCACATTTTGCCAACATTTACGAGTACTGTAGTTAAAAAAAGGTATTCCAACAAGAAATGTTCAACATGACGGCCATCATTTTCAGCTACCATTTGAAATCGTAAAATAGCATGTTCTACAGTTGACCGCAGTGTGTCCGGGGAAATGCTGAGAACATGGCGTGAAATGCTGTCTTTCAGATCAGGTATAGTTCTTGGTATATCAAGACTGACTGGATGTTCCACATGCCCCCAAAGCCAAAAGTCGCATGGGTCGAGGTCTGGGGAGCTCGATCTGGTAATCGTAACGATGACATTCTGATTAGCAATAGCAAGCACGCTGAAAACAAAATCTCCATGAAAATTTCTAGGTTTTATAACAGCTTCTGCTTTACGTCGACAAAAATTAATTTGCATACTTGTTTCTTCTAAGTTCCTTCAAATCTTTTGCCCGAAAATTAGTTATCGAACAAGTTTCCGATCGACTTTGCAATCACTTTAAAGATTGTGAAATTTAATGAGTATGAGTTATTGTGTTAGGGTGAGCTATCGATAAAAAGAAGGTGAAATCTTAAGTTCAGAACCAGTCGTAAATGTGCAATTCCTCAAAAAACGCCCTATTGTGGTGAAATTTTGAACTAATTTTTTTTATTCGCTGAAACAAATTACCATCCCTTCAATATGTCCTACACAAAATTTCATAACTTTCTGAACAATAGTTTCGACTATAGACAACTTTAAAGTAGGGAAGTTTAATTATGGACACCCTGTATATAGATTGGCGCATGATTATCGTTATGATAAATTAAATCTTTAGTTATCTCAGGGCGTGTTTTTATTTGTATACATAAACATTAGGGTGTGTTTATTTGTATACATAAACACTCTTTAAAATTTATCGGACAAGCGATGTACTTTGAGTACTCAGGTTTAACAGATAAGAGCGTTGCAGTTTGAGGACAAATAAGCGGTTTTAATATTCTTGTTCTTGGCATTAAGTGGAATTGAAATGTTTTTATTAAGTCACAAAGCTGGATCTTATAACCACACAACCATTGACACATAAATGACATGTATGCTGAACATACTTCAAAGAAGTATCCACATTTAAATATTGTATTAACCGGGATACTTACTGAAGGCTCAGCTGCCATCAAGTGACCATTGTCCCGTTCGGGATTTTCACTAGACCTAAAAATAGGAATGGAATAATAATAAGAAGAATTTAACAGCATGATGCATAACCATTAAAATTGAATGCTCATGAAATGCAACCATCGAAATTAATAATGTAGCCTGCCATATTCACTTTGTGCTATATTTATTATTTTTTCTTCTTATGTTTCTATGGAAGAAGCTTTTATTCCTAATTTTTATTTTTGGGGAACATCTATCATAAGATTTTAATTTCCATATACGTTTCATGGTTTTAAGTTATATATGATTACATATTGTAGAAGGGAATAGAAACTCAAATAATTTTAAACCATTCTTTAAAAACCTTTATTACCAACCTAAAGCCGATTAAGTAAGCAAAATGTTCCTCTTAAAATTAGGTGACTTGTGGTTCTTTTAATACAAACCGTGAGGCAGTATGCGTATTTGCTGCTTGGACAATCAATGTATAGAAAGAAGCATATGTTTCAGAGAATCCCTATTTTAAAATCAAATATAATTTAGATGGAGAACTTTTAAATCTGTTATACGTTTCTGTCCCTAATAAGCTAACTTTACCGCTATTAGCTTACTCTAAAAAAATCCGACAAGAATCTTAACAAACTGTTTCCTTTCGGGTTGTGAAGCGAAATACGTTTACCAGTTGCACAGTACAGTTTCAGAATTTCATACGATTGCATACTTACTTCTATGAATAAATCTCATATTTTTCGTGAGTTCTTTCGTGGTTTTCACATAAATAATTTTGTTATACTTATTTCCATCAATTTATCGTACCTGTTTATGACCAATGCCAGTTAATACCACGGCCACAGTATTAGAGCTAATCATCGTATATACATAAACAGGGAAACTTCTCTAGCCGGTCACCCTTATTCGACGGTTACTTCTCTAAACGGACATATTTTGTTCAGAAACGATTCAAAACTCCATAGAGGCAATGTTATGGAAGAAACCTTTTTTCGACGACAGCCCCTCAAACCAGCCGCTAGTTTTCGGAACCATTACTGGCCTCCATAGAGAACTCTCTCTCTTTATATGTGTATATATACATATATACATACATACATACATACATATATATATATATATATATATATGTATGTATGTATATGCACAAAGATAAGAGTATATTTACCGTAAAATCTTGAGTATAATACGCACTTCTTTTTTACATTTTAGTCCTCAAAAATGAGGGTGCGTATTATACTCGTGTACAAAAAAATCATAGTTTTAAACATTGCAAAAACGACAAACAACAGATGATCTGTATTCTAGTGAAAGTGATTAAGACTGATAATTTAACAATATTGTTTGTTTTGAATTAAAAATTTAGTTTTTTTCCTACCGAATTTGACGTTTTTCTTTATTTTTAATACAAATTTTATTTATGCTAATAAATTTTTTCCTCAATTTTTAAATAAAATATTGAAAAGTTTTGTATTATAGTCGTTATTGTATTTGTATTATAGTCGTTATTTGTATTATAGGGTTTGTATTATAGCCGAATTTTAATTTTATCCGAAAATTTCTCGCAAATTTAAGCATGCGTATTATACACGAGTGCGTATTATAGTGAAGAATTTACGATAAATACAATATTTAAAGACTAATTTAAAAAACATGCCTGTATATTTACACACGAACATATTTGACACTGATTCAATAAATCATGCAAAAATATTTAAAAAAAAGAGTTATAGTGTACTTATTTAATTAGCTGGTAAGATCCTGCCGATAGACAGAGAGATCACTTACCGGACAGCTGAGACCAGACTCATCATTTGCTCGACAACATCCAAGGTGTGATCGAGCACATCCACTACGTCGGCGGTACACGATGCCTCATCCAGTGCGCCCGCATCTTGGATTGAGGAGTCATCACTTCGCCTGAAATTTCACAAACAACAAAGCATTTCAATGACGACTGATTTCTAAAACATGCGTGTTCAACCATTATTTGAGACAAAATAAATAACGGATTATTTTGCATTATAATACACACAGAGCAAAAATCCCCGCAGACTCGAGAACAATTTATGTATTTGTTTAAAATCGCTCTTTAGCCCTTTAGGTCCTGCGGATTGGTCTGTACGTTAAATGTCAGTCAGCCAGTCAGTCAGTCAATCAGTCAGTCAGTTACGGAACTGTTTTATATATATAGATGATGCATCTAATATGTGCGGTTGTACACACCTATGTCTGGAATCAAAATGTAACGCTAGAAATCTATACTAATATATGCGGAGAGAGAGCGGCTTTTGTAAGTTTATTTATATGTGGAGGGTAATCTCCGGAACCACTGAACCTATTTGAAAAATTCTTTCACTATTTGAAAGGTACATTATTCCGGATGGACATAGGATATATATTATGTATATACGATCAGTAGAAAGAAAGTTAGGGGCCTAAATGTTGAGCTGATGCTTCACCTTTACAACTTTTCCTTTGGTAACCATAGTCAAGTAACCATAGCGACACATAAAACTACATTTTCATTTATTATCAGTAAAACACTGAATATTTTAAAGATTAAAATGGAGGAGGCATTGATAAATAGAGAAAGGATTTTTGAAATTGGCAACGTCAAAGAGTTTATTGAAGAAAATTACATTTGGAACTACGCTTTTTATTGGACATTTAAGGTAAAAAAATATTTACAATTTATTGGCTATCAACTGGAAATTTATTGGTATAATGTTACAGAACTTTATTTAACTTATAAACTTTATGTTTTTGAATTTATGTACAATTTTATGCACAATTTGCGTAAATCGAACTTGAATTATTGAACTTTAGATAATTGGTCAACCCGGACAAAGTCGGGACGGGCCGCTAGTCGGTGAATAAAGTAAGCATTTAAAATCTTCTATAAATATATTAATATCACCTGATTATATGAATTGAAAAATTGGAAAAATATTTTTAAAAAAATTACCGTTCAAAACTAAAGAAAACCTCTTCCGACTCAAGATTTTCCACGAATTCACTTTCGATGGCAGAGTGAATTCCCTGAAAGAGATTTTACGTAATGAGTAAATATCGAATAAACATTTATAATGCAGACAGGTACCTATTGAATGCTTAAACGGTGGGAAAAAAATCCCGCATCTGTATATTTAAGTTTCTAAGCCGACTTTTGGGCAGTCCGTGAGAGAAAACTACTGCATCAATTGACTTCATTTTGGTCTTAAACGAAAGATCGTAATCCGTAGATTTGTAAATTTGGTTTTTGTAACCGCAATTTCTATTAATTAGTGATAATTTACAATTAAAATTCCTTTCTGCGCATGCTCAGTGACCTGTTTAAATCTGACTTTTAGAAACTCACTGTTTCTGCGCATGCTCAGTGACATGTTTTAATGATAAACACGTTTATTCCGAGGATCTCTCTAGATCTCTCTCTCTGCCATTTTTATTTTTATGATAATTGTGTTAGTGAAATATAAGATTAAACCTGATGGAGATTGTTTATTTCGCGCTGTTTAATGAGCGATAGTTTACAATGAAAAAAAAATTGCTTTCTGCGCAAGATCAGTGGCATTTTTAAATCTGGCTTTAGATACTCACTAACAACGAGGCCACTTAAACACATTAATTTGTTTCTGCGCATTATTATAATTTTCAACATTTAGCAATGATTTGTTGAGTATAATTTGTGTAATAGTACAATTATTTACTATGTAGCCGTCATGTTTTGACGGGTACTAAATAGTAATTCATTTAAATTAGAAAAATCAAGTATAAAAGAATTTGAGACCTGTTTTCTGCATTTTTGGAGTATAAATTCTAAGCTTTCACCAGAGGTTTTATTCGATAATTATTGCATAATTTTATTAATGTAAACAGAGAGAATGAAGACATCGTGAAAAGATTTATATAAAGTGAATCCCATTTAAGCCGTGTTGGTTCAATATTTAAGTTCTTCCAATAAATAAATAAGTAATAATATTGTTGTTACGTGTTCCCCAAATAAACCGAAATGAAAGTAATTATGTTTTAAGGAATCTATAAGGTTTTTTATTTATTGCTAGTGATAATTATTAATATTTTTGTATTTTTTTAATAGTACTATATTAGTTATCTATACAAATTATACAATTAAATAAACATTTCTAAAATACTGCAAAATATTTGAACTTACTTCAACGATGGAAGGTGTCCCAGAATTCTGAAAAAAATAAGATTTTTAATATCACTGTACAATGGTATGCTTTGATATGAACTTTACTAAAATACTTTTATATTTTCATATTACTTAACTTGAATTTTATATTACCTCCGTTGTTGAAGTAGATTAATTCAACAACGGAAAGTGATTAAAAATAAATTCGATTTTTTTTCTCTATTTTAAACAAGCAATCCAGTATACCCATCTTTATTGAATTTTTGTCAGTCTTTTAATGTAGGTTTTGGATAAAAGCCTTTGCACACCTCAACTTTACTTCAAATGCACCTTTTTTTTTTTCAAATACTCAAAAGGGATTAATTTTCAATTCATTAGACAAAAGTTTAAAATGAAGGTGATCTATGTTTTATGTATGTCACCGAGGATCTGAAAACTCGTCGACGGTATATGAAATGACTGATTAACCCCTTTAATAAAAATATATATATGAAATGCGTCGTTTGTTTGTTTATAATGACATGTTAATGGCATGATGCAATTTTGAACCGATGAAATTCACTTCCAACAAAACCAACAGAAGGCGGGGACTAACTGTGTTTCCTGGGCCAAGCCCTCTGACGCAGTTTTGGCCGACTGTTTTGGCGGGTAACCGATAAGCGAATGAGAGAGAAAGGGAGTAACATGATTGGTTAGTACAGAGTCGAAAGATTTGAGGTTCATTATCCGTGAGTTCAATCACTATAGCTGGGAGCTTCACCCCGAGAGTGACGGCTCCGCAAATTATGAGAATGTTAGATGCTATGGTGTAGCTGAAGAAAACTGAGAAAGAGAAGTTTAGGGATAGAACACATAGATTTTGCCTCGGCATGCCAAATATTAATTTTAATTCACTTGTAGTGCGCTTGTAAAATATATTATATTTAAGCAATGAGAATATTTTGAATTTTTTTTAAACCTTACATAACTGTTCTGCTGAGATATATTCAATAATAATTTTTGAACGCATTAAATTTCATTTAATTTCTAAATCAAAATTCTTCTAATATTCATTAATTTAATTTCTAAGGGTTAATAAAATCTTGTTTTTGTTTTAAGTATTAGGTATTCAATTTTTCACACTTGAAGATTACTTTTCACTTCGTATGCGTATCCTAATAAAAGTGACAATCGAAATTCTCGGGAATATACGAAAGTTTAAGCATTTATCACAATTTATTACGAATTAAAAATACACGATACTGCGAAAACAAATTTAAATCTTAGGAGCAAAAAAGTGAAAGAGGCATGCATTTTAGGTATATACATATTTTGTCCATTTAAAAAAGTGCTTCACGTATTTGTCCCTTTCTTGTTCTATGATTTTTGCCATATTTTTTTGTACAAAAGATTACGGTTTGCGCAGAAGTATCCAATGATGTGGTAATTAAAACGTACACTTATAACATTTAAAAACAAATTCCTAGAAATGGCAAAAAAGGCGCAAAACGTGTTGAAGAATGTATTTTGTAGTCATTTGTTCTAAGCTTACGTTTGTCAGTACCTGCAAGAGAGGGCCCGACGAGTTGCAGATTCCTCAGACTCGTGTTCGATAGCCATGCAAACCGACAGACTAAAATTCAGTTTGTCACTTAATTATTTCACTCTAAGGGCCTGTTCACACAGAACCGTCGGCGTCAGAGTTACTGGTATGGAGATACATTTGACCAGTTACAAACATCCAAACGATTCTCCACGAAATTGTTAAGGTCTGTGATTGGTTTAAAATGTGTCAATGCGAGTAACGCTAACACTGACCGATTCTATGTGAACCGGCCCTAATTGTCACAGCTACATCACGCTCAATAACTTGATACTAAGACGTATCTGTGGTCGAGATTATTCATTATGAGGCGGATTCCTCGTCAAAATTATTTGTACCCCCTGCCACGTATAACCCCACCCCTTATTTAAATTGCATTCAAGGTAATCAGGCTGAAATCTGAGATACATAAAAAAGAAAATTGTTTTCGAATATGTTAGTCGTGTGCAAAAGTTACTTTTGATATCGCCCCCCCCCCCGGCAAGAGAAGTGACACAAGTAAAAAAAAAATGGCAATTTTGAGGTTATGTCATTGAAAAATATATATGAGGTGCCCCAACGTGCACGAAAAGCGACACATCACTATCTCGCAATTTGTCCACCTGAGGGCAGTTGTATAAGTTTTATTGTAATGCTAGTTCAAGCTGTATCGTATTCTTTAAGTTGATTTTTCTCAAATGCTGCATTTTTGAGTTGTGTCACTTTTCTTAGCCGGGGTGCGATATGAGTCCGCAACGATCTGACGTTTGACAGTCCACCACTTTTCTTTCGATCATTGAACAATACATAAAATTTAGTGAAAAGAAAGTAATTTCACTGGGATTCATACAACAATAACTGCGAAAAACGCCGCTGGTGAGGACTGTAAAAGGTTCTTCGGAAGTGGGTGGATACGTGAGCTTTAAAACGGAAACGGGGGCATAAAATGACTAAAATCGTTTCACAGACTTACTCTGGAGCGCCACCATTCCTTTGCTAGTTCGTAAAGAACATAACCGCTGGCAACAGCACCGCCAACGACAAACAAACGCCCAAAGCTCTGCATAGCGACAGCACTTTGAGAAGGTCTATAGGAGACTAAAGATGGCGGCGAACTTTTTTTCCAAAGTATTGTTACAGAATACTTTGGAATCCGAGTAAACAGATCAACAATGTAAAAAAGACGCCAGTGTATGAATGCAAAAGTCCTCATGCTTGATTTCCAACAATACTAATGTAGAGTTTTACTATATTAAGAACTTTAATGAAAACATCATCTACTACAAGATGTTTGGTTAGCACTAAGAAACGCGTTACATTACAAAACAAAACAGAAGAGTCATTCTTAATCCAAGGTCCACCGACGTAGTAACGTGAGGAGCAAAGACTAAAATGACTTTTTGGTAGAAAAAGTTTTGCGCGCCGGTTTGTACGCAGTTGACTTTTTCTTCTACTGCGCCGTTGCCAATCTCCAAAGAGGAAAACAGTGTTGTAGAGTACGCTACACTAACTACGCAAGTTTCATTTAACAATAAATGACAAATCGAAAACATATGGAGATTTGTTTCTTTCCTATATAATTTATTGTTGTGGGACATGTGGGGTTAACTATTTTACTTACTTACTTACACTTACACACACACACACACACACACACACATATATATATATATATATATATATATATATATATATATATATATATATATATAGAGAGAGAGAGAGAGAGAGAGAGAGAGATCTATAGGCATATATATGCATTTTTGCAAATGTCGTCATTAAATTTAAAGGCCTCGGTTTTGAAGAATCAGGATGCTAAATTTATGTAGAAATATTTACCTCTACTAAGCCTTTTTAATATAGAGAGTTGGTGTATGGTAAATTGCTTAAGATAGTAAGCTATTAAATTTTTTTCTTATGACGGTGCGAAACGTAAATATAATTCCATATTTTCCATCAGTTACCAACCATTATCCAACTCATCCATGTATATTGTTATTGATTTTTTTATTTTGGGAGGAAGGGGTGGGTGTGTGTGATTTCTTACCAACACCATAAAATGCTTCCTCCGATTTCCAGTTTCAAAAATGTCCGACACATCAAACTCTTTTTCATTTACGACTAAAAAATTGCTCAATGGCGGCTTGGGGATTTTTCGCAAACCTCTTTAGCGAGGATTCTAAATGTAATAGTGTTTTAATGACAAAACGAAAGTATGATTCCGTAATTGAAGATGTAAAACAAATAAAAGTTTCCAAGAAGAAAGAATCATCTCGAGATTATCAAATAATTCAAAGGTTTGATGTTTTGGCTGTGAAAAACTCATTGAGCCGTTGTCAGATGCGCGAGAAAGTGTGAAAAAATTTGTCCATGCCGAAGAACTGTTTGACATATCGTATTCTACTCATTTGGCCACGGTGGACGTGATCAAGCAATTAAATGCACATTATAAAAACATAACCCAAGCCCAAATAGAAATGTTTTTGGACTTAAGCGAACCTTGTAAACAAAAACAAAAAAGTGCGAAAAAAGGGATTGTTGTAAATCCGATAATTGCATCGCATTTCAATATCAGATGCCAGGTATCTGCAGATAGCAGATCTCATCGATGACTAATCTGAACCAGATGGAAAGTTTCTTCTCATATACAAAGACCACTTAACAAAATTTGTTGTATTCAAGCCGCTCACATCAAAACGGGCGGATGAAGTAGTCCATAACTTGCTTGATATTTTGGTCCATTTTGGCGCTCCAAGTATTTTGCATTCTGACAACGGACCTCGAATTTTGTAATAAAATCTTCGAATGTGTAACGCAGTTGTGGCCAGACATCAAAATGGTTAGTGGCAAACCTAGAGATTTGATTCTTTAGATATCGAAAAATAAATAAATAACATTATGTTAATTTAAGCGTACAGAAACGATGCTGTTGTTCCAGCAAAGATCTTATTTCCACTCTAACGAATGCCTAGTAGGTAATTTGCAGATAACCTAGGTAATTTGAGAAACGAAACAATTTTCCGCACTTTAACGAAACAAATCAGATAGTCTGAAGATTAGCTAAGTAATGCGCATATTAACTGATTTCTGCACTTCAGCGGTAACATATGTTTATATATATATATATATATATGCACGTATGTATATGTGTGTGTGTGTGTGCGTGTATACGTACGTACGAGGGTAAGTGAAAAATTATTTACACTTTCGCCATAACAGGCCTTGAATTTTATCTTAATGGCGTCTGCGCACGCATGCGTTTAGTTAGTGCTTCTGTGGTCTTGTGTGCGGAGATTTATCACGTTTGCGTCAGTTGTTTACCGGCTACGATAGAATAAGCGTGCCAGCTCCTCTATCAGTTTGCACCAAAGAGGAACAACGAGCCGTGATCCGATTTTTGTGGTAGGAGTGTGCGAAAGGTGCTGAAAGTCATCGGAGACTTTTATTACAATACGGGAACAGTGCTTTATCTCGTAAAAGCGTTTTTATGTGGATCGAGAAGTTCAAAGGTGGCCAGACAATCGTAACACAAAAAGGGGGAGCTGGACGCCTCACAAACTGACGTTCGGGATGCGGTGCAAAAGTGGCTCCAACACCAGCCGAAAATTTGCTTCCTGGAAGGCAAACGGAAGCCTGTGGCTCGCTGGACAAAGTGCATTGTTAAAGGAATGCCGAAACTATGCCGAAGAATAATATCAATGTTGTACACCTACCTTTGTTTAATAAAGTTGTAAAACGAAAAGAGTAAGTAATTCTTGACTTACCCGCGTATATATATGTTTGTGTGTTTATATATATACACACACTCTTAGAACCCCCCCCCCCCCAAAAAAAAAAAGGAAAAAAAGATGCACCGAGAGGGAGTAATGCAAATTGGATACAAACTGATATGCATACAGGTTTCGACGGAAAATGCAAAATTTTAAAGTTTGGCGGCATATGTCAAACGCGTCACTGACTGGAGTAGAATGGTGACGCTGCAGCGCGTCTTAACTGCGCAACTGGCAGGATACTAAAGAGGAGAAATTTCGATTACAGGTCATAAATTCTATGCAAATTTCATTTCGGGTACTCAGGTTGACAGTAAATATGCCTCCCATACAGGTGCGCGAAAAATAGGAGCAGATGTGAGCATTTGAGAGAAGACGTGTAGTTGGGCTCAAAGAAGTCGATTGGTCTAATCGGCGAATTGCTCTACAATTGGATAGGAGCGATGCCATTGTTAGACAATGTTGGCAGGAATGGGTGAACGTGGCCGAACACAGCGTCAAGAAGGAAGCGGTCGGCTCAGAGAAACGACAGAACGTGAGGACCGATCAATCGTCAGAGCGGCACTAACAGCCCCAGATTCATCATTATCATCGATCGTACGTACAACTGGTGCTTCAGTGACCGCAAGGACCATTCATAGGCGGCTCAGGGAAAGGGGGTTGAGCTCACGGCGTCCCTTGCGCCGACTACCATTGACTTCTGTACACCGACAATGTCGTTTGTAGTGGTGTCGGACACATTCGACATGGAATGTCACTGACTGGAGTAGAATTGTCTTCAGCGATGAGTCCCACTTCGAAGTGACCAGCGAATACGTGACTGTAGTCTCCCCGGACAGCGGTGGGATACCAACCTGACAGTCTTCCGCCATACGGGCCGACAACCAGGAGTCGTGGTATGGTGTGTCATTTCATTTCATAGCAGGATTCCTTTGGTTGTCATTCGCGGCACCCATACAGCACAGAAGTACGTCGACGATATTCTACGCCCCGTTGTGTGGCCCTTCATATCACGACATCCTGGGCTTACATTTCATCAAGATAATACCCGCCCGCACATGGCGAGAGTTTCTACTGCTTGTCATCGTGCTTGCCAAACGCTACCTTGTCTAGCAAGGTCACCATATCTCAGTCCCACTGACCACGTTTGGAGCATTTTGAGCATTATGGGGAGTACCCTCCAACCATCTCGGTATTCTGACGATCTAACGCGTGAATTGGACAGAATTTGGCACGATATCTCGCCGGAGGACATCCGCCACCTCTATCAAACAATGCCAGGCCGAATAACTGCTTGCATAATGACCAGAGGTGGACCAACGTTTTATTGACTTTTTCCCTTTGTGAAACTCTTTCTCTTGAATAAATCATCCAATTTTTCTCAAATTGTAATCATTTGTTTTTCTGTACCTGTAGATCACATCTACCGATTTTTGTCCCATTCAGATAACTCCTTCTTGGTGAGTCTTTTTTTCTTTTTCTAAGACTGTATATATATGTATATATATATATACATGAAAGACATAAAATTTAGGTTGGTCCCCTGTAAATTTTCTTTCCTTCCCATGCTTAAGATGGCATTACCAAATTCTGTTTTCAAGAACCCAGGAATATTTTCATAGCGTCAGCAATTCCTGGGAAGCCGATATCATCCGAGCCCTTTTCTATGCCCAAATAAGGCGATCGTCCTGCACAACTGATGCAGCTTGCAAGAAACATCTTTGCTCAGCAAATTCTTTAACCGCAGATACCTCTATACGCAAACCCCGGGAATCACTCGGGTGTTGGCTTTCCATTAGATAAGATGTCTGTTTAGCCACTCGGAAATAAATTTCTTATTCTAATATTTCTGTAATCTGATCTTATTTCATTACATACATATATATATATTATATTTATGATGAACGAACCCCTCTCTATGAACATGTATAAAAGTTTCATAATCTGAATTTTTAGTGACCCACCTAAAATCCTCTTACGGACCACCGGTTGGACGCAACCTATACTTAGCAAACCTCTGCTCTACGCTTTGAGACTTTTTTCTGTCTCTTCATTTCTGTTGGAAAAAGTGTTCATCACGAATTTCTCCATCTCCTAGTTGGTTTTCAAGACAGTCGAAATCGAACCCCATGAGACACTTTTGAACACCTAAGAAAGGATGCAATAATCTGCCAGAAATTCTTTTCTTGCTGAAAGTAAGAGACCAAAAATTACGTCTCAAACGCTTAGAGGGTGCGTAAGAGGGTAGAGAAAAAAATACGTCAAAATGAGACTTTAAACTGAACATTTGTCCTAATCAGCCTGGGAGTAGCCAAATATGGCTATAATGCGCTCAACCAACCAAATCCATGCAGATATATATCACATACTGATGTAGAACCCACCGTGGGAGGACGGGTACAGTAAAAAAAAAATAATTGCACTTTGGTTAGTTAGAGAAAAATAATACATTCCAGATTGTGTACATCACCTGATTTTTTTGTATAATAAAAACGCAGATGAAATAGTTTCTACTGATGATTCTGTATAACATATTATATCAGAAAGGTAAAGAAAGATCTGCAATGTCTTCGAGTTTCAATTTAAATTTTTGATTAAAAAAAGTATTAAATCGACATTTCCACTTACTCTTAGGTTCCACCATTCCTTCGCAAGTTTGTAAAGAACATAACCTCCGGCAATGGCACCGCCAACAACGACAAAACGCCCAAAGCTCTGCATAGCGACAGCACTTTGAGAGGGTCAATATCAGACTGAAGATGGCGTCGGAAAGTTTTTCCGAAGTATTGTTACACAACAATGGCTTAATCGGAAACGAATCAACAATACTTTCGCAGTTATGTCATTAATGTATTGACAATGCGAACGGTGGCAGATGCGTTATTTATCAACAATGGTTGTTACCTGAAATAAATTTTAGAAACTGCGTTGTTGTTGTTGTTTCTAATACCCCCTGGCCGAAAGTATTACAGACCAGGTCCATATAGTCTAGTGGTCTGAGGGGTGCAGCTCCGGGTTATAATGACACCAAAACGGTTGGAGTCCGATTTATCCAGGTGCAGTGGTGCACCCAGGATTTTTTTTTTTTTGGTGGGGGGGGGCGAGATGAATGGATAAAAATATTTATAATGCATGGGGGAGCCGAGATGAACGAATAAAAATATTTATAACGCAAAATCAATGTTTCTACTTCTTTGGGGGGGGGGGGCAGGGCCACCTGGGCCCCCCTGGGTGCGCCACTGTCCAGGTCTGATCTTAAATTTCCTCGAGCACCCGTCCCAGGAGGACATCTGGTGGGGTCTTACCCTCCTCCACTTTATCTGCGTACCCATATCCGGCTTAATACGGAGACATGGAATGAATTTGAACCGAGCACCCTCATCACCAAAAGTCGACGCGCTACCTCGGGGCTACCTCGGGCCTTTTTAACCTTTGATTGCACATTGTTAAAATTTATAGTTTTAAGAAACAGTTTTCTGCTTTCAGTGTTATAACTCTGAGTGAAACACTACATCACTTATTTAATCCTAGACGTAATAAAGTGTCCATCTAAAATGACCCAGGATGTCCAAAGCACTGCTGGGGAATATGACACTGAAAGACTATATAAAGTCACTAACAGACACTGAGACATAGATACAGAGGCTGCACAGAGAAAAAAGTTGATCACTCGCTCGAATAACTGGTGTGTAGAACCCACTTCGCATGTGCTATTGTGAGAGGTGGGTTAAACATCCCACTATCCGTGTTTTTGAAGGCGCTTGTGAGCTAAAATACTACTAATTTATCGCATCTGAGTTATCGAAACATGTGTGTTAAATACCTTATGTTATGTGAGTTTACTGAGCTGAAAACCAATCTTAAGTATTAGAACGTAAATATCATGTAACTAGAAATGCAGTTCATTTGGAATGTAGATTATTGATTACGCCTCTACCACCACAAATTTGAACTTTTTGGAAAAGTGCTGCTTCTCGGCCACTTGTTGGATTAAAAAACTGAACCACCGATGTGGAAAAAATTTCGAACGTAGAATGGTGGGGTAAGTCGAAATTTCGTTTTTGAAAAAATGTTGTTACTTGGCAAATCGTATCGGTTTCGTATAGGTTAGAATTTGATAGTGATATTTATTTGATTTGTATAGTTGAAGTGAATAAGTCGAATATGATTTGTTTAATATAATTTGATTTGTTTAAGATTTGTTGATTTGACAAAGTTTGAGCTGTATTTAATTTGAAGTTATTTGGTATTTGTTGTTTGGAATTGTAAACGTGTATAGCTGCATTGTATAGTTGGAATAAATGGCTGAAAAAAGGGATTTAGAGAGGTTTAAAAAACAGCACACCTCTCATAGGGGACAGGTTACGAAATTAATATCTAAAATAACAAATCGTTTGGCAGAACCAGATGTTGAAATAGATGAACTGGAAGGTCTTTTAGTTCATTACAAACCAAAGACGAACAATTGAAATCCATAGATAGCAAAATTGAAAATGTTTTAGACATCGCGGATATAGAATCGGAAATCGAAAAAATAGACGAGTACAATGAAATTATTGTTTTTAACTCTGTAAAACTTAAAAATAAAATTAAATTGTTACAATCCGTAACTAAACAGGAACCTAGTAATGTGCGTCAAAACCTAGAAAATAAAAGTAAATCAAATACAAACGCAAAATTGCCAAAATTGAAAATCCAAACATATTATGGGGACCCGTCAGAGTACTTAAATTTTTGGAATCAATTCGAAAATGCAGTTGACAAAAACCCGTCGCTTTCAGATGTTGAAAAATTTTCGTATTTGTTTAGTAGTCTCGGGGGATAGGCACTTTCTTGTATAAAGGGTTTCGCGATTACTGAGGTTAATTATAAATCAGCTATAAAATTATTGAAGGACACATTTGGTCAAAATGACGTGTTAATTAATGCCCATTTGTCAAAATTGTTAGATATGACGCCCTTAAAAAATTCTACTAATTTGCAAGAGTTAAGAAATTTATATTTTAAGTGTCAAACTCAAATTCGTTCTTTAGATAGTTTGGGTGTTGTGACGTCACTATAAGGCTGTTAACTCTCTGAGGCATTTTGAAGAAAATTCACAACTATTGATCCATACCAAAGAAAGACAGACTTCTAATTTACAAAACGAAGGCCAAATTTTTAAAACAAAACTTAACAATTTATTAACAAGAAAAAAATTTAAACATTAGACATTTTCGACATATACACTCAATTTACGTGCAGATTTACAGTGCGCGCTCCAGGGCCCATTCCGGCCCAAGAAAAAAACAAGAGCCTAGCAAACACACGTCTATCCCGCTCGGATTTTATACAGCGTCTCCCTTCAATGTCTGGATTTTCAGAAGGGGTGGAGGGGGCGGCAGATGCCGGCAGATTATCGGCTGACAGCTTTAGTGGCTTGGAACCGAGCAACACATTCCTTGAAAACACGCAGCTGTGTTCCAAGCGCTTGTGGGTTCTTTGGAAAAATAACCTCATCTTTCCAGTACGCTACAGTGTGAAATCGGATACTTATAGTGTAATGCTTAGTGCAATTATTTTAAAACTTTTTCCTAGTGATCTTGCATTAGAATTTAGCAAAACTCAGATTTCTAGCAAAACTAATCACAATCTGGAAGAATTGATGACTTTTTTTACATAACGCTATTAGCGAACGGGAGAGAGCTTTTAGCATCGAATCGCCTTTCCCCTCTTCCCCCGCCTCGGAATTAGAACTTCCAAAGTAAACAACTTGTACGCCGTCAGTTCGGTGAGCCAAATCGTAATAAATTTGCACCATCAGCCAGTGAATTGCTAGCCAATACATCTGACAGCGGATGTTTATTTCGCAATCAATCGCATCCATCTCATCTGTGCGAAAATTCGAATACTACAAAAAAAAAGGGATAAACTATTGCGCGAAAGGAGATGTTTATTATGTTGTAACTTAAATTGTTTTGTCAAAAGGTGCAAAGGAGTCACTTGTTCTTTCTGTTATGGCAGGCACGCTCGAGCCATATGTTTCAAACTAGGAAATTCTAAAAATCAGAAAAGAGAAAATGATTCGGAGAAAAATACTAATGAAGTCGTAACTACTACAGCTAATTATATGGTTAATGATAAAAAAGGGACCTTATTGCAATGTGTAAAGGTAGAAATAGTTGGAACTAAATTATCGGATTGTATATTTTCATTGTTTGATAACGGTAGTGAACGCACATTTGTAAAGAAAAGCATTTCTGAGAAGTTGGGTTTGAAAATTATTGGATCGGAAAGATTGAATATTTATTCTTTTGGAGCTAGGAATCCCAAGTTGCAGGTTTGTCGCAAAGTAGAAATAAAATAGCGAAATATTTTGGACGGTAGGGAAGTGGTCGTAGAGGCATTGGAGATAGATGAAATATCGAGAGCGTCGATTCGGGTTCCAGATCGGGATATATGTGATGAAATGGAGGATAGAGGATTTGCTTTGACATTTGATTTTAAGGAGTTGTCCGATTTCCTTGTTAGTAGTAGCGGATTATTACAGGGATTTGGTAAAGGGGTTCCAGCGGTTGAATTCGTCATTGGTAGCTATAGAAACTGTATTTGGATGGTCACTTCAAAGTAGATGTGATGAGCTGACTGATTCCACGTTAGTTAATTTCGTTCTGAGTGAAAGGGAGTCTGTCTCCGCTGAAATGAGACGATTTTGGGAATTGGAAAGTTTAGGAATTAGAGGTGACGAAATAGACACAGCTATGAGTGAACAGGAAGTTTTAAGGGAGTTAAATGAATCGGTTCAATTTGTTGAAAATAGATATTGTGCTAAGTTGCCGTGGAAGGAAGGCGAGCAAGAAAAATTAGGAAATAATAGGGAGGAAGCGTTGAGACGTTTTAAAGGTTTGGTCGAGAGGTTTAAAAGAGACCCGACATTATATAAAGAGTACCGAGAGGTTGTTGACGGTTATCTTGAGGAAGGAATAATTGAGAGGTGTACAATAGAAGGGTTAGCTGATGAGTCTTCATTTTACTTGCCCCACCATGCTGTCGTTCGAGAAGACAAAATCAGCAGTCGTCTTAGAATCGTGTTTGATGGTGCAGCTCACGAAGAAGGACAATATTCACTGAACGATTCTCTAAAAACAGGAGTGAACTTGTACCCTAATTTATTTGAACTTTTTATCAAATTTAGAGAAAATTCTGTAGCTTACATAGCTGACATACGGCAAGCATTTCTGCAAATTTTAATAGATACAGAAGACTGACAATTTACTAGATTTTTTTGGACAGAAAATTTAAATTCGGATGAGATAATTGTGTTAAATTTTACTCGTGTTTCATTCAGACTTACACCGAGTCCTTACCTATACTCGCAGCAACATTGAAATTTCATTTCGAAAAATATAGAGACTTGTTCCCAGAAACTTGTGAAACACTTTTAAATTCATTCTGGGTTGATGTGCTGGCTCTTTAAGCCAGCAAAAGGTTTTCGGAGATTGTTAACAGCTGCAAGTCATGTTTAAGATTCTTTATGCATTGTAAAACGTAGTGAAAGGATAAAAAAAGAGTCAGCATAAGAAAAGGCCTTTTACATAAGTTTAAAAGATTGTTAGAAAAGGGAAACGCACGCAATAAAAATATATTTATGGTAGAGAGGGGAAGGTTTGGAAATAGCCGCAGCTCCCATATAAAGGCCCCATAAGAAAAGGCTCAGTAGTAAAATTAGATCGCGGTTAGTCAAAGGCCCCATGATAAAAGAGTCGCGTTGGACGAGGGTCAGTCGAAAAAGCCCCTTTAGAATAAGGAATAGGAATTGAAAGGATTGTAGTGAAATTTACGCAACAGTAGCAGTATTGTCGGACCATGGTAAGGAAAAAATGTTATAAAACTGACCAGGTGTTAGAAAATAAAATATAAGAAAAATGTAGGAAGGAAAAGGGGAAAACGTGAGGAAAGTAGACCCAATGAGGTTTGTGAAATTTAATAAAGAAAATATTATAGCCACTAGAAAAAGGTTTTAAGACGTAGGTGGAGTTTATATGGAGAAGAAAATATTGTGATTGG
The DNA here is from genome assembly GCA_907164885.2 of Dolomedes plantarius. NCBI lineage: Eukaryota > Metazoa > Arthropoda > Arachnida > Araneae > Dolomedidae > Dolomedes > Dolomedes plantarius. Next base: position 21,368,393 of record OU015490.1, read on the forward strand.
AAGGTGGAAAGATATATGCAAAAAAGTTGAGATGAATATTAAGGGGTAGAAATGATACAGATATAGAGAGAGAAAGTTTTTCAGAGAGTTAGAGAGAGAGTGTGCAGAGGATTAGAGGTGTGCAGAGGGCGAGTAGCTTACGGGCTTGCGCTGTGGTGGACTCTCGAGTCCACCCTGCCCCTTTACCTACAACCAAGAGCGATGCTTAGCGAGCCGATTTGGGGTAAGTCAGTCTCTACTATTATGTTGTTGGCAGTACAATCTTTTTCTAATTAAATTTAAATTAAATATCTCTTTAAATGATACATGCCTTTACATGTTAATCCGATGAGGACCCAATTTGTTATTTGAAAGAATATTAATCATTTTAGCACACTATTTATTATTCATGTAGTTATTTGAATAATCATTTTAATACTGTAATTTAACTGTTTATTTGTGTAATAAATATTCGTTGTTAATTTGTAAATATTGGTCCTCATCATTTATATAAAACATTTAAGTTGTGTCTAATCTTTCTACAGAGTTAAAATGTTGGGTGAGAGAGATAATTTCCACCCAGCAAATGGTCGCCGTGACCATTCCTTTTGATTTCTGTAATCATTTGGGTATTAAAAAGAAAATTTTTTCCTATAAGGATATTAATTTTTATAATGGATATTTGTAGAAAAAAAAATGTAGACACAGTAAATATTTACCTTTTTTTTTTCATTAGTTTAAATTAGGATTTTTTTATACTATGATGATACAATTTTTTTATTTAATTGTTTTAATTCTTGATTAAATACAAGAATTTAAATTATTTTCTTAATGTGTTTAAAATTGTGAATACCTGTATTGGCATATCGTTATTATTATAAAATGTATGTGTTTTAATATTTCTTTCAAATTTATATATTATATATATATATATCGGAAAAAATTTTTTTAAAATTATTATATGCACATTTCTGTCAGTAGAATATATGTATATCAAATTTTTTTTTTGATTAACATGCCTGACTCTTAGAGTCTAATGCCTGATTCTTTAGGTAATTTATTGGGAAAATTAGTACTATTTTAGCAATTTTATTTCAATTTGACATGTGTGTGACTTTAGTCCAGAATTTTATTTTTGTGTATCTTAAAATTTCTATTTTTCTCTTATGCCGTACTTTTAAGAGCAATGATATAATTAGTATATAAATGGTTAAGAGAATTTTTTTTTTTCTTGATAGAAAATCAAGTTTTAATCTATTATAACTGTGTTTTGATATATATCGTTAATGCGTTTCCGATTTCGAAATTTCATTAGGGTTTTATGCATGTATATAATTTTTTTTTCTCTTCTTTTCTATGTTGTAGAGACAGGCGAGTCACTATAACAAGGAATAACGCCCCCTATCGTAGGGGAAGAGGTACTACGCAGAACGCTGGGGGTGATTGCAGACTCCAGACGTATCTGATAGGCTGTCACGGAGAACGACGGAGGTGATTGTAGACTCCGGTCGTGTCTTAGATTTTGTTTGTAGAGAGAAAAGTTCGGAGGTGATTGAAGACTCCGAACGTAGCTGGTGTTTGCTTTAGAGCGTTGAGGTTACGTTGATAATTTGTTCCTGTAAATATTGTTCTTCTACCTGTTATATATATATATCGTCTTTTGTACTTGTCCATGCTGTGCTCGTCTCATAATAAACTGTATGTTTTAAAAAAAAAGAGCTGGTTCTAGTTACAAAAAAAAGGATTTTCAACCCGCCATCCGTCACAACACGCTCCCATTTCGAGAACCAGAGCTTAATCAGAGTGAACCAGAGCAAAGGACTGTTGACAGAGCTAATGAAAACGACATTCAAATGTCACGGAAATCAGGTAGGAGATATTTGATATGATTTTAATTGAAGTATAATTTCATCGGAGATATATAGATATATATATAAGGAAGATATATAAATATATATAAAGCCAAAATGTATAACAATTCGAGAAAAGAAGATTTGATAGAACTTCTTGGTGAAATAGATGATGCACCAACTGTTGGTTTAACAGTGATGCAATTAAGAAATAGAATTGAGGAATGTCAATCTTTTAAAGATGAACCAGAGTTTGTAGCAGATTTACTGATCTCAATAGTTGAGGATAGAAGAAGAAAGGAAAAAAATTAAATTAATGCTAGGAATACGAAGTTAGCACTTGAAGCTTACAAAACTGAATTGGAGAAAATTAAATTAGCAAAGCGGGAAAAAGAAATTGAATTGGAAACAATTAGAAGTCAGAACACGAATAAAAATAGATATCCGCCCAAAGACGGTTACGTATATGAAGAAAATACCCACCTTGCCAGATTTTGTTCGCAACTGGGTACACAGGAAAAACACTTCGATCTCTCAAAGAATGAGACAACAGAGAAAAATGGTGGCGACAACATGATAGCGAAGATAGGATTTGCACGTTTAGAATCCGACAAAATAATAAAGCAACCATTGCAAAGTGGCAATATTAGCCTGATTTCTGCTTTTGGAGAAACAATTAAAGCCGGAGTGGCGAGAATTCCAATTTCTCTTAGCAACCCCGAAAAACCGCCCGTTTTCAGACCTGCCGAGACTTTCGTAGCAACAGAAGAGCTACACGGCCCCGGGTTGTTGACCCCACAGGTGCACAATTTATTGCTTTTGAGAGAGTCATGCCCCACTGCAGCAGAGCTTGAGCCGGACCGTAGAATCCCCACGAAAGGGTCTGAGGGGAGTGAAATATGTGTAAACCACAGTACTTCTGTAAATTCACGGTCGCGGCGAGAGACGAAAAGGTGTAACCTGATATTAGGTACTGATAAGCGAAACGGAGAAAGTTGTGAATCGTTAAAAGCGGTTCTTGATCATGTTAAACGGAAAATGGAGAAAAATAAGATTGTGGAAAAAGAACTGCCTATTTCTAATTTAAAGTCGGGTGTGAAACCTGAAATGCGGAATAATTCGTACGAATATTCCGAGCAGCGAAAACATGAACAAATAAGTAATTCGCACGACTTCCATACGTTTGAAAATAAGAAAGATGTGCATGAACTAGGAAGTGAAAGTGGTGTTTCGAAAAGTCATGTTATCGAAGTAGAGAAATCGAAAAGTGATTCGCGCTTTTTCATGGGTGGTAAAATTAGGAGTGATATGCATGATGTGGAAAATGTAATGGGTGCTTCAGAACTGCATGTTTGTGAGACGGAGAAGTTAAAACCGTCAAAGGCCAAGTCATCTACTTTTAGTAACTTGCTAGATAAGTCCAATGTTCCCAACGTTACGTACAATAAATGTGCGACTTCACTCTGTGAGTATGTGAAAACCGCTGCGGAAACCGGTGACGAATCACAAAATTTAAAGACTTTGTGCGGTGAATTGCATGCTAAAGTAGAGGAGAAAAATGCTACGATTTTGTTGCTGAAGGAAGAAGTGGCAAAATCAAATGCCGTTGTGAATTGTGTGTCTAAGGAAAGTGATGCGGTCCTACAGAATGGGTCACGAGCGCAAAATGACCGCAATGAATGCGTAGTGTTTGAGAGGAACTACAATAAAAGAAAAAAAAACTGTCTAAAATATTGCACCAGAGACTGTTCCTGATTACAAACTGTGCCATTATAAACTGTTCCTGAACAATGACTTTTCATTGAACATTTTTTTTATTAATTGTTATATTATTATTGCTAAGCATTTTAGATGTGAAAATCAATATTTTGATATACTAAGTTAATTCTTTACTGATTTATCTATCTATAATTATTTCTTTTGTGTATGTTTTGAATTTTTTTTTAATTCTGCATGTAGTAAGATTATATGAATATCTAGCTAAGTATATTTTTTTTTGTCAACATTATATAATCGAGCAGGTAAAAGTGATTTGTCATATTATGTTACCTGATAATAGTAGTTAAGATGTGGTTCGCCTGTCACTTAAGTTTCAGATTAAGATTATTTTAGGTATAATCCCAATCTTGAGGGGAGGGTGTAGAGACAGGCGAGTCACTATAACAAGGAATAACGCCCCCTATCGTAGGGGAAGAGGTACTACGCAGAACGCTGGGGGTGATTGCAGACTCCAGACGTATCTGATAGGCTGTCACGGAGAACGACGGAGGTGATTGTAGACTCCGGTCGTGTCTTAGATTTTGTTTGTAGAGAGAAAAGTTCGGAGGTGATTGAAGACTCCGAACGTAGCTGGTGTTTGCTTTAGAGCGTTGAGGTTACGTTGATAATTTGTTCCTGTAAATATTGTTCTTCTACCTGTTATATATATATCGTCTTTTGTACTTGTCCGTGCTGTGCTCGTCTCATAATAAACTGTATGTTTAAAAAAAAAAGAGCTGGTTCTAGTTACAAAAAAAAAGGATTTTCAACCCGCCATCCGTCACATATGTGTTTGCTATAAAATGTCTATTAAGATTTTAGGATTTATGTGTTCGCAGTTAGGATGTAATTAGAGTATGTTGATATTTATCTTCTGTGATTAAAATTTAATTTGTGCATGCTTATGGTACGAAAAATGGTTAAGAAGGATATTTTTTTTAGACGTTTGAATTTCCTTTATTGTTTTAATGTATTTAGTGTATTATAGCGACGCCCGTTGGTGCAATAATTTCATCCCAATTTAGGGAAAGGCGATAAATAGTGCACGATTTGAACTGTTTAGTGGGCAAAAATTGGTCACTTTCTAAAGAATTGTGCTCTTATAAGAGGGGGCGAAGAATAGAATATTGCCCTTCGAAGAGAGGGGAGTGCAGTTGCGGTTTTTGTTCCTTTTCAAGTTTCTCCTGCGTTCCGTTTTGGCCGGGAGAGAAGAGGGAAATTCTTTTCACAGTAGCTATGAATTAGAGCTATAGTGATAGAGCGAAGCATCGGGTTTTCGAATTGCGTATAGTTATGTACTGTTTGCTTGTTGTTCCTCGATGGGGGGAGTCAAACAATATCTTCAGGCCGTGCTGAGTACGGTTTAAAGAAAGTAGAAGCGAAACGTATCTCTTTTGCTTTTTATTTACTCTTTTTTATTATTTATGTAATTATTTTTATTGCGTTTTCTGTTTTTTTTTTAAACTCATTTTCTATGTCTGTTATTAATGAGTGAATTTAACATAATAATGAATAGGCATGGGGAAAAATGAATGAATTTTGATTTTCTGAAAATTGTCTCCTATAAGAGGAGAACAGATGAAATTCACAATCGCTTCACTTACAATTAAATTCTCTGGTTCGTAAACTGAGAAGGCGACACTGATCGCTGCGAACAAACAACGGAGAGCAGTGAAGAATGGAAATTTTTAGAAATTCCCCACGCGAGAATCGCCATATTCTGAAATTCGTTCTTATGAATGGAGATGCGAACGCACCTCTTAGCGTTATTTTTTATTTTTTTTTTTTACATTTTTTTTTTCTCTTGTTCTTACATACGTTTCTTTCTTTGCTATTTTATTATTTATATATGTTTATTATTATTGTTTGATTTCAAATTGTTATTAATTAATTTCTTTTGTAAATACTTAAAACATTTTAAATTAGACAATTATCTGTAGTTTCCTAGCTTTAACCTTAATCGAATGTCAATTGTCATGTCAATAAGAGAGTTATAACACAAAAATTGTTTTTTCCCTCTCTCTCGTCATAATTTTCCCTATCATTATACTAGGGTTTTCTTTTATTTTTTTTTTTTGTTGTTAGAAATCGAAAATATACAATTTCTCTCCTTTCTTTTGCTTTTATTACTCATCTCATGTTTCAAAAATTTAGTTTGCATTGTTGTTTAACTCTAAAATATGTTACAAATCAAAAACTAAATAAATTTTAAAATTTTGGATGTAACTTCTAATGTATCTTGTTTTGGCGGACTGATCACCTGTCGTTGTTGTACATGTAGTTTTGCGTTCAATATTTTATTATTATAAATAATTTTTTTTTCTAACACAGTACATGAATGCATAAACAGGCATTCTACAGAAATGTGTATATATAATGTGTGTATAATAATAGTAGTATTATTAATAATGATAACTATGATGTGTTACAATATCATTAGATATTTGGTTGTTTTATACAAAGGTATGCCATAATAGATATTCATTTAGATAATTAATAATTTTTTCCCTAATTCTTTAGAAATATAGGGGGAAATTTTTATATTTTACATTATAAGAGAATAATGTCTTAATTTAATGACTAACGATTATTAAATATACAGTTATTTTAATTTTACCCTTTATATGACTAAGAATTTTTTTTTAATGTACTGTCAATTCAACATGATTTGTAAGATAGACTTTACCCTATAGCTCAATGTTGTTTACTTTGGTGTTTTCCTATGCACCACAATTTTTCTGCAACTATTAAGTTGCTATTTACAGCTCTCATCATGAAGTCACATGAGTGAGGTTGCTCTCGTAGCGAGAACTTGAAAAAAATCTCCATAATGTGGCCGAGTTTTTAGGCCAGCAATGTCGTGTACGAGTTATTCGTCGATTCATCGGGCGAGCGGTTCATGCCACGGAGAGTGAGATTGATTGCAGTCTCCTGCGTTTTACGACGATTTCTAGATATTGCTGAATGTGCGACAGTGTTTGTTTTCCTCTACAGAGGGACGTGCATCTTGTTGACCTTCATTATCCTGTAATAATCGACAGCGGCGCTCGCTTCTCATCGACAGTGCGCTTGCGGATAGTGCACGAAATTAACTTTCCTGTGAGCCAGACGGAATAGCGGTCTTTTCAAGCCCCACCATGTCCTCGAGCTACGGTTGATTATTCTTGCCCGTATGGGTTTTCTGTGTACACTATGATGTTCAATAGACATTCGTGTATGAGTGTTACCCAACTCTTTAGGTCTCACGATTGCACTGTGGACGTTGCTGGAGTAATTCAACATGATCCACGGACAATTTTCCCGTCCAAGAACTTTATGTGTTCACCAGAACCTAGCTCTTAATCCGTTAACACTTCATCTGGATAATTTCAGAATTTTCAGTTGTGATTGCTGTCATTTCAAGAACTTTATATATATTACCTAGAACATTTAGTCTTCCAGTGAAACCGACGTTTCGTACAAGTCTTCTCAACAATCACTTTCTGATGTTGTATATCTCACTAAAAATATACTAAGGACATTAATTATTTTAAATCCATTTCTCTATTTTAAATCAGTCATTTTTATTTTCACTTTATATATTTATATTATGATGCTTTAATTCTTATAACCATTTCTTTTGTATACCTTCAGCTCAAGAATTAGCGTTAATTATTTTTAGGAATGAAATGTTATTTATGAGGGTTATTAGTATTGATTTTACTAAGAATTTTGTTTCATTATGGTTGGCATTGCATACTTCGTCTATGCTATTGGCAATAATTTTCCAATCATTTACACTCTGGAAAATATTTTTTTTTAATTATATATAACTCAGTATTATCTGTTTCATTTATTTTTCAAGCAACTCATATATATTATGATTAGGCTAATTTTTATACTAATTTCTTTTGTGTCTTTCTCAAGCCCAAGAGTTACTTTTAATTATATTTTAGCTACAAAATGTTATTTAGGTTGGTTACCAGTATGCATATACGCTACGAGTTGCTTCTAGTAAGCTTATTTTAACATTGGTTATATCAATTTTTTTTTCAGCAACTCAAATTTTGTGTGTGGGCATTATTTATAATTTTATTGTACTCTTTAATTTATTCATTCTTATTTATGCTTTATATTACATTATTACTGGATAATTTCCCCTATATTAATACCTAAACACAAGTGTTACTATCAGGATTAATTTTGGAAAAAGAAGCCATTTATCTTGGTTGTCTTTTAAGATAGACTATTTAGATGTGAGTAGACCATAAACATTGACGACGGACCAGTTGTTAGTAATTAACAACGTTTTTATTAATCAAATGATTTTAAACAAAGTAAATGGGGAAATTTCCCGCTCGTGGAATGACATCCACACAAAGCAACGTTTTGGCTACAACTGAAGTATTTTTGTCTACGTCATATCAGACGCCGCCTAGCGCATGCGCTCAGACATGCCGCCCGGCCTTGCAATGTGACAACATTCAAGAAATATAAAGTTAAAAGAAACAATTACATTATGAATGAACCTGTAAACATGACTTAGAATACGAATTATTTTCACATAGTTATTACTAAGATCAAGTATACTATTTAAAACACTTTTTTCATCAGATAAATTGATTAAAGTAATGTTTTTAGAATTAGTGTCACTTTTCATTTCAGAAAGATAGTTTGTTTCTGGAACATCAGGAACAACGTTTGTAACGGGCAGTTCACTGGATGTAAGAAATGGGGGGGCCTTTTAACCACATTAAATTGTCCACAAGAGACTGAGCGCTGGTACCTCTAGACACTAAATCCGCAGGGTTTTCTCTACCGGGACAGTGATGCCAGGCATTGGTATCGGTCAGGGTTTTTATTTCATTAACCCTATTTGCTACGAACTGTTTCCAGCGTTTGGTGGGACCTTTTATACAATATAGCACTATTGTCGAGTCTGTTCAAAAATACACTGTTGACTGAGTTTTTTGGTCGATAGTTTCCTTGACTGTCTTGGTTAATCGTGCAGCTAACAAGGCACCTAGAAGTTCTAATCTAGGTATTGAAATCTTCTTTAGAGGGGCAACCCTGCTTTTAGATGTTACAAGATTGACCTCAATACCATTCTTTGTTAAAACTCGTAAATAAACAGCGGCTCCGTATGCCACTTTGCTGGCATCAGAGAAACTGTGGATTTCAACTACATCACCAAACTCACTATTCGAGTTCAGCACAAATCGAGGAATTTTTAATTCTGCTAGACACGGGAGTTCGCTACACCACTGTAACCATTCTTTTTGAACATCAGGAGGTAGATCTCCATCCCAGGGAATTCTCTGTAGCCACAACTGCTGAAAAAGACATTTTACACGTATGGTGAACGGTGCCAATAGTCCTAAAGGGTCGAAGATTTTACCAGCAGCTTGGAGAAGAAAACGTTTTGTATTTTTATCGTTGGACAAGAACTGAATTAAACCTTTAACTTCTATGGTGAAACAATCATCAGGGGTGTTCCATGCCATTCCTAAAACCTTTGTTGAATTTGAACCTAAACTAATGGATTCGTGTTGATGTTGGATATCAAACCCATCTTCCTTCCACTGTTTCATGAGATTTTCGTCGTTTGTAAACCATTTTCTAAGAAACATCCCGGCCTTCTGCAAGATTTCCTTGGCTTTGTGGGAGACTTCTAGTGCAAGATCAAGGTTGTCGATGCTAGTGATAAAATCATCAACATACAGGCAGCGATCAAGGAGTTGTGTGGTCACAGGAAATTCACCTTTGAACTTTTCAATGTGTTTTCTTATGGTTGCAGATAACAGGAACGGACTGGCGTTTACCCCAAAAGAACTCGTTTAAATCGGTACACTTCGATGTTTTCATTCATGCCATTAGACCACAAAAAACGTACTGCATCTCTGTCCTTTTCTGAAAGGGAAATCTGTAGAAATGCCTTTTCAATGTCAGAAGTTAAGGCAATTTTGTTTAGTCTAAAGTTTATTAGAATATCAAAGAGGTTTGGATTCAAATTTGGCCCTGTCCATAAGCAATCATTTAAGGAAAGGTGACCAATGTCATGCGAGCTGGCATCAAAAACTACACGAGTTTTAGTAGTAAGTCGGTCTTGTTTCTGAACCGCCTGATGTGGCAAGTAATAAAGTGGTTTTTCCACCACGTCCTGATTTTTAGTTTCTTCCACCCTTTCAATGATTCCATTCTTTAAATAGTCATCAATAATTTCTTTGTACTGTGCATGCAACTCTGGGTTGCGATAAAATTTTCTTTGTAACGAGTGTAATCTTTGTTTTGACACTTTAAAGTTATCCCCTAATTGTTTAAAATCTCTTTTCCATGGCAGTTCTACTTCGTAACGACCATTGTGAAACGTAGTAGTTTCATTAAATATTTTAATTGCCTGATCTTGTTCCGTTAATTTTGGGTCATCATGTATTATACCAATAGATTCCAATTCCCAAAACGACTTTAGAGTGTTATCTATCGTATCACCGTTTTGAATTAAATAACAATGCATTTTATTTTGAGTTTGGATTTCCTTCAGAGACCCAGTAGCTATCCAGCCAAACACTGAATCTTTCATAAACAACTTATCAGCAACTTTAAAGTAATCATTTTTAATAATCTTGAAAAACAGTTCAGCTCCAATAAGAGCATGTATTTTTCCTGGTCTAAAATATGTAGCGTCTGCAAGTTCTATAAAGTCAGGTAATTTTACATCTGAAATATCCAAATAATGCGAAGGAGTTAAATCAGTTATTTTTGGAATAATAAAAAACTCAACACTTTCCTGGAAGCTATCATCTGCATTCGAAATTGTAGTATCAACTTTTGACTTTATTGTATGAACAGATCCATTTAAACCAGACACTGGCGCATTTACACATTTCTTTTTAATCCCCAAAATATCAGCACACTCATTCGTTAAACAATTTATATTCGAACCATTATCTAAAATACACCTAACTCTTTTCTTGTTTCCGGTAGAATCTTCAATATAAATATACGCTGTGCTTAACAAAATCGATTTGTTTTCTTTTTCCGAAATACTCAAAGTTTGAAACGCTAAGTTTTGCTCTTTTGGTTCTGTTTTCGCAGGACGGTTAAAACCACCAGAAATAGCACCTGCTGTTTTTGCTATTTTTTCAGAATCAGCGATTTGTTCGTGGTGTAACATCGTATGGTGTCTTCTACCACAGATTACACAAGAATATTTAGACTTGCAGAAATTAGAAGTGTGGTTTTTATTCAGACAGTTGATGCATAATTTTTCATCCTTTACCGTTTCAAATCTTCTATGTGTATCCATTCCCTGGAATACACTACATTTGTTCAAATAATGTGGATGTTTACATAAAACACATTCTTTAGATTTATATTTTTCATTAGCGTTAATCATTAAAGATTTTGTTTTGTTATAGGGGGAAGAAACTTTGTTTGTATTCTTTGCAAGGGGCGTGCGATTTATACCTTCAAGTACTAAGCTTCTTTTTTCCAAGAAAGACATTAATGTATCAAATTTGGGAACTTCCTTGGAATTTAGATGTGATTCAAATAATCTTCGTGTTTCCCGATCAAGTTTTTGAAGTATAACACTGACTAAAAATATTTCCGATAAATCATTTTTCTCGTATTTCAAAACACTCAATGCTCTGATGTTTTTATTTATACAATCAATTAAAGCTCTTAGTTCTTTACTCGATTCATGTTGTAGTTTCTCGTAATTGAGAATCGCTAGAACATGTGTTTCAACTAGTAAACGTAAATTTTCAAACCTGTCGGTTAAAGCATTAAACAACGAATCGAAAGAATCATCACATGACTCTATTTGTTTAGCATCGCCCTTTAGTGAGGCGCGTAGATAATACAATTTTTGTGTTTCATTTAATACTTCATTATTAGTAATTAGATCATTAAATTGACTTTTAAATGTTGACCAGTCCTCTATTTTCCCATTGAAAATAGGGAGAGGTATTTCTGGTAGCTTAACTTTCGTTTTTGCTGTCTGTGCGTTACTTAGGGTTTCGCTGTTTCGGTTTACATTATCAACAATACTAACAGCATTTTAATTGAATCAAGGAGGGTTTTGAAACTCACCTCCAATATCTCCAGGCGGTCTTCTGATTCACTTAAATCCTCTTCAGCTTCATTTATGTCACAATCAGCGTCATCTAATAGCAGAGAACAATATTGTTCTCTTAAATCTTCCAGTCTTGATTGCAGACTTTCTATTTTACGCATTTTCACACTTAGTTCGCTCGGAGTAGTATTAACTTCCTCAGTTTGTGTTTTGCAGAACTGTTCCAATTTCGTAATATTGCCTTTCAAGGCACCCTTTAATCTATTTAATTTCTCCATAGGTCGTTGGTCTACTGCGGATCTGGCGGAACACTTGTCTTTTAAGTTAGACTATTTAGATGTGAGTAGACCATAAACATTGACGACGGACCAGTTGTTCGTAATTAACAACGTTTTTATTAATCAAATGATTTTAAACAAAGTAAATGGGGAAATTTCCCGCTCGTGGAATGACATCCACACAAAGCAACGTTTTGGCTACAACTGAAGTATTTTTGTCTACGTCATATCAGACGCCGCCTAGCGCATGCGCTCAGACATTGGTTGAAAGTGTTAAATTTTACTAAGAATATTATCCTAACGAGTCTACTTTTACATTGATTAGAATTTCATAATTTTTTTTTGTGTGTTGTATATATATAACCTGGTATTTTGTGCTATATATGTATGTTTATCATTTAAATTTGGGTCCTCCACCATCTAGTAGTAGGTCTCTCAACCAATTAGGTATTAAGTCTCAAATCGGGACTTACAACTTTTTTTTCTTTTTTTTAAATTTTTTTTTCTTTTTCTGAGACTTTTGTGAGTATTGCTGGCTCTTTAAGCCAGCAAAAGGTTTTCGGAGATTGTTAACAGCTGCAAGTCATGTTTAAGATTCTTTATGCATTGTAAAACGTAGTGAAAGGATAAAAAAAGAGTCAGCATAAGAAAAGGCCTTTTACATAAGTTTAAAAGATTGTTAGAAAAGGGAAACGTACGCAATAAAAATATATTTATGGTAGAGAGGGGAAGGTTTGGAAATAGCCGTAGCTCCCATATAAAGGCCCCATAAGAAAAGGCTCAGTAGTAAAATTAGATCGCGGTTAGTCAAAGGCCCCATGATAAAAGAGTCGCGTTGGACGAGGGTCAGTCGAAAAAGCCCCTTTAGAATAAGGAATAGGAATTGAAAGGATTGTAGTGAAATTTACGCAACAGTAGCAGTATTGTCGGACCATGGTAAGGAAAAAATGTTATAAAACTGACCAGGTGTTAGAAAATAAAATATAAGAAAAATGTAGGAAGGAAAAGGGGAAAACGTGAGGAAAGTAGACCCAATGAGGTTTGTGAAATTTAATAAAGAAAATATTATAGCCACTAGAAAAAGGTTTTAAGACATAGGTGGAGTTTATATGGAGAAGAAAATATTGTGATTGGAAGGTGGAAAGATATATGCAAAAAAGTTGAGATGAATATTAAGGGGTAGAAATGATACAGATATAGAGAGAGAAAGTTTTTCAGAGAGTTAGAGAGAGAGTGTGCAGAGGATTAGAGGTGTGCAGAGGGCGAATAGCTTACGGGCTTGCCCTGTGGTGGACTCTCGAGTCCACCCTGCCCCTTTACCTACAACCAAGAGCGATGCTTAGCGAGCCGATTTGGGGTAAGTCAGTCTCTAGTATTATGTTGTTGGCAGTACAATCTTTTTCTAATTAAATTTAAATTAAATATCTCTTTAAATGATACATGCCTTTACATGTTAATCCGGTGAGGACCCAATTTGTTATTTGAAAGAATATTAATCATTTTATCACACTATTTATTATTCATGTAGTTATTTGAATAATCATTTTAATACTGTAATTTAACTGTTTATTTGTGTAATAAATATTCGTTGTTAATTTGTAAATATTGGTCCTCATCATTTATAAAAACATTTAAGTGGTGTCTATCTTTTCTACAATGTTTACATGCTGGGGTTAAAAACGAATCTGGGTAATTATTAATGGGTAATAACTAATTAGTAATCAAACCCTGTGAATATTTTAACTTTAATCTTATAAAACTTTTAAAAACAAAACCCATTTTCCACCCAGCAGATGACCTTGTTGGAGGAGCTGAAAGTGTAGAAACAGCTCTGAAAATTGTCATCGAAAGCGTGGAAATCTTAAAAAAAGGTGGAATGGTGTTTAGAAGGTGGCAAACGAATTCAGTAAAACTTCGTGAAGCTTGGAGAAGAGCAGGCATCGGAACTCATGAAGACAAATCCATCAAAGAAGGATGTGGTGCTCCTACGAAGGTTCTGGGATTTGCTTGGGATTCTGACAAGGACATGATTTTTTTTTTTGACGTTAGCAAATTGATAAACATTCTCGCCAATGGTCGCAATACTAAAAGATTCATATTGCAGATACTTGGCCGCATCTTCGATCCGATCGGATTCTTGGGACCATTCATCATTAAAACTGAAGATACTTCTCCAAGAACTATGGGCAGCTGAATTGGACTGGGACGATAATCTTCCATTCTCACTAGACTGCAAGTGGCAGTTGTGGTGTAGTGAATTGAAACACTTAAATAGTGTCGAGATCCCTAGATATTACTTTTCTGAGTTCAATTTATGTGATTTTATTTCATTTGATATTCATTCCTTTTAAGATGCTTCCGTAGCAGCATATGGATGTGTGATATTTCTTCGAGGGGTTACTCGCGATGACAGAGTAATTGTTAAATTTGTATGTTCAAAGAGTAGGGTTGCCCCTCTGAAACCACTCACTTTGCCTCGTTTGGAACTACTCGGATGTTTGTTATCTGCTAGATTATCTAAGCAAGTGAGTAAGTGTTTAAAATTTGAAGCAAAATGTTATTTCTGGACCGATTCGAGTATATGTGCGTATTGGATAAAGGGTAAGGTCGACAATTACAAACCCTTTGTAAAAAACAGAGTCAGGGAGATTCAAAATTTGACTGGACGAGACAAATGGTCTCTATGTCCTGGGAAGGAAAATCCTGCAGACATCCTTTCCAGGGGTATTCCGGCCTCAGATTTGTCAAGAATTCATTGTGGTGGCACGGACCACCTTGGCTGAGAAAACCCAAGGAGGTTTGGCCAGGTAAAAGCGAAATTGAGAATCCTATTGGAGATTTAGAGTTACGGAAAGAATTTCAAACAATAGTTCAAAATAATGTGCAGTAAATGATCCCAATTTGTTTTAGATTTGAATAAGTATAGTGACTTATATAAGGTGTTAAAAATTACAGTTTTAATTAAAAGGTTTGTCAATAGACTTAGGAAACTACCAATAGAAATTGGACCTTGCAGTGCAACTGAACTTTTAGAAGCTGAAGAACATTGGATAAAATATGAACAAAATCTTGTCTACTCTTCCGAATTGGAATGCATTAAAGGAGGTAAACTGATTTCTAAGACATCGTCTCTTTATAAATTGGCACTATTTTTAGATGACAATAAAGTTTTGCGTGTTAGGGGCAGACTTGAAGAAAGTGAATTTTCTTCTAATGAAATTCATCCGATAATCTTGCCAAACCAATCAAAATTTACTGAGTTGTTAATTTTTAGGGAACATAACAAAGTTTGCCACGGTGGGGTGTCTACGACCCTCGCTAAAATTCGAAGTAGATATTGGATTCCGAAGGGTAGACAGATTGTCAAAAGAGTTTTGAGAGACTGTTTGATTTGTAAAAAATATTATTTGAAACCTGTTTGACAAATAACGGCACAACTACCAAAAAATAGAGTTCTTGAAAATCCCCCTTTTACGGTAACTGGAATCGATTTTACTGGTCCGGTTATTGTTCGTTCTGGGAAAGATAGTCAAACAAAAATCGTACATAGCCTTGTTTACCTGTGCTGTCACACGAGCTCTTCACATAGAGCTAATAACTGATATGACAACGAAAAGCTTTATTTTGTCTTTAAGACGATTTTTGGCTAGAAGGGGTAATTGTAAAGTTGTCATTTCGGATAATGCTAAGAGTTTCAAAACTACGAATAACCTCTTGAAAGATTTTTCCAAAATTATAGTTGATTTGGATTTAAAGGAATTCGTAGCAATACGTGAGATAACATGGCAATTTATACTCCCTCATGCCCCATGGTGGGGTGGCTTCTACGAAAGGCTCATGAGAAGTATTAAAGAGCCTTTAAGGAAAATTCTCGGTAGGGCGTGTCTTAGCTTTGAAGAAATGACGACTATTCTTACCGAAATCGAACTTGTATTGAATCATAGACCCCTTACTTATACAAGTAATGATTTGAATGAACCATTACCTATTACACTCAGCTGTTTCCTGGACAGGAAAATCTTAGTTATCCTGTAAATTTTGTGGATATTTTTAGCGATGAACCTTCTACAAAGGAGAATTTGTCTCGACGAATGCTCTATCAAACTAAACTTATATGTCAGATTTGGGCAAAGTGGAAAAATAATTATTTGATGCAGTTGCGAAGTGCACACAATTTTGTGAATCCATCCCCGGAGAAAGATCTGAAACGGGGACACGTGGTTTTATTGGAAGGGACCACTAAGTCTAAGTACTTATGGCCTCTTGGCGTAATTGAGGACGTTATTATTGGTCGTGACGGCCATATAAGTTCTTGTCTTGTTAGAACTGCCAAGGGTCAGTACAAACGCCCAATTCAGTTGATTTATCCACTCGAGGTAATTTAATGTATGAAACTTTTTATTTGTTAATTGTTATGCTGTATATAATGTTTGTGATCATTTGTAATCTTATTTGTAGTAGTTAATTGTTTTATAAGTATTTAGTGTACTCTTGAAAGAGTACAGGTGGGGTGTGTTACGAAACTTGTATATAGAGGGCGCTCGAGGTCCAGCGCCAGTCGTAGGAAAGGAGAAGTGTGCTGATTTAGTGTGTTATGTAGTGAAAAGGTATGTAGATGTGTTCTGTGGCCGCGTAGAATGTTAATAAAGAATTGTGGCTATAACATGTATTATTGATTACGCCTCTACCACCACAAATTTGAACTTTTTGGAAAAGCGCGATGCCATCAGCGAGATTGTCTCTCACAAGTTGCTTGATTGCATCCGTGATTAGGCGTTTATGCCATAAATTTATACAGTTATCGTTCCTACAGTTCAAAGCGAACGTTGGAATTTTGTTTAGATCAATGTTTTCGTTTAATATTACTTTGTAGAGACTATTGTCATTCGAGATCGCTTCTAAATACACCATGTTATTTTTCACAACAAAGCATTTGTTTTCTTCAAAAATGACTGAAAAACCCTTTTCAATAATTCTTTTTACTGATATTAAATTACGTTCCAATTGAGGTAAGAAATATGCATTTATTAAATTAATATCATGACTGGTTCGTTCGGATAATTTTGTCTGAAAATGAACGGTACCGATTCCTTGCAAAAATAAACATTTCCCATGTGCCACGATGATTTACACAGGGCCCGACTTTGACCCAGTGGGGCCCTGGGCAAAGCAGACTTTTGGGGCCCCCTCCAAGGACAGATCCAGAGGGAGGCCATGTGCCCCCCCCCCTCCAGGAGTAGATTTCCACATGAACATGTGGGACACTCACAAAGCAGCCCCCTCCCCCCATAAATTCAGACCGGAAATTCAAAAATTTTTTGACCAACAAGTCAAACATTTGAAAAAAAAAAAAAATAATGTGTTAATTAATTTACTTTTAATGTTAATAAATAAATTCAGGAAATTTTCTTTTGAAATGAATTTAGTGGGTGCACTGTGCACCATCCAGGATTTTTTTTCTGTATCTGCCACTGCCCACCTTTACTGAATTAACCTAAAACCAAATTTTCAAAAATATGTACAACTTAATACTAAATTAGGGGGCCCCATAAATTTGGGGGCCCTGGGCAAGTGCCCCACTTGCCCATGCGGAAATCTGGGCCTGGATTTACACAGGTTCCGTGTTAAAATTTATGTCCGAAAATAGATTGATTAAATGCTGACTGGCTCCGCTGTCTATATAAAAACATTTATTATAGTTGTATGTGCAAGAGGTTTTTTTTAGCTGTCTGTTTGATTTACAAACTGAAGCACACAGATCGCTGCCCATATCATCAGTATTCAGAATCGAACCAACTGAAACACATGACTCACAGTTCGCTGAGTCGTTTCCGCGTAACAAGCTGGAATACTCATCGCATTTGTTTGTTCGCCGACGTGTTGACGTCTACTAGAATTCTGATTTTTAACATGTTGCGGTTTTATCATTAAGCTTTGGATTCTTTTCTTCCATTTTCGCGACGCTAGCTTTGTTACTGTTCTGCTTCCGATTATTACTATTCGCTTGAGGGTTTGACCGTTCTTATTCTTTAAGTGATAACAAAAGACTCGAGAATGACAGGATTTCTTGCAGTATGTACAGAATTTGTCATTTTTGTTTTCATTGCGTTTATAGACATTTGTTTTGAAAGCTTGTGTAACCTCTCGCTCAGCATTCATTTCAATCCTCCGAGTCGAATGGTCAGATGAGGCCCTCGAAGTTATACTAATGTACCCTATTACTACTAAAAGTACAATAAAAGTCAAAAGAATAGGCAGCAAATGTTGGCTAAACCTCCGAATTTCAATTCAACCGTCCTAACGAACATTCGCGACAACTCAATATTTCATGGACGATCTTGCGAGAATTTAATTTTTTTACCCCTCTCGTAAATAAAAAGATAAGATACGAGATAAATCGCACGAGTTCTACAAGTGACTACTGAATCTGGAGACCACATACATATTCAAGATTTTTTGCTAAATAAAGCTTCTTTCGAGGAGAAATTAGGACATTTACTGCCTTTTTTTTGTAAACAGATGACAGCACAGTGTTGAGGCATACGACGAAATTGGAACACATTGGGAGGCGAGTTCTGAAAATTTTACTCTACGAAAATTTCCTACTTGCTTCTTTCCGTGGAAAACATGTTATCGCCAATTTAGACAAATTAAATTACGATAATGCTGACGAGGAATGGTATAATGCACTCAAATTCCTAGTTGTGCATGGTTTTCAGCCAGGTGATGGCCGAATTCGGTTCAGATCCTGTGGGTTTGAGTCCCATTCAGTGGCGTAGCTAGAACTTTTGCCGCCCGGGGCGGTCTCCAATTTGCCGCCCTTTCTAAGTCAATCAATTGATGGA
This sequence comes from Dolomedes plantarius, assembly GCA_907164885.2. Classification (NCBI taxonomy): domain Eukaryota; kingdom Metazoa; phylum Arthropoda; class Arachnida; order Araneae; family Dolomedidae; genus Dolomedes; species Dolomedes plantarius. The sequence continues at coordinate 21,387,159 of OU015490.1, forward strand.
TTTTATAAATTAATAAACATAAATAAATAATTGTAATTGAGACAAACTATAGGTGGGGAACTTTTTTACCATTGAATTCCATATTTAAATTAGGCAGTAATAAAGGAGGCCGCTTAAGTTGATATACTTACAAATGCAACTTTTATAAAGACCACAAGAAACTTACGGAGGTCGCAGTTTCCCCACCTATGAGACAAAACATATACCTAATTTATAAAAAAAATTCCATAAAATATGTTTTATTTTATATTTTTATATTTATAAATAAAAATAAATAATTTCATTTCTTTTACAACTAATACTAAATTTTTTACAACTAATACTAAATAAAAATATGCTGCCCGGTGCGGAACACACCCACCGCACCCCCCTAGCTACGCCACTGGTCCCACTGTTGGCATGGATGTTTGTAGCGGAATCGGCTACAAACATCCATGCCAAAGGAATCGGCTTTAAACCGTAGGTCCCGGTCTAATTAACCCTCGTGTAGCAAAAAGTTGACCGTAGCGCTCCAAACCAAACCAAACCGACCTAGATGTGGTTCGAGATATTGTTAATGCATCTTAATTAAGTTCGAATTTTCTTATGCAATTGTCACTGTCGGGATATCACATTTCCTTTAACCTTCGTATGTCTTTGAGTTCGAGTAAGCTCAATGGCTCTACCCATGATCGATTATTTATTAGCCGTGAGTACCGTTTTCGATTTATACATACGATGAGATCGTTTGATGTATACTTACTTATAGAAAATGGACAGCATTTTGCCATCAGTTATTTCACGTTTTTGTTTTACGTTGACCTAGAGGAAAAGTTTTGCCTACATCTCTAAATCCCATTAGTTAAATAAAAATTAAAAATTTATAGAAGTCGACTCTTTAAGTCAGTTATGCCGTGGTTCAGAGGAATCCCACTATTTATTTTCCAAATTAGCCTCAAAAATTAAATAAGGTTTTATCGTTAAAAATAATTGACTTACTGCTATTACTCGGCTTTTTCAAAAATGACTGTACGCAGGAAACGAAACTGTGATTTATTTTTAGTGTTCAGAGAATCCCATAACCATTTTAACATTCCAGTGCGTACGAATATTTTTTAGGATATACAAAGCAGAAAAAAAAAGTGCGTTATCAATGATTACAAAACTCTTGACGTCACGGCGGTGGGCGGCACCTTCAGGAGACTATTTCCCCGCCTCATTTTTCAAAAATAGGAATGAAAAAATTTAATGGTTAATATAAAAAACACCTCTTGAGACAAAATATTGACTTTCAAAGAAAGATGAATAACTTAAATTACCTTGCGATAGATGAACAGGAGAGTGTTTTCTCGATTGTTACACCTTGAATTTTGGTTAGAAAGGCATTTTCTTATTGATAGTTATGTCACTGTATTTTTCATGAATTAAAATAAAATCCATTTAATTCTTCACTGCCTTGGAAATGAAAAATAAATTGTTTTATCGCTTTTACTATTAAAAATGCCTGTAGATGGCAGTACTGGCGACGTCCCTCTCACAAGGCGGCATTTTAAAGTTTTGGTTTCCACTCAGGAATTCTGGGTAGTAATTTATATTCCACATTCTATCGTTGCAGTCTTTAGATCACAAATGCTACGCGAAGGGTAGAGCTGAATTTAATAGTTTACAACCGCACACATCGAACATATTCCGTGAGTCAACTTCAATAACCATTCAGGTGAGTCAATTTTATTTTATCCAACGAACGTTTCGTATCACAAGTTTGAATTTACAATTGTCATTGCAAGTGTCCTCACTTGCAAGAATTGGGAGTCCTCACTTGTGAGAATTGGATTCAACAATTTTCAACAGTGCTCACCCTTTCGCCACGGATTTTTTCAATTTAAAATAATTCTTTAGTGAATTTCGTCGGAAAAATGCGGCAATATTTATTTACCGTGAAACTGTGATGTCTTTTGAAGGGGAGTTTCATTCAAAGTGCAAACTCAGTTCGTTAGAAATTTGTCACCTTTATTTGGTGGTAAAGGAAAATTTACTACATACAGTAAACACATTTTCACGTCTTTCATCAGTCTGTTGTGTTACGACTGTTGTGTCTGACTGGCTTATTTTCCCTGACGGCATAAATTGATTTTATTTTGGTGAGAGTTCTTTTGTTGTTACTGTTATATAATTCTTAATCGAAACGGTAGGTAAATACCTTTCTTGAGGTTCTGTTTTGTTCTTGCTTCGACGCACTGAGGAATGGATGTTTCTCAATGTTCTCTTTTTCCTAGCAAATTTAATTTTTGTTAAAAGTTTGTTTGGATTTTAATTATGGAAAATGCATTTTAGTGTTTTTCTGTGTGTCTAATAAGATTTTTTTAAATGAAATATAGGCAGGGGGAAGGGAGAGGGGTCACTGGATGTGTGGAAAACGTTGAAGGGGGTCAACCATTTTTGCAACTCGAAAAAGGTTGGGGCTCATTCCCAATACACGGTGCCGCGGCTTGGCGATACTTTTTTTAGATTTTTTTAGATTTTTGCCAATTTGGCGATGAAACGCCAAATGTGGTTTGTGTTTGTTTTATGCTTTTAAGGTAACCATTTATTGCTCCCGATTTGAATAAGATGGCGATATTTTTTGGCGATGTTTTTTAGATTTTTGCCAAATTTTTAGATTTTTGACGATAAAATGCCAAATGTGGTTTCTGTTTGTTAAATGCTTTTAAGCCCGTTTAAGTTTGCTGTATATATCACTTCCTCTTTGAATAATTAACGGCGAATCAGGGCCTGTGTTTTACCGGTAGACCAGTTTAATCTGGATTTTTAAACCGCGCCTGTTTCAAAGAAATTAATCCGTTGAAAATCCTTTTTGGGATTTGCTGTTCCATCGCTCGGACGTACATTTCTTTGCTAGGTATGGCTTCTTTTGTGAATGAGAGAGTAAATTTGGATTTCTTTAGGGATATTCAAAAAGCGGGTAAGAGAACTGTAATTGAATATTGTATGTATATTGGGTTAATCGCTAATGTTTATTATTGTCCAAATTTTAATTTACCAATGACTTTAACTGAAAGAAAAGACGTTAATGATGGGTTTTCTTGGGTTTGTCGTGTTCGGGGTGGTGGGGATGAACATCACGTTAAAAGATCGATTAGATCTGGTTCGAAGAGAGTAAATTGGATTTAATTACGGTTTTAAAATTAACTTATTTATGGGTAAAAAAAAAGCCGTGTTCTTGGATTACAGATGAATTGGATGAATCCGAAAGTGAATAACCGGTAAGTGGTTTTTTTTTTAAATTTTAACATGAAATAATATAAATGACAACATGCAGAACTTTCATTTTTTTACTTGCTGATATATTTAACCAAGATGTATTTTACATTTGTTTAAATGAATTATTTGCAATATACTGACTTTTTTAGCGGGGGGTGGGGGGGGGGGGGGCGGCAGCCCCCCCACACATAACAAATTTCTCATCATTTTTTGTATTTGTGTATTTTTGTGCTTTTTCTGTGGTTGTATAGTTTAAAAAATGCGTAATTTTGGGACTTTTCGGACTTTCCCGTTCCAAAAACACGCGTTCTGCTTGGGCGACAAAAATTTAAAAAAATAAAATCGACTATTTAAATGAATTATTTGCAATATACTGACTTTTTTTTTAGCGGGGGGTTGGGGGGGCCCCCCCAACCCCCCGCTATTATGTGGGGGGGGGGGGGCAGCCGCCCCCCCCCACATAATAAATTTCTCATTATTTATCAGCTTTCTTTTTTTGTATTTGTGTGTTTTTGTGCTTTATTGTGGTCGTACAGTTTAAAAAATGCATATTTTTGGGACTTTTCGGACTCTCCCGTTCCAAAAATACCCGTTCGGCTTGGGCGACAAAAAATTTAAAAAAATAAAATCGACTGCCCTTATTTAACTTCATTTTTTTATTTTCTGTATAAATTTTCAATGAAAGTTCTGCATGTTGTCATTTATATTATTTCACTGCATTGGAACCGCCATCTTGGTTCCATCGCCAAATTGGCGACGGGAGACGGAACCAAGATGGCGGTTCCAATGCAGTGAAATACAATTGGCACCGTATATTGGGAATTAACTATTAATTGTTATGCAAAGTAATTTTCAGCTGAACTAGTTGTTCACTAGCGGTTCTATCTATTCTTTTCCATACCGGGTGAGTCAATTTTAAACTATTCAACGAACGTTTTATACTGCGAGAATTAATGCATAATTGCTATTTTAACTGTGGAAGTGATGAGAATTAAATGCAGAAAATCTTGTACAACTCGTTATTCTTATAACACGGTTTCGGACTTGCACGGTACGAGAAGGTCAAAATGAGAGTGAAAAGTACGACAAACGTATGAAATAAATAAATTAAAAAAACACCTTTCTATTAAAAACTGAAAATAAATTTTTCTATACAAGGGGTTCCCAACGGGGTCGATGGAAATTTAAAGAGGGTCTATAGTATTCCAGGGGTCTATTGGGGGTCGATGATAAATTTTTCTGTTTTAAAATTTAATTTAATTTTTTAGGAATGTAATTATTAGTTAATAACAGCTATTTTGATATGTATAAATACAGATTTGCATAGGTCGGAGTGATCCACCCATCTAAAGTAGAATGTCATGACGAGTTTATATATGACACGAATGAAGTGATGAGAATTAAATGCAGAAAATCTTGTACAACTGGTTATTCTTATAACACGATTTCGCACTTGCACGGTACGAGAAAATCAAAATGAGAGTGAAAAGTATGACAAACTTTTGAAAGTTAAAAAAAAAATATATATATAAAATTTAAAAGTGAAACTAGATTACTCTAATCACTTGCGAGATTATTGATCGCATAGGAGTTGTAGTAACTTGCCATTTTTAAGAAACAGTTTGTACATAAATGTATTTTACTCCATTCTTTCAGACGTATTTAGAATGAGAATTTGCCTGTTGGACGAGCAGGGTTAGAACTATTTCATTGGTTACCGAAATCATGTGGTCTATACCCTCGTGGTTTTACGTGTAATTACAATTTGTTGTTTAGTAGTCCAGAATGCGGCGAGGCGGTTTCGCCGTTTGTTAGCGAGAAATTGTTTTCAAAACTAGGCTTATTGATGGTACTACCGGATTCAGGAATTCGGACCATACATGGTAATGTTAATTTTGCATGGTCTTTACTCTTAGACCTAAGGTACTCACTAAGAAATCTTTTTGAAAAATTCGAATCTTAAGGTAGTTAGGCTTCACCCCCCACCCCCCCAAAAAAAGACTGCATTTGTATAACCATACGGCGTAGTCAGCTGAAATTTTGATTGGTAGTTCCTCTTAATCCCTAGGGGCACACTAAGAAATCATATTAAAAAATATCTAATTTGAAGGGGGTTAAAATATGCTCCACCCATCCCTGCCTTCCCCCAAAAATTCTATGTAAAAATTCGAATTTTAAGGGGGGGGGGTCCCAAAAAAAACCCTCCTTCTGTGGAACCTAGTGTGTAAAGCCTAGACTCCACTTCACAAGAAAACGCGACAGAAAACGGAATCGGAAAATCTACGCACTTCCGGTTCTTTCCATTTCCGCCCAACAGAACGACGGCGAAAAACACAGCTGAAATTTTGATTGGTAGTTCCTATTAAACCCTAGGTGCACACTAAGAAATCATATTAACATATATCTATTTTGAAGGGGGTTAAAATATGTTCCACCCATCCCTGTCTTCCCCAAAACACTCTATATAAAAATTTGAATTTAAAGGGGGGTTAAGCCCCCCCCCCCCAAAAAAAAAACCCTTCATCTATGGAACCATAAGGCCTAGGCGGCTGAAATTTTGATTAGAGGTTCTTCTTAAGACCTAGGGGCTTACTACAAATTTAATTTTAAAAATAAAAATTTCAGTAGGTTAAAAAGAGCTTAATCGTCCCTCCCCCTAAAAAAAAGAAAGCAACTATCAATGGAAGCATAAGTACTCGGAAGCT
>OU015490.1:21398103-21555603 GCA_907164885.2 Dolomedes plantarius
CAGTAGCACAGTGACTTTAGAAATTGGCCTCTTGACATCACCAGAAGCAGTTTTGATGGAAACAACTCTTACACAGCCATCTGCTCCTGGGAAACACTGAATCACACGTCCAAGAAGCCACTTTAATAGAGGAAGTTGTGGCTCATGGATTGCACACCAAATCTCCAATCTGAAGATTCTGACGTTGGAGGCTCCAAGCCCTTGGTCTTTGCCGGAGTTGATTTAAGTAATCCCGAGACCATCGGTCCCAGAATTCAATTCGCATTTTTGTAAAAGTTTTCATCTGTCACTTAAACTGATGGTGCAATTTGGAGTTTCAGGAATGTTCAGGCATGTCCAGCAATCGGCATGTCTAGCAGGGCATGCCGATTATGAAATGCCCTGGTGTGAGAGCACTTAACTCCGAAGGGTCAGAAGACATAGGCACTAATGGTCGAGAGTTCAAACACGACTCAATTTGACAAAGGAAGGTTGACAGTTCTACGAAATTGAGAACTGCAGATTTACTGGCTTTCACTAGTAAGTTTTTAGCGCCTTTCACGGCTGATTCCCAGATGCCTCCGAAGTTCGGTGAATATGGTGGGATAAAATGCCAATTTATCTCATGAAAGGATGAAAAATGCATTATTTCTTCGGATTTCAATTTGCAGAACAAAGTTTTCAGCTCATTGGAAAGTCCTACAAAGTTCTTTCCGTTGTCGGAATAAATATCCGAGGGTAAGCCTCTACGGCTGATGAAACGTTTCAAGCACGCGAGTAGAGCTTGAGTTGAAAGGTCGGATACAGCCTCTAAGTGCACAGCTTTAGTACACATGCAGATGATAACACATATGTATGATTTCATTTTGGTTTTACTTCTGGTGAGATTTGGTTTAGTTGTGACTGGTCCATAGAAGTCAATTCCGATTTTTTGAAAGCAGCGTGATGGATTGATTCTTTCGGACGGCAAGTCGGCCATAATCTGCTGGCAGGATGCAGCACGCAATTTTTTACAAAGAATACATCGGTGGATCACTTGCCTCACCTTGGATCGTCCGCTCGTAAACCAAAAATTTTGACATATGAGAGCTAACGTTAACTGTGGACCTGCATGAAAATGCTTCTGATGGTAATACTCAATGATCAAATCCGTAACTAGGTTTTCCTTGGGTAGCAAAATTGGATATTTTTGATCATGAGTCAGATTTTGTTGTCTGAACAGTCTTCCGCCTACTCTAAGGATGTTTGATTTGTCTAGAAAAACATTAAGAGTCAACAGCTTGCTTGAAGTAGGCAATGGTGATATCTGTTGGAGTAATTTAATCTCGTTTGAAAATTCCTTCGTCTGCAACAGTCTAACTATGAGCAGGAGAGAAGACTTGATTTCATTGGCAGTCAAGTGTTCAGTGACGCGTTCATTAGGGTTTCTACAGTTGTGCATGAATCTTAAACAATAGGCGATGACATTTATCAATTTGGTGTATGATGAGAACTTAAACAGAAATTCAGGGATCTCTTTCTCTACCGCGGTACGGACCAACACCTCTTCGGCTCCATCAGAGAAGGAATCTTGACTAAAGGGAGGATAAGAAGAACCATCCCACAATCTGGACGGGCCAGACCACCAAAGATCATGATGAAGCAATTTTTCAGGAAGGATTCCTCTGGAAGCGCAATCTGCCGGATTCCACTTTCCTGTAATGTGGTGCCACTGAGCCTTTGGAACTAAAGATTTGATTCTGTGCACGCGATTGGATACGAATTGGTTACCCTTCAGTGGTGGGGAATGAATCCAACATAGGGCAATTTGAGAATCTGACCAAAGATGAACATCTTCAAGGTTAATCGGTAGAGAATCCATCACTGTCAAGGTGAGCTGTGATAATAATAATGCTGCTGAAAGTTCAAGCCTAGGCAAAGTGACCATAGATAATGGAGCCACCTTTGTCTTTGCAGCTAAGAGATGAGAGGTATTACCAAAAGGACTTAGTTTTACCAGATATAGGACTGCTGCATATGCCTTCAGCGATGCATCAGCAAATCCATGTAACTGAATTTGAGTAGTTGCGATTTCATCCATACTTATAAACCTCGGAATTCTAATGGCTTTCAGACAATCAATTTGATTTAGAAAACTTTCCCATACCTTCAAAATTTCTGGAGGTATTTCCTCTTCCCAAGACAACTTATCTTTCCAAAGTTCTTGCATTAAGATTTTGAATATGACTGTAGATGGTGACAATAAACCTAACGGATCGAATGTTCTCGCAATGAAAGACAGCAAATCTCGCTTTGTTTTAACTTCGGTTGTTCTCGCTATGTGTAGCTGTATTGTGTCTTCAGAAGAATTCCATGTCAGACCTAATAATTTTACAACTTGTTCATTTTCAATTTTCCCGTTTGAATGGATGAGTCTTCTTTCTTCTGTTACATGTTCAATTGCTTCTGGACAGTTTGAAGCCCATTTTCTCAGTGTAAATCCGCCAATTTCCATAATCTGATTTATTTCGTAGACGAGTCTTGATGCCTCCTCGGGCGAAGAAGCGCCACACAAGAGATCATCCATGTGGAAGTTCTCCCTAATTATCTCAGAAATGCGGGGATTTTCTGTCTGGGAGTCTTCAGCGAGTTTATGGAGAGTTTTAATCGCCAAGTAAGGAGCACAAGCTGTCCCGTAGGTGACAGTGCGCAAATGATATGTGGAGATCGGTTGTTGATCTTCAAATCTCCAAACTATTCTTTGGTAATCTCTGTGGGAAGCAGTTACCAGAATCTGGCGGAACATTTTCTCGCTGTCTGCTGACAAGGCTATTCGATATGATCGAAAGTTTATGAGGATCTTGAATATCTCTGGGAGTAGCTTAGGACCGACCTCAAGGAAATCATTTAGGGAATTTCCACTTGAATCTTTACTGGATGCATCGAAAACAACACGAAGCTTTGTTGTTATGCTTTCCTCTCTTAAAACACCGTGATGAGGTAGGAAAGCTTGATTTGGAACATCTTCTTCATCTTCTGGGACGATTTCCATATGGTTTAGTGAGAGGTATTCTTTCATGAATTCACAGTATTTCGTTTTGAATTCTGGGTTCTTTCAGAATTTTGTTTCTAAATATTGGAAGCGCTTCAAAGCTTGAAATTTGGAATCGCCGAGAACCGGAATAGATTTGAATGGTAAGTCACAACGTATCTTCCAGTACAGTCTCACTTCACATTTTTTTAAAAATTTGTCATTTACCGGATCAATGAATTTTCAACTAATGGGCCCATTTAATTTTCTAAGTAACAGATGAGTTTTATGCTATCCTATTTCCTGTCACAACTTACAAAACTGTTAGTTTAGGGAAAACCGATGTTTTCAATTTTATTACTATTTCATAGAAGTGAAACAGTTTCGTATTTAGATTGCAGACTAATCTTGTAAACCTAATTCTGTAAATGCTTGTATAACAATGACTTTAAAAAGCTAAAATAAAGAAAATCACAACAGTAGATTGGCTCTGGATTATATTGCGAAACAAACTACGTTTTTCTTCTTGAATATTCTGATTTTCGGTCATCATAGATGCCAGTGCAATAGTCAGATCGGAAAATTATATTTTCCGATCGGAAATTATATTACTACTTTTGCAAAGTAGTAAACAAAATCGTTAAAAGGCTCATGGACGAACATGTCCAATTGCCATAGACTATTTCGATGTATGTTTTTTGCTGTTTGTAACCTTTAATAAAGTATGTGATTTAGCGAAAAAGTCGTTCTGCAGGCGGTTGACCAGTGGAGTGACTCGGTAAAGTTGCATATGTAGCTGAGTGTCGGAACTTGGGATGTGCTCCCTCGCGGCGGCCGGTCTTCATAAAATCTGAGTTGGATGCCTAGAAGGTGGGACGACGATAAGCTTACGCTTTCCTTTTTTTAAAGTATGTGTAAATAGTGAAAAAAGTCGTTCTGCAGGCGGTTGGCCGATGTGGAGCGACTCGGTAAAGTTGCATATGTAGCTAAGTGTCGGAGCTAGGGATGTGCTCCTTCGCGACGACCGGTCTTCATAAAATCTGAGTTGGATGCCTACAAGGTGGGACGACGATAAGCTTACGCTTTCCTTTTTTTAAAGTATGTGTAAATAGCGAAAAAAGTCGTTCTGCAGGCGGTTGGCCGATGTGGAACGACTCGGTAAAGTTGCATATGTAGCTAAGTGTCGGAGCTAGGGATGTGCTCCTTCGCGACGACCGGTCTTCATAAAATCTGAGTTGGATGCCTACAAGGTGGGACGACGATAAGCTTACGCTTTCCTTTTTTTAAAGTATGTGTAAATAGCGAAAAAAGTCGTTCTGCAGGCGGTTGGCCGATGTGGAGCGACTCGGTAAAGTTGCATATGTAGCTAAGTGTCGGAGCTAGGGATGTGCTCCTTCGCGACGACCGGTCTTCATAAAATCTGAGTTGGATGCCTACAAGGTGGGACGACGATAAGCTTACGCTTTCCTTTTTTAAAGTATGTGTAAATAGCGAAAAAAGTCGTTCTGCAGGCGGTTGGCCGATGTGGAGCGACTCGGTAAAGTTGCATATGTAGCTAAGTGTCGGAGCTACGGATGTGCTCCTTCGCGACGACCGGTCTTCATAAAATCTGAGTTGGATGCCTACAAGGTGGGACGACGATAAGCTTACGCTTTCCTTTTTTTAAAGTATGTGTAAATAGCGAAAAAAGTCGTACTGCAGGCGGTTGGCCGATGTGGAGCGACTCGGTAAAGTTGCATATGTAGCTAAGTGTCGGAGCTAGGGATGTGCTCCTTCCCGACGACCGGTCTTCATAAAATCTGAGTTGGATGCCTACAAGGTGGGACGACGATAAGCTTACGCTTTCCTTTTTTTAAAGTATGTGTAAATAGCGAAAAAAGTCGTTCTGCAGGCGGTTGGCCGATGTGGAGCGACTCGGTAAAGTTGCATATGTAGCTAAGTGTCGGAGCTAGTGATGTGCTCCTTCGCGACGACCGGTCTTCATAAAATCTGAGTTGGATGCCTACAAGGTGGGACGACGATAAGCTTACGCTTTCCTTTTTTTAAAGTATGTGTAAATTGCGAAAAAAGTCGTTCTGCAGGCGGTTGGCCGATGTGGAGCGACTCGGTAAAGTTGCATATGTAGCTAAGTGTCGGAGCTAGGGATGTGCTCCTTCGCGACGACCGGTCTTCATAAAATCTGAGTTGGATGCTTACAAGGTGGGACGACGATGGGCTTACGCTTTCCTTTTTTTAAAGTATGTGTAAATAGCGAAAAAAGTCGTTCTGCAGGCGGTTGGCCAGTGGAGTGACTCGGTAAAGTTGCACATGTAGCTGAGTGTCGGAGCTTGGGATGTGCTCCCTCGCGGCGGCCGGTCTTCATAAAATCTGAGTTGGATGCCTGCAAGGTGGGCGACGATAAGCTTACGCTTTCCTTTTTTTAAAGTATGTGTAAATAGCGAAAAAAGTCGTTCTGCAGGCGGTTGGCCGATGTGGAGCGACTCGGTAAAGTTGCATATGTAGCTAAGTGTCGGAGCTAGGGATGTGCTCCTTCGCGACGACCGGTCTTCATAAAATCTGAGTGTGATGCCGTCAAGGTGGGACGATGTTAAGCTTAGACTTTCCTTTTTTAAAATTATATTTTCCTTTTTTTAAGGGGTCCACCCCACGCTGAAAGTTAAAAGTTTATTGGCTATTATTGCGATATTAGTGAAATTATTAAGCCGGTAATGGGCATTGAGGATTTTGTGCTTTTACTTGTTTAGAGTATTCTAAATTTGCTTCCGACATCTCCACGTGGTGGGCCCTGGGGGACTACCTTAGGGTGGTTCGCTAACGTCGGAGGAGCGTGAGTTAGAAGTGTTTTGAGTTAAAGTTCGCAGCTGAACAATGGGAGCGAAGAAGGTCGATATGGAGGATCTGAGAATCCTGACTGAAGATATGGTGAAACTTAAAGTTAGGCAGATAACAGGTGTTATCAGCACGGCTAAGTTGACTGTAGATATTAAGCGAAATATAAATAAGGACTTGATGGATCTGGTGGGCTCCATTAATGATCAACAAAAGTTGATACACTATTATAAGGGACAATTAGATATACTTAAAAATCAGGGAGCAAAAAGCTTCGCTGAGGTGACAAAAATGAAGGATTTTGGCAAGAAGTTTTTTAAGAAGGTGAAGGAGGAAGTTGTTTATGAAGTTAAGATTATCAGAAGTGACTAAGAAAGCGGTAAAGGATAAGATAAAGCCTGAGAAATTAGGGATTGGAGTTGAAGGATGTAGGAATATTGGTAAAGGAGGCTTATTAATAAGGACGGAAATGAAAGATGTTGATAAGATAATAGAGGAGTTTGGCAAAATAGATGAACTTAAAACGGCTTATAAGATACAAACTCCAAGTAAAAGAGACCCTAGAATAATTGTTTATGATGTGAAAGAGGAGCTAACAAAGGACAAGGTGCAAGAGATGATCTTGCAGCAGATTGAGGAGTTCAAGAAAGTGGAGGCTATCACGTCTTTCAAGTCAAAGAGGGGCTGGAATTGGATATTACGAATCGAGGGTGAGACATACCAGAAGATAAAACAGCTAAAAAGAATAAAATTAGGCTGGATGTGTCACAGCTGGAAGCTGTACAATAAACCTACAATTTGTTTTAACTGTTGGAGATTCGGTCATCTTGGTAGAGACTCTCACAACTTAAAAATTTGTAAGAAATGTGCAGAAAAAGAGCATGGCCAAGAGCCATGCAAAAGAGGCCAGGTTTGCACTAATTGTGAAAATCACCAGAAAAGAACGGGAAAGAAAATCGACGTGGCGCATCTACCAACGGATAGACAGTGTGGTAGACTTATATTGGAAGAAGAACGATTGATGGAGAGGACCGACTTTGGGTCGAAAGAGGAAGATGCGGCTTCGAGCGACACGGATGATGAAGAGTTTTATGGACTATTGGAAAAGATCAGGACGGATCGGCAGAAAAGCCCCGGCTGTTCAACATTAACACTAGAACCGCGGGACTTTCGATATACGTAGAACCGCGGAGCGGGTCATTTTGACCCTAGATTGTAAACTTATAAAATATGCACAAGCGCTTAATTTATTTTACTAAAACATTTTATTTTTTAAATAATAAAAAATATTTCTCAGAATTTACATTAAATAATTTATATAAATCAAGAGAAATTAACTTAATTTTTACAAAATCGTATTATTTAAAATTTTATGTCCTTGAGTATAATAACATGTCTCTTTAAAAAAAATATGGCATAAATTTCCTAATTTCAATGGAAAAACAGAGTATCTCTTTTTAATATGTTTAGACATAATTTCAAAAAATTTAAAATTAAAAATTTTATCAGTACTTAGTTTTACAGATTTTAAAATCCAATTTACTGTATGCATTTTGTACAAAACTGATTAATAAGTTTTGTACATTTTCCACAGATGCGGGTGCTTTACATTTTGAGCATATATCTAGAGTTTTCTTTTCACATTTCGAAATGTGGCATCGGACTCGTTTACGCTTAATTTTAGGTTGTCTGTCGTTTTCATTGGTTGCTTCACATGCTCTTTTTGCCACTTTTTTTTGTGTCGGAAGAGAACAAACTTTTCTCGCAATTCTTCAACCAAGTCTTGAATGAATTGCCGTCTACTAATAGATTTTCCAGTTACAGCTTTATATAAAACCCAGGCATTGATTGCAGCAAGGTCCAAAATATTACAAAAAAACCTCCACCGGCCACCTACGTGAAGCAGACTTAACTGTAAATTTCCTTGCCATTTGTTCAATCACGTCCACACCGTATTTAGTTGCGTTGTAGAAAGCGATTGTATCAGGTAGTTTTTGGGGTTATCTGCAATTTCTACGTTTGGATGGAGACTACTTAGCAAAAAAACGTTTTTATCTTTTTTACCTTGAAAAACAGTTAGAATCATGTCTTTATGGGTTAGTACCGTAGTCGAAAACAATGTGGATTTTAACATTTTTACAGAGACTAGTATTTCTCTTCTTGGCGTTTTACAGTTCCTACAAGGCTAGTGTTTTTGGATTTCAATGCCTCTGCAAGCTTCATTGTCGTGAAATAGTTGTTCGTAGTGACATTTCTACCTTTGTTCTCATATGGACTTATTAGTCGCAGCACTACATGTTCAGAAAGAGAAACGTTGGATGGACTTTGGTTATCTTTTCCAACGTACTGGAATCCATTTATCAGAAATTTGAGTCAAATCTGCAGCCAACCAGAACTTGATTCCACACTTATCTGGTTTGTTTGGCATGTATTGGATAAATCTACACCTAGCTTTTGTAGGAAATAACTGTTCATCTAGAATTACATTAGGACCTGGTGTATAGTTAGTCTTCCAATTTTCCCTGAAACGATTTCAGATATCCAAAATAAGGGCAAATTTGTCTGTCTCTAGACGCTTTGATCTTGTTTATTTTATGTAGAAGTGTAAAAATCCCATTATTTCACGAAATTGTCTCTTGACATTGTATTTTGGAAAAATGGTGATCCTCAGTTCTTTGACCACAAGCTATCCAGTTCAAGTCCTTTTGCACAATATATACCACGTGCATATGAAATTTATATAAAAGCATCTATTTTTTCTAATATTATATAGTATTCAATTCTCCTTCCTAACTCTGCCGATGAGCTTCATATTCAGCACATTTCTTTATGTGTTTCAATATCCAGTCATCTATAAAAAGTCTCCAAGCACTTGGAGGATAGTTGTCGATAACATTGCGTTTAGCATGTGGTGTTGGGCCCCCCTACTTCTTTCAAAATATTACACTTTGATTTTCTTCCTCTATCGTTTGTTCCTAATTGAGCGACATTCCATATTGTCCCATCTTTGCCATCTTCATTATTTCCAACTTTGAATGTTATTGTCGAATTCTTTTTCAAATTTCTTTGCGTGTGTGTATCTTTTCTTGGAATGTTTGATTTTTATTTTTTATCAGATAAATTATCATCAGTATTGCGATGAGAAGGACCAGAGATTGTTAGAGCACTGCCAGAGTGATCTTCACTTTAATTTTCTTCATCCGAATCCAAATTTTATTCATCAGCAGGCAGGTATTCATCCTCACTACTCAAAATCGAATCTTGAGAAACCTTCTTTTTCCGAACCTTCTGAATCCTTTTCAGATAATTGTTTTAAATATTCTAAAGCTTCCTGAACAGCAAGATTACGGCGTCGTGACATAGTTTTTATACATATACTAATTACAGAATAAAAACAACTTCAAAAAGTCTTCTAAATATTCGCAGTAATTTTTCACTGCATTCGAACGTAGTTCGTGTTTCAAACCTAATATAATGACCTTGACTGAAAAACCTTCACTATTCCCCCTTCTGGTACAGTCCATTTAAGGAATTCTAGGGTGGGGTAGAAGTATTTTACAGTTACAGTTCGAAAAATTGCATCTGTTTTTCGTTATTTGTGCATTAACATTTCTTACGGGTCAAATTGACCCGCTCCGCGGTTCTAGGTATAAGTGTTAATAATCGGAAAAATATTTATGTTACGAATTTTTATATTTGGTAAATTGTTGTTCACCTTAAAATATTAAAAGTTATAAAAGGAATTGTTTTTTCAATCGATACTTTTCGCGTGGTGATAAATTAAATACCGTTTTGGGTCAAATTGACCCGCTCCGCGGTTCTAGTGTTAAAGGACCGATCTTCGAGCTGATGTCGGCATTTGCACAAGGGGTGCTTTGTTTAATTGTTTGTTGATTCACTCGATTTTTATGCTTGTAAGCGACTTTTGTGCTCGTGTGGAGCAAGTTTAGGTTAGTGTTTTTCAAACTATTTTGTTTGGTTGGCTGCACGAGTGGTGCTTGCCTTTGTATTTTATATTAAAAATAATAAAACTAGGTTGAATGATATATTTGGCAGACTTGGGTCTGTGAAAGGACTTGTGGAGCCTAGGTCGAGCGGGTTGCCGTCATGGCGACTATGTCAGGAGTTAGATTTTTTGGCTGATACGCGTTAGAACACGTGGGGGGCCGTGAAGGATCAGAATACTTTCCTTTTTTTAAGAGTCGAATGAGGAGGTGGTGTTTTTCTACGCTCTTCTCAATACTACTATTTTGAAATTGTATTTGAATATTTTGTTGATATTTTTGGATATTCTTTTAGAATGTGTCATAAGGATTGACTACATATAAGTTTTATTATGGATTGATTTTGTATTTCCGAAAATATCGAGACTCTAAAATTTTGTACGGACTAGGCTTCAGTCGACGGTAGCGGGGAAAACGGCGGCGGCAGTCTGTGCAGACTCGCTCGGCCAGCCACTTAGCCTAACAGCGGCCAGTTCGGTACATGCGCCGATGGTCTGTCGAAGGTTGGACGGAGGATCTTCTAATTCTTCGCAGCAGCAGCTTTCGTGTGTTTATTGAGCATTCAAGAACTTTTGAAAATTGTGGACGTTTGCAATTTTGTTTAATTGTGTATTTTGTTCTGTCGTTCATGAAGTTTGCTTTCTGTGTGGATTAATTTTGTTTTCGCAGCCAAGGTATGCAATTTATTTATATGTTATATATTTGTGGTAATTTATGCGCTTATTTATTTTATCGAAATTGTATTTATCACCATTATTGTGTATTAACAAGTGTAGTATTGGCTATAAACAAGTTTATGGCCGTATTTTTGTTGGACTGTGTTGTAGAGTTACAGTACACATTTATTGATACTCCGTTATATATTAGCGGTGTTACTGTGATCGGTATACATTTATCGAGATTCTATTAAGATATATTTGCCTCTAACCTTGGTTACAGACTGTAACCATGGAAGGTGGAAGGCCGGAATATGAGACCATGTATTTTAATAACGAACAAATAGTTAAAGAATGCTACGAGAGGGCAATTGATCTTCTTAACAAATCAAGGTTTAGTGCAGGTGATAAAGAACAAGTCATTAAGGATCTAATGGCGATAGTTAACGCATATAAAAAACAACAAGGCCACACCCAGTACTTGAGAAGGTGCATAAAGGGCATGGAAAAAAAGGGTAGCACTTATGCGGAAGTTGTTAAAAATAAAGAAAGAGCGAGATCACGTTCAAGATCTAGGAAAAGGGTGGAAGGGGGTAAACACGTTGTAGCTATTTACCCTAAAAATTAGCAGAGCTTCGAAGAGACTAAAGAAATGATTAAGAAAAATATTAGCCCTCACGAGCTCAAAGTAGGAATTACCATGCTCAAAAAGATTAATAAAGGGGGTATTATTATAGGAACTGAGAAAGAACATGAATTGGGAAAAATATTTGAAGAGTTAAAGGAAAACAGAAAAATAAACATTGATTATAAAGCGGAAATACCGCAAAAGAGGGATCCCCAAATTATGATTTATAACATTAATACGGAGTACGAAGAAGAAACTTTACTAGAAAGAATTAAAGAACAAAACGCGGAATTGGAAGGGGCCGATATAAAGTTAATAACTAAATTCAAAACCAAAAGAGTCTTTAATTGGGTAATAAGTTTAAAAGGTGAAACATATGCCAAACTTAAAAAAGATGGTCGTCTAAAATTGGACTGGGAACGCTTCAATTACAGAGAATATATTAGACCGAGACTCTGTTATAAATGTTGGAAATTTGGCCATTCGGCCAGATTTTGCCTAGCTAAGGAGCATACGTGTAAGAACTGAGGTGAAGAGGTTCACGAGATGAAAGACTGTTTCCATGAAACAAACTGTGCGAACTGCAAGAGATTCAATCAATATAGTAATTCAAAATTTGACACAAAACATATGCCCACCGATAAGAGGTGCCACAAATATAGCGCCGAAGTGGAGCGGATTAACATATCTGTCAATTTCCTTGATAATGAAATGAAACCTGGTTTCAATCTTTGAATCTTTCTTACCTTTAGCCATATCGAAATCAGAAAATCAAAATGTCTCATATGCAAAATTCCACGAATCGAAAATAGCACGTCAACAATTTTACGCGAATGCTAAAATGCCGAAAATGAAAAATCACAAATACTAGAAATAAAAAATAAAACCATTGCATTTACGTTTGCCTACCGGAAAAGAGTTGGCAGGTAGCCAAAACACTTGCGAGAATGCGGGAATCAACTTTATCTAAGATGGCGAACCGAAACTAAAACGAGCGATTGAGACACATAATTAAAAGATTCTCTACTGTCACTCCGGGTCGATTAGGACAAAAACTATGTGAGATTTATAGATTTAGCTTACTGTAATGATTTTAAAGGATTTATTTCGACTTTAACACAAATTAATTACAATACTTGCACATTTAATAGACTACACTTGCGATTAATAGAATGCAATTGAGAATAAGGGATGGATCAACGCTGGGAAAATGAAAAACCCAAATAGCATAAAGATTTGAATTATGAATTGACTTACATATAAATGATGAATTGCCTTCACTTCCCAGACATCTTCCAAACCTTTCACTTAAGGGAAATACATAAAAAAAAGAATAGAATAAGCCAGAAAGAAGCCCTGCTCGCATCACGTACATCAGAATGTTTTTGTCCACCACAACAGTGCATGTTTATACACACCGTTACAAAATAAGAAATTACTGGATCAGTGCTGCCAATTATGAACGCGGGCTGCTACTACAGGACGGAACAAGAAGTCTTTTCTCTCTTCGCACCTAACTCTGTTTGCTGTCAGATCTCCTGTCCACGGACACCAGAAGTGCGTTGGTCACGACGGCTCTTGTCTTAACTTTGTCATCTAAACAGCTCTCCGTGTCCCGTCGTGTTGCATGGACGCCGGGCAAGTCCAGTGGCCACTGCAGCTAATGCCTTCGTCATGACAAATATGAATAAAGCTAATTTAATGGATAACGTCTTAAAATTTGCGTTTCTCTTCTATGGCTCCATGTTTGTTTCTCCCATCTCCCAACGAGCGACTGAATCTGTATGATCAGCACTTCGCCCTACTGCATGACTCCCCGTGCCAATTACATCTCCAATAATTTCATTCGCATCAAATCCCGTGTGTTAAGTTATTCCCCATTATGATTATTATCACACACACACACACACACACACACACACACACACACATATATATATATATATATATATATATATATATATATATATATATATATATATATATATATATATATATATATACAGTGGAATCTCGATCTATCGTTTTTCAAGGGACCGATTGAAATGAACGACAAATGCGGGAAAACGATAGATGCGGAAACATAACAAAGCAATATGATCGTTGAGACTGGATAAAAGGAACGACACATACGGAAAAACAATGGATCCGAAAACGATCGATCGAGATCGCACTGTATATATATATATATATATATATATATATATATATATATATATATATATATATATATATATATATATATATATATATATATATGTAATATAAAAATAATTTTTATATTAATTATCTGACTTGTCTATAGTCCTATAAAACATAATTTATTCCATTTCTAATGATGATATAATAGCTCTTAAAGTTTGCAGTAATTAATCCCTTCGTTCCCCTATAGACAGAGAAATATCCTGATAGACTTAGAACAGCCTCTGTCTAGGGAGACTGAACCGATAAGAATCATCGGACACGCCCTAGTCCATGACGTAGCTTAGCGTCATAGGGATTATTGCTTACACCAAGTCTTCTGTATGTTCCCGATATCAAATGTGAACACGGCATGAAGCCGGGCTCTTCTTTATAATGATTGTACATAGAATATGTCACACGGTCTAGCTCCCTCCCTATGGGGAACTCCATATGACACAACAATAAAACTATTTTAAATCATTCGACTGTTTACTGCGTCCCAAGAATTCTTTTATAGCTGTTCCAACGATGCCTATTGCTATGATATTACATATATATATATATATATATATATATATATATATATATATATATATATATATATATATATATATATATACATATATATATATATATATATATATATATATATATATACATATATATATACAGTGATTTCCGCTTATAAGAATCACGTTTGTTATTACTGTTTTTGATTCTTATAAGCGGTTGATTCTTATATCCGAAATTTAGGTTTTTGGACAGGCATACACACCTATATATACATATATTACATAATTTACCATAAAATAGTCGTTAATTTACGTTAATTATCTTTTATTAAAATTATTTTTTATAATTTTAAAAATACAACTTCATTTCTAGACCAATAAGTAGATACACATGATTATAGTAAGAGAAGAAAAAATCCAATATTTGTTACAACATACCAGCTTAACAGTTTTAACATTTCAACTACAGGAAGGGAGCAAGAAAAAGTTTTCTATGGTAGTTTGACGTAATGAAGTTTTCAGGACGCTGCTTCAATACTCTTTGAATACTAATAGTCGCAGACGAAGATTCACCTTCTAGCTTACGTTTCACGGTTTGATAACGTGCTGAATCTACTAATGTCACGTTTGCCTAAGGGATAGTGGACACTTCGCCGAAGATTTATATGTTTCAGGGTCCAGGAAGCCGCAACCAGAATGTGGGAGGTGGGAAAAAAAAGGGCTCCTATTTTTGTGTGTCAGTGAAGAAAAGTGAAATCGGACCCGGACGAGTAATGATGCCCCTGGGCCAAGCTAATAGTACAGTGTTGTGCTAAATTGTTTGAGGGTAAACTATTATGTTATGTCTAACAAAGAAAGGAATGAATTTGAAGACTATATTCCATTCCATCTTATCAATTTTTCTTTAAAAAAAAGAAAGAACTTCGTGCCTTTTTAGGGTTTAAGTGGCTTTTTTAGAAAAATGAAAGGAAAGCGAAGAGTGTAAACTGATTCTTATAACCGGTGGATTGATTCTTTAAAGCGAAAATTTTAACATGGAAATAATGCATTTGTTTTTGTTTTCGCGATATTGATTCTTATAAACGGTTGATTCTTATAACCACTGATCACTATAAGCGGTGGTTACTGTATATATATATATATATATATATATATATATATATATATATATATATATATATATATTAATTATATATTTATATAACTAATATATATATATATATATATATAGTGTGTGTGTGTTTGTTTGTTTGTTAGACTTTCTGTTACGTTAATAATATTAGCACAGTTTCGTATTTAACAACATATTTATTAAATCATTCTGGGAGAGAGATGAGGTCTTCCCTGCGAGAGGTGTCATCGAGTCTATCAGAAGAGTGTCAATGAAAAAGGAAATTGTACGCCCCTTTGTACCCGAAATTCACGAAATGGAAATTTCCTTGTGGTCAGGATTGTCATAGCAAGCATATTTCGAGCTCAAGCATTACTTAAATTACATCTTCGTAGTCTAAAACTGTTTGCGATCTATTATCCCAAGGGGGGATTCTAGCTCAGCGCTAATAATTAAAACTTATGATATGTAGTGACTAGTTGATTTTCTTCCAATTTCAGAACGTAGACTTCGTCATTTTTATGAAAAGGAGCTTCCAAGGACTACTTTGAGATACGTCGATAGCGACAACTCGTCTCCACCTTTTGCAACGAAACGGATTGCATCGGTATCGTAATGGCACGGATCGGTGAAACTGGCCACGTCCTGGACACTCGCGGGGAAGTGCGAATGGAATGGAAAATCCCCAACTTTTTCTCTCTGTCCGGAAAAGTTGGCAGCTACTACGAAAGTCCCGTCTTCTGTCTCTCTGATTCGTACTGGAGATTGTGGATTTACCCGAAAGGCGAGAAAATGTCCCCGGAATGGGTAGGCCTGTATCTGAATAGAGAAGACTCCGGTCCCCCGAAAACTGTGACGATATCGTTTGCCATCGAGAAATCTGACGGAAAGCAAGATGCATATAAAAGTGACACCGTGAAATACACTAACACGCGAAAATCTCGGTGGGGTTGGCGTCAATTCATCTTTTTATCTGAACTGCAGAAGAGGAGGTCCCAGTTGGCGCCGTCGGACGTCTTGACCGTGTCCTGCAATCTCAAAAGTGATTTTTCCAACCCTCATGAAGGTAGGTGTTGCATTTTTCCCATACCCGTTGACGCGGTCTGGCTTCTTGTTGGAGTACCCTATGCTTCACTGATGGTAGAAAAAAATCACATCCCGTGTTACCTTGTAAAGCCTGCAAAAGAGTTGACACCGGTGATCTACGATTCCAATGTTATAAAGTAGGGAATTTTCCTCTCAGCATTTTTGTACTCACAGATAAGAAAATGCTGATTTTATTACATTGGTAATTTTTTCGTACCATATAATGTACCATATTTTTTCGGAACATATTATTTCGTACCATATTTCTTTGGACAATAAAATGCAATACATGTTTTTGAAAAATCCTTTTATTTTCATTTTTTTAAAAATCGTTTTCAATTTTCAACGATGAACATCAGTAATTTAATATTCTGTAAAAGTTAACAACTGTAAAAAAAATTGATAACGACTCGTTCGTTATTTAAGATTTTTATCTTGATATAAATTTACTAAATTCTGCTGAGAAAAACTTCGAATCGCTCAAAGAATTTTAAAATATTCATTTTCTATTACTGGAGATTTGTCATATGTGAATAAACGGAACGCACAGCTTGAATCCCACTATTCCTTTTTTTTTCAGATTTAAAAAGTTTCGCGCTTTGCATGCATTTCTAATGCATTTGCCGATCTTTGATGTCAATAATTTTCAGACAATCAACCCCTTACATCTCAATAGACGGGGACTGATGGTCTGCGATGTCAACGATGCATCGCATACAGGAGGAGGGAAACAGTCCACCATTATCTATATCTTTTCGTGCTAGCTATTCGAGCGTGTTCTATTTTGTACGATCGCTTGCTTTCCTCTAATCGTCATTTTTCTTCTCCTTATCCAGTTTCCTTGTCAGCCAGACTTTGGAATCTTAGTCGTGACCTGAAGAAGATGCTAGACGAAGGAAAGGGCACGGATTTCGCCTTGAAGCTGAAGGAAGGTCGCGAACTGCCCGCCCACAGGAAGATCCTGGACGCAAGATGCGGCTACTTCGCAGGAATGCTCGGCAACGACATCCAGGAGAACGCGAGCGGAGAGGCTGACATCGCCGACATCGAAGAGGGCGTGTTCAAGTGCATCCTGTCCTACCTGTACACGGGAGAGGCGGAGGGGATGGCCGATGAGACTGTGTTCAAGATTTACGTAGCTGCCGATAAACTGCTGTTGGAGGAGCTCAAGAAATTGTGTGCTCACTACATGAAGTGTAATCTGAGCGTAAATCTGATCTGCGACGCCATAGCGGTTCTCGAAAAGTACGATGAAACGATTCTGAAAGAATGTACCTTGGATTATTTTAGGAAGCACTCAAAGGAGGTTTTTGAATCTGATGGATGGAAAAAGTTTAGAAAGGAAAACAGCCTGCTATTGGGAACATTTTTAGAAAAATTCGCTGGTTGGATAGGGCCGTAACTTGGAGGAGGCCACGTGTGTGTGTGTATATGTGTATGTTTATATATATATATATATATATATATATATATATATATATACATATATATATATATATATATATCCAAGACATTTACATAGCTTTGATATTTTAATTATATAAATGTATAATCTTCTCATTTTGTAGAAAGTATCGAGGGCCGTTTGCAATGGAAATAATAAAATGTCTTTTACATTACACAGGCATTTCTTTCAAAATTTCATTTTCAGGGCAGTCTGAGATGCACTGGGATGGAAAAATGACATAAATTCGACATATACTTCGAGGTGAGAGCACGTATTTTCCAAACATGTTAAGACAGATAGATTACTCATACAGACATATAGAAAACATTACCAGTGATTAATTTAAAATTTTCCGATATTAGCGAATTTGAAGCAAATTTTTCTGTCCGACTGATAATTATTTCAAAGGATAGTCTTCAAAACTTACGATACTCTTGATTGTTGAATGCAGTGCGAGAGACCCCTCCCTTCCATCAAATTTGGGGACTTTATTTGGTCCTTTGTTATAATCTGAAATCAGAAGTTATTTCCCTGAAATATTTACTTGGTACATAACAGGATCTGCAGTAAAAGTACTCGGTGACGCCCGAGGGTCAGGAATATTTGACCGTAAAAGGAAGGGCGGTGGGGCTTGGACTTTGTAAGATATTTCGAAATTTCTAATCAATTTTATAAAATAATTTTGAGTGTCTGTATTTTAACGAAATACTTTTCTTTGGCGGAGATACGCCGGTAGTGGAAACGCAAGTTAGATTTTATTCATATTTTTTCTTCATTATCTGCTTTATTAAAATGGACTCTTAAGAGGAACTTTGTCAGTAATCTCTCACCTTCAACAGGAATTACGATAATTAATTATGATGTCAAATCACCAAATTTTTGGATCGCTGAGATCAAATAAAAACCCAATCAGTCGATATATTTCTGCAAAATCTCGGGTAGGCCTTACGCCGGAAAGACGAATGTTTCAGAAAAAATGGCGCTTTTACTTCCATGTCAAATACCGATGGAACACATGTAGCTTATATATTCACATCAAAGAGACAGACTGCAAAGTCAATGAATGCTAAGGAAGCATGGCGGCATCAGTGAGCAACATATATGCATGGCCTCAAACCCCCGAGTCGAATGGTCAGACGAGGATGCTTAAATTGCATTAATGTACCCTATAAATAAAAGTAGAATAAAAGTGAAAAGCATAGGCAGGAGATGAAACACTGGATGTACCTCCTAAACTCCTTAGAACTTTCCAAACGATTTAGATAAACTGATTTGCGATAACTTATAAACGATTTAGATAACATTCTTCTAGCTGATTTCGACACTTGCATGTAATTAATAAATATTAAAAGTTTGGAATTATATATATATATATATATATATATATATATATATATATACAGTGGAATCTCGATCTATCGTTTTTCAAGGGACCGGTTGAAATGAACGATAAATGCGGGAAAACGATAGATGCGGAAACATAACAAAGCAATATGATCGTTGGGACTGGATAAAATGAACGACACATACGGAAAAACGATGGATCCGAAAACGATCGATCGAGATTCCACTGTATATAAATTAGGGTGTGTCAAAAAAAAATTTTCTGGAACAATTTTTCTTTTTTCAATGCGGAGGCACTTGTCGCGAACACATTCGCCTATAATTCACCGCAGTTTTCCTGGCCATTTTATTATGGGGGTGCCATATAGGCGGACCAGAATTGCCCCCTATGAAGGGACGACACAAACGTAGGCATTTAATTGGCGCTTCGCGAGGATTCGATCCGAGCACTCTCAGCACCGAAGAAAACCAGCGCGCTGTATACCACAAGGCCGCAACGGCTCTTTTTCTAAAACTGTTGCTCCCTACGGTTCTTATGGTTCCATTTGGGTACAAAAGAAAAAGTGTGAAGTTCAAACACTGTAGGTTAAGGGGAAAGTTTGTCCCTAAAAGGTAAAATTTGGAAATTAGTCAAAAACTCATTTTTTTCCACTTTTTAAAGAAAAATTATTTTATTTTTTAAAATTCAAAGATATGTCTATTTTAAATGATTTTATAGTATTTAAAAGTTTTCTGAACAATATTTGTCTTTCAATTATTAACTAGATTAAAAGTTAGTTATAGAAAAATGTACGTAATAATTAGAAAAATTTGCAAAACTCGAAAATGTTTGGTAATAGTTGTTACTAGTTTTAAATTGATCTGCGATTAATAAAAAAGTGTTATTTTCATTTGGTTTCGTTAATTTAGTTTTTGTAACAAATAATATAAGGAAGTAAATAAAAAGGCAGCTTTTTAATCAAACCTTTATTTCTTAAAAATGACATAAATGTTGGTACATGTTTTAACATAATATATTAAACATTTTTCGTCTTTTTTTACATGAATGTAGGGGTTGATTTTCTACTCTGCTCAATAGACTGGAGTAAGTTTTGATTTTGGTGTTCGTTTTTCGTAATTTTATTTGAGAAATGTATAAAAATGAGTCAGATTTTCAAAACATTGGGACATCCCATTGCACTGGGATGGGAAATAACGAAAAATTTAGATTATTAACAAGATGAAAGACTAGCTATCCTCATATCTGGAGTTACAGATTATAAAGAAGGTAAACTTTTAGACGCTAATAACATTCCAGATAGAACAGGAAAGTCACAGGCAAAAAGTTTTTGAATTAATTCAATTTTGGGGAATAACTTAAAATATCGTGGGACTTTCCTTTGATACCACCGCATCCAACAGTGGGTGGGTAAATGGAGCGTGTCTACGATTGGAAATGTCTTTAAACAGAAAAGTATTTTACCTTCCTTGTCGGCATCATGTTTTTCAGCTGATTGTATCTGCTATAAGGAAATCAGTTTTTGTAAATTCTATAAATCATGATAATTTATTGTTCAAGGAATTCCAAGGACAATGGAAAGACATTTCAAACAGCCAAGATCAGTTCATGACACTAGATATTAAAGACAGACCATTGAAAGCTTTGAAAGATGGAGCTATAACTTTTCCCAATGTTTTTTAAGCCAAGACAAAGATGTCCTCCCTCGCTTAGACTAGAAAGAATGTGCCGAGGTTTTATTAATTATAGAACCCCCCCCCCCCCTCGAGAAATTCCCTGCCAAAATCCTGGCGCTTTCCATAAAGAAAGATGGATGTCAACAGTTCTTTATGCGGCAAAAATGTATGCTTTTGGTAAGCAGCTCAATTATGATTCAAAGAAAGTTGAGAAGTTGCAACGTATTTGTGTTTTCAATACCTTTATATACATTAAATGCTGCGTAAAGCCAGCACGCCCTCAAAGCAGTAGATGCCTCAGCAAATGCTTTGAATCCGTGGCAGTGCTTGAACAACTACAAAACAATTGAACCTGAAGTAGCTGAGGCTGCCTTAAAATCAATGAATCGCCATTTATGGTATCTGGCCGTAGAAACGGTACCATTGTTACTGTTTTCAAAAAAGATTTGAGATACTGCCAAGAAAAAAAAAATTGCTTATTCACTGCTAAAATTTAAGAGTGGTCTGATACTGATGAGGAATGGTGTACCTGTCTTACCACACTTGAATATAGGAACAAAACTCTAATAGATTTTTCGGCTTACAAATCAAAACGAGTCAGCTGCATTTATACTGCAGTTTTCATTCCGCGATCCAAGTTTTAAAACAATTTCATTTAAAGTACATTATACGATGACAGAACTTCCGTTGGTAATGAAGAACTTTCCAAAGAATGGGTACGTTTTATTAGCATTTATAACATTTTATAAAATACTTGTTACAAAAGCCGAAAAAAAAACATTGAACATAGAAAGAGACAGGGAAGTTCACGTTCCCGTGGGAACTCCAATGAACTTAACAATGTATTGCTTCGAGACAACCGATCTAATTTTTAGGAACAGGTTTCAACGACTTGGGGATACAAAACCTGCCGTCTAAAAGATCACTCGATATAAACTCGATCCCGCTCGGCGCAGAAATCCAATCCACACATTTCTTATGCAAAGCAATTAAAATGCCAGTATTTAGCGTTTCTTGCATTGTAGAGCTCTCAAACACATTTCATTGGCTTGAATAGGGTTCGACGCGATGAAACGCTGCCATTCCACGGTGACCATGACTTCCTCTAAATGCGTCGAGAGATGAACGAGGGCTTGCTGCAGCAGTTCCTCCTCGTCGTGTCTGGCAGCCAAACTGACGACGTCGAAAACTGTTGTCGTCGTGAATGAATTCTTCAGGAAGAGGACGCACATTTCCTCGAGCATCGAGAAGTCGTATTTGTCTCCGGCGTAGTACAGTCCCAGAGCGCTGCCCACCGACGTAATGTCCACCTTTCCAGAGTAAACAAACTGAAGAAATTCGTGAAAGGCGTCCGAGTCGCAGACCTCTATGGTGACGGATCCCCCGGCACTGTCCGCCATGTCGCTGGTGAACATCGCCGCGAACACGGGGGAGCGGACCTTAAGAAGATGTTTGTGGGCCCTGAACTGCTTCTCTCCGACGTTGATGAGGACGTCTTGACCATCCCCGGAGAGCAGCAGATTCTTCAGATGCTCTGACAAACTGGATGCATCTGCAAAATGGGAAAACGTAAACAACCTTGTTATAGTCAGTAAAGACATAGCGTGCTGACGCAAAATTCCAAAGTCAACTTGTTTAAAAGAGCGACACTTTGTTCAGAAGCAAACACAACTTAAATATAAGAAAAACCAACGTAAATGATACACAACAGGGTCGTCATAGAACCTTTACATTCTTATACCACTCTATGGCATCCCAAAAGAGTCGAAGGCCGAGAAATAGAATCGACACGCTACAGCCGAAGAGAGTTAAAATACCTTCAAGTCATTATAAGGCAACAGTGACTCGCTCTGGTACAGTTAAATCAGCGCAGACCAGCACCCAAACTCGTACGCTGTTGCGTCATGACCAGATACGCCCTCGATGGACGTGACGCGTTAGACCCAATGACATAACATCACAACGTCCGAGATTTGATGTCGAGCCATCGCGAAGCGCACGGCGAGAACGAACGTGACGCAAATGGCGGACAGGAAGTCTGCGAGGTAACTGGGTAACGTGGCTAGAAGGCTGAAAATGAAACGGATATACTACACGTATCTCTATCGGTGAGGGATTCAATAACTCTGGTAAAAGTTGATCGAGGCAGCATGAACGCATCAGCGCAAACTAACCCGAATATTGAAGCAAATCAAGACTCAACATGTTCGAGGTTATGACCCTGAGACTTACGTCACGAAAAGAGTGCTAACTGCTGTCTGGTAAAGAACCGTCACTATCCTTACAGATATGGTGACGCTCATCATCAGTGGCTTTTTTTCTGCACAATAAAGTGAAAAGCAGTTTAACTATTCTTCTCGTCTTTAAAAGCTAGAAATTCGAACTTTTGGCGTAAACGGGTGGATAACATTGAATTTTTCCTTCAGACATCATTCGTTGCATGTAAAACAAGATATGTGCATCCGTCATTTCAATAGTCTATATATATAAAACAGTTCCGTAACTGACTGCCTGACATAGAACGCACAGTCCAAACCGCTGGACCTAAAGGGTTGAAATTTTACATGGCGATTTTTCGGGAGAAGTCTCATATCCTGTGCCGGAATATTTGGCGATCTTTTTGGGCGATAAATATTTCAATATGGTGTATTCTCTTTCGTTTCTGTTGCGATGTTTTCCACGTGGTATATCTAAAGGCCAATCAATTTAATTTTAATGACGTGGTAATTTGAAACGTTATCAATTCTATAGTTTTATTTTTGAACGGCCATTTCGACCGCGTATGGAGGGATTGCAGGTAAATCTCTTTGCTTCGGCCAATTTCTGTTTTTTTTTTCGCTATGCATCCATTACTTTTTAATTTTTTCATTTTTAAAAGTGATTTTAAAAGCTTATCACAGTAATGTGATTATTTAAAAATAGGGAAATGGTTCTTGTGGATATTTTCACTACAAGAAATTTTATGTATTGTATTTTTGGAATATCCTTTTTTTAAAAAAAATGGCAGTTGCAATTGAGACTACCCAAAATCCCTTCTATAATTGTTTCTTCAAATCGTGGCTTTACGGTAAGTCATGAAATTTCATTTGTCTTGTTTTAAGGTATCCGACTACCTTTAAAACGTCGATTTTGACAAACATTCCGAAAGTGTTTTTAATCCCTTTTCTTAAAGATTGTAAATTTCTATATCTAAATCTGCTTTCTAAATCTTTTTTCTGTACGATCATTAGAAATGAAATGACAGCGATTTAAAGGTCAGCAGCAGCTATAAATTTCAATACAAGTTGAAAACTTTAAATATGTTTTCTGAAGAACTCATTTTTCCTCAAAAATGAAAACAAATATTGTGATATGTCTATGAATTTTTCCCGTATGTTTTTTTTACTATTTAGAATGTAATGAACTACAGATTTTGTTTTCGGTATTTTATTTGTAGATTTATAGCTGCATTTTTAGAAAATCTCGAGAAATTACTAAAACTTTTTATGTAATTCCATATAATAATGATCTGTAATTTTTTTTGATTTCATGATATCGATTAGCTTTTAGTTCATTACACTCAGGAGGTACTTATGTACACATGACAAAAAGAAATTAATGTTATATGCATAATTTTTTTAGAGCTAGAGTCGTTTTTGTAAAAATTTGCTAAATTTCAACCCAAATTCATAAATTTTCTTAAAAGTTTCTTAATAGTCATGGTAAATTTTTTCATCATTTTCGTGTTTTGGTGTTATACCCCTTCGAAAAATAAGACAGAAATTGACGCAAGTATGGTTTTCTTTTTAAAAAGTGCTCCGAAGGTAGTCGGATTCCTTAAGCCTAAGTGACGCCGAAAAAATGGCGTCGCTTATGTAGGTTGCATTATTCTGAGTTTTCCGCCAAACGCAGAAAACTCAGAACCCTCGCCAAATAGCGCCAAGCGGCACAGGATACGGAACTCTTCCCTAGGAAATAATAAAACAATATCAATTTTAATCAAAATGTATTTCACATAAATTTACATCAGTCGTATTCTGGTGTTGAATTATTTTTTTAATCCATTTTTTTCTAATATCACTTAAGATTAAAATAATAGAGCATAGCAGTAAATTACAGAATTAAAAATTAAACACAACACCAAACAATTAAAATTTGATTAAGTAGAAAGCAAAAATTAAACATTTTTTCCTCTAATAAAATTTTACATATTTATTGTTATTTTTTTAAATATAACAACAATCTTTCCAGCTGACACTTTTTCCATTCGCATTTATTATTAAATGCATTCATTTTGCCATGGCAGTTTTCCAATAACGCTAATGAAGTAGTCAGTGCATGTATTTTTTATCTGATTTTAGTTGATCCCTCCTTGATTTTGCACACTGTTTGGTAAGTTTGCACTGTTTCATTCGGGAGTAATTAAAAAACTTTGATTCATCATTGCACAAGTCTTCATGTAACAAAGAAAATGTCCCTTTTAATAATCATGAACTCACCAGTGGGTGGACTCAATAACTTCTTTTCCTATATTTTATATACTTATAAACTAAGTAAGAAAACACAACTCTTTTTCTCGAGTACACTTCTAACTCCATAACTTGACTCTTACTGTTTAAATTCCATCATTTAAAGGGCTGATCTGTGACGTAAATTTCACGGAACAGCCAAAATCGCAACGGATTCGCCCCTCGTGTGAATTGAAGGCTGTGGCACCGGTGCGAATTCGCAACGACACCGTATCGCTCGTGTGCACCGAGCCTAACATCCCCACCAGATGTCCTCCTGGGAGGGTGCTCGGGCAAAACTAAGATGACACCTGGGTAAATCGCACTCCGACCCTTTTGGTGTCATTATAAACCCGGAGCTGTACCCCTCAGACCACTAGACTATATGAACCTGTTCTGTAATACTTTCGGCCAGGGGGTATTATAAACAACAACAACAACGCAGTTTCTAAAATTTATTTCAGGTAACAACCATTTTTGATAAATAACGCATCTGCCACCGTTCGCATTGTGAATAAATTAATGACATAACTGCGAAAGTATTGTTGATTCGTTTCCGATTAAGCCATTGTTGTGTAACAAAACTTCGGAGAAACTTTCCGACGCCATTATCAGTCTGATATTGACCCTCTCAAAGTGCTGTTCGCTATGCAGAGCTTTGGGCGTTTTGTCGTTGTTGGCGGTGCCATTGCCGGCGGTTATGTTCTTTACAAACTTGCGAAGGAATGGTGGAACCTAAGAGTAAGTGGAGATGTCGATTTAATAATTTTTTAATCAAAAATTTAAATTGAAACTCAAAGACATTTCAGAGCTTTATTTACCTTTCTGATATAAGATGTTATACAGAATCATCGGTAGAAATCATTTCATCTGTGTTTTGATTATGAAAAAAAAAAGAAATCAGGTGATGTACACAATCTGGAATGTATTATTTTTCTCTAACTAACCAAATTGCAATTATTTTCTTTTACTGTACCCGTCCTCCCACAGTGGTTTTTACATCAGTATGTGATATATATCTGCATGAATTTGGTTGGTTGAGCGCATTATAGCCATATTTGGTTACTCCCAGGCTGATTAGGACAAATGTTCAGTTTAAAGTCTAATTTTGACGAATGTTTATCTCTACAGTGTTACGTACCCTCTAAGCGTTTGAGACGTAATTTTTGGTCTCTTACTTTCAACAAGAAAAGAGTTTCTGCCAGATTATTGCATCCTTAATTAGGTGTTCAAAAGTGCCTCATGGGGTTCGATTTCGACTCTCTTGAAAACCAACTAGGAGGTGGAGTAATTCGTGACAAACACTTTTTCCAACAGACATGAAGACACAGAAAAAAGTCTCAAAGCTTAGATCAGAGGCTTGCTAAGTGTAGGTTGCGACCAACCGGTGATTCGTAAAAGGATTTTAGATGCGTCAGGAAAAGATTCAAATTATGAAATTTTTTTACATGTTCATAGAGAGGGGTTCGTTCATTATATATATATATATATATATATACATACACGAGGGTAAGTCAAAAATTACTTACACTTTTCGTTCTACAACTTTATTAAACAAAGGTAGGTGTACAGCATTGATATTATTTTTGAGCATAGTCTTCTCCTTTGACAATGGAATTTGTCCAGCGAGCCACAAGCTTTCGCATGCCTTCAAGGGAGAATGTCTGTGTGTGCGGCGTCCAGCTCCCTCTTTTTGTGTTACGATTGTCTGGCCACTTTTGAACTTCTCGGTCCACATAAAAACATTTTTACGAGATAAAGTACTGTCCCTGTACCGTAATAAAAGTCTCCGCTGAATTTCAGCACTTTTCACACTCTCCGATCACAAAAACATCGGATCACGGCTCGTTGTTCCTATTTGGTACAAACTGATAGCGGAGCTGATATGCTTATGGTGTCGTAGCTGGTATGCAACTGACGCGAGCGTGTTAAATCTCTGCTCACAAGACCACAGAAGCAAATATCTCACAAATTAAAAAAATAATATGTCAACATTCAGGCTTCAACGCCAGTTTTACATGGAAAATTTAAAAATGGAAGTTCCGGATATTCGGAAAATATTGGACGGATACCGGATACGGTTAAGAATTTAAAAAAATCCAGTTAGTCTCTTCAAACGAAACTACCACTGGTTATTGACGTCTCTTTTGTATGTGTACTATATTATATACATATATTATATGCATATAATATATACAGAATCTTTTCACACATTTTTTAGACGATGTACACTGAAGTGCCACTGAATTAGGGATAGCAAAGCCTACGCAAATTGTGTAGCGCTGCGCATCATGTATGCGCAAGTGAGGGGTAACGGCATATATAGCGCGTACTGTGGTTGTTCTGAATTTGTTGTAGGAATTGGCAGTAGGGTAAACTGCCTGATTTAGACGCCTTCGATCGCGGACAAATCGTAGGTGCGCGACGCATGGGCCATTCAATTTCCGAGATCGTCAGACAGCTAGGATTTTCAAGGTCGACAGTGTCAAGAGTATACCAAGGACATGGATGGTGGAAAAAAAACTAGCGATCGGACAAACTGCAAAGGACAATTAGCCTTGACAGTGCGTGGTGAGAGACGGCTCAGGCGTATTCTACGTAGCCAGCGAAGCCAAACATTAGCTCAAATTACCACCCAGTTTAATGACGGTGCCAGTCGTACAGTCAGTAAACGGACTGTGCAACGCTCGCTTCACCGTATGGGTGCCGTCGACTTACGAGAGTACCATTGCTCTATACTCGCCATCGGGCAGCACGTCTTGCCTGGGCAAGAGAGCACAGAGACTGGAGTGTAGAGGACTGGAGACGAGTAGCATGGAGTTATAAGTCTAGATTACGACTACTTAACGCCGACGGGAGGCTGAGAATATGGCGTCAGGCTCATGAAGCCATGGATCCTGCATGCCTGGCTGGAACTGTACATGGGCATGGTGGCTCAATCATGGTCTGGGGTGTTTTTTCGTGGCACGGTTTGGGATCTTTGGTGCGTGTACCAACCTCCCTCAATGCAATTCAGTACGTAGAGTTGCTGGGTGATCACCTCCATCCGTTTATGCTGTTCTGTTATCCGCACCATAATGGAGTTTTCCAGTAAGACAACTGTACCTCTCACAAGTCCCGGTTGGTTACTGGCTGGTTGGATGAGCATTCCTCTGACTTCTCTGTCATAAATTGGCCACCTAGAAGTCCAGACTTAAATCGTATTGAGCATCTTTGGGATGTTTTGAAACAAGGCGTGAAAGGCCATCACACAGCACCAAAGAACCTTACTGAATTATGGACAGCTTTAGCCAATATTTGGCAAGCCATTCCCCTGGAACGTTTCCAGAAACTTGTTGAATCTATGCCTCGCCGTGTGGCAGCCGTTATCAAGGCCAGAGGAGACCCAACTCGTTACTAGGTAGGTATCCCTAATTCAGTGGCACTTCAGTGTATATTGTATTCACAAAACTAAATTACATAAAATTCTTGCGTTTTAAATGTTCTATTTGACATCTCTTATTCTGAACTATCTTTCGACACCGCAATTTCCAGGATAATAATACCTTTTGAAGTGTCAGAAGAGGTATTCTATCCCATTCCTCCTGAACAGCTTTCCAGAGTCCTGTAAGGGTTTTGGGACGACGTTTGGATAATGCAGATTTTATAAGTCCGAAAGCACAAAAATCCATAGGTGATACATCGGGAGATTTAGTAGGGATATCAGTGAAGGGTATGGCCTTGATACCAGTTTTTTGTTCCATTTCTTTTAGGAAATTTACAGTGGATTTTGATGTGTGACTGCTAGCTTTGACCTGATGGAGTCTCACAGATTGATGGCACTGTGGGTAAAGCGATGGTATTTCATTCAGAAAAATTGGCGATAACATATGTTCCTGATAGTATTTGGAGTTAATCTTGACATTTTTTTCCACTCTCTTTATTATTAACTTGCCATTATAAGAAAAACCAGCAACAGTCATGAATCCCCAAGAAAAACTTTCTTTCGATTCTTTGTACCATGTACTTAAATTTTTTTCTCCCCTTTTATGATAATAAATGGCTCTTTTATTGTTGCAATCATTTAAATACACCCATGATTCATCTATTGTGACAATTGTTTTCCATTTTTCTTTGGATAAGTGTTTCTCATATAGAATTCTGCAGCGTGTCCTGCGTTCAGCGATATGATTTGGAAGAAGACGATGCACATTGCGTTTTTTCGCTTTCTTAAGATTTAAATCAACGTTTATCATTTTGTTTACAGTGGACACCGAGCATTTTAATGATTTTGCAACTGTCTTTTGACTAGGGGGATTTTCTTTTAACATTGAACAACGTACCTTTGCAATAGTCGAAGATGTCCGTTTTTCCCTTGGATACTTGTTTGGAATTTTTGTCCCACTTGAGGCTCCAATTTGACGTTTTTTTTTCCCTTTCTTGTTGACGATATTACCTATCGACGCTTTAGATATCACAAAACCATGACTCTCACATCGTTTTTGGATAACGGAGTATGCATATTTCTCTTCGGAAAGAGCATAAATGTAGCCTTCGAACCACTGCTTTGTTAAAAACGCCATTTTGAATAAAAACAAAACTTTCAAGCCGCAGACGATAATTTTGACTTTTAAAAACATAGTACAATTGCAATTATTTCTTTTGCAGCAAACGAGTTTTTATTACCGCTTACCAAAATCGTCTAAAAAATGTGCGAACAGCCTCTGTACATATACATAAAACATACATACATAATATACTATTTAGCATATGTATGCATGTATGTTTTATGTATATTTGTATCTATATACAGGGTGGTTATAATTAAAGTTCCACTTTGAAATGGTCATAAAAGGAAAACTACTGGACCAAATGTTATCAAACTTGGTAATAGTTTAAAGGAGGTCATGGGAATTGCTTTTCCGCCAAAAAAAAGAAAAAAAAGTTTCAAAACTCACCACCAGGGGGGAAATGGCACTGTATGCAATATTGTTATACGAAATAAGGGTCGGAATCTAACTTAATCTTTTATTACACGGGTTTAACATTTTGTATACCCTTAAGAAACATTGACCTAAACAAAATTACTGTCAGGAATGGATTATATATATATATATATATATATATATATATATATATATATATATATATATATATCCGCTTTCCTCCCCTCCCGTTGAGTGACCAACCGGAAACCTGTTTGGCGCGAAGGAGGACAGACGGGGGAAGAAGTCGCCCCGGGATTCGAGGAAGAAAGGAGCGAGGAGGCGCACACGTGTAAAAGTGGCTGTATTTGGCTCCTCAGCGTAAATTTGAATATATATGGTTTTATAATGTGTGATGTGTCCCAGTAGATGTGTAAATAAATAAATTTTGGGGCTGAATACCGTGTCTGGACTCGTAAACCGCGTAATATCTTCCCATAACACGAAGAACGGACCCGGGGGCGGTTAAGCCTCGTCAAGGGAGAGGGATCGCTCCTCACAATTACCATTTAAAGTTTGCGCATTCCGGAAATCGTTTTCTTACAGATCGCTAATTTGTGAATTTTGAAGTCCGAGTTTGGCACTAAGACATGAAGATATCGGTTTAAAACGTTTTTAATCGTTTCTAAAACGAAACTGTTTGTGGGGTCATGCAAAACCGCAATGGCTTGTAATTGGCTTACGGCAGGAAGAAGCAAATGATCTATGCAGATGCGCTTTACACATCATTTGATTTTCCAGATAAAAGTGAGCCTGTTTGTCAGAGTTATCACTTTTACGAATCGACAATGTCTCTAACCATGCAAGGCCGTGCTTTTCTCGTTAAATGTTATTATGAATGCGATAGCAATGAATGGCGTGCTTTGCAAAGGTATCGTTCAGTAAGAGGAATACGCCGAGGGCCAGTGACACCGCAGGGTTTGAGGAAAAGGATGGCAAAGTTTGAAGCCACGGGTTTCTTATCTGTTGCCCCTGGGACGGGAAGGAAACCTGCTTCTGTGGAAACCGAAGAGGCTGTTGCATTAGCAGTGGAGGAAGCAACATTGAAAAGCGCACACGGTACGTTCAGTGTACGTGCTGTCGCACGTCGAATGGACGTACCATGGAGTATGGTGTACAAAATTGTCCGTAAAATGCTGCAGTTCTACCCATACAAAATCAAACATGTTCAAGAACTTAAACGTAACGATCCTGCTGCAAGAGAATCTTTCTCTTTGGAATTCCTAGCATGGATGGAAATGGACGAACATTGGCCATGGAACATTTTGTGGAAAGATTGAGGCCCATATTTACCTAAATGGCGATGTCAACATCCATAACTGCAGGATTTGGACCAAACAAACCCCTCATGTTATCCACCCAGTTCCATTGCATTCTCCTAAAGTCATCGTTTTCTGTGGTATGACAGCTAGTTTCATAATTGGACCATTTTTCTTTGAAGAGCAGTCGACAGCTGGACCTGTTACATGCACTGTGACTGCAGCTCGCTTAGAGTCAATGTTAAGATGTTTCGTGATACCTGAACAGCAGCAACGTGGCATTTTAGACACCATGATTTTTATGCATGACGGAGCCCCATCGCACATTGTTACATGTGTCACACTGTTACTTAAGCAACATTTCACGAATGAATGGATTATAGGCCGAAACTTCTCCACAAAATGGCTGATCACCAGATCTCAACCCCTGGGACTTCTGGCTATGGGGTATCTCAAAAGCACTGTTTATGGTGATAATCTAAAGAATTTGATGGAATTGAAAGATGCGATACACCAACATGTCCGTAACATTCCTCCTGATATGCTAAGTGATGTGAAGATAGCAAAAATATATTGCTTACCTCCGTCTCGGCGGTGCAGTTGTCTTGGTACTAAATGATTGCAGATACACGAATATTAAACATGTATTTATTCAATCTACTACGAAACAAAAAGAACGTTACAGTGCTACGATACAAAAACGGAAAATTACATAAACAGAAGTAAGAAAGGAATCATGGGATAGCTTCTGGTTTGCTCCGGATTGGCGCGCGCCTTGGCTACTTAAGGGTTGCATGAAAAGGTTAATTTTCAAAATGTGTGATTACTTTTCAACACTAAGAGCTACTGTTGAGAACGCAGTAATGTGATTTAACTTGTTTTCGGAAAATGGGGGACGCCACATTGAATATGCTTTGTAACACGTTCAGAAAAGATTAAAAACATTTTAAACCGATGTCTTCATGTCTTATTTCGTTTAACAATATTGCATACAGCGCCATTCCCCCCCCCCCCCCCCCCTTGGTGGTGATTTTTTTTTCGGAAAAGAAATTCCCATGACCTCGTTTAAACTATTACCAAGTTTTATAGCATTTGGTCCAGTAGTTTTCCTTTTATGACCATTTCAAAGTGTGACTTTAATTATAACCACCCTGTATATATGTACGTATGTATACATATACATATACAGTTGGTTCTCTGTTTAACGACTTTCAAGGGACCGTGAAAAATCGTCCTTAAGTAGAGATCGTCCTTAAACAGAATTTGTGAAAAAATATCATTTCCCTTCTCACTTTACAGGCTTAGGACTGTCAATATATTTCTTAATATTTGGCGTGTTTAAAAATGTTATTTTTATTATCATCATTATTTTATTCACAAAAAGTTATTTTAAATTACATTGAAAAAGAAAAGAGTACAAACAATACAATAAATTACGTTTTAAAAAATTCAAAAAGTGTTGATTGCTTTATTCGCCTTGTTTTCGTTATTCTCTTCAGATTTTCTAAAATGTTAAATGCGTCAACTTCCATTTTCGGAGTAATATAGCGTCGGAGAACATCTAGAGCAGAAATTGCATCTGTGTAAGACGGTTGCAGTGTCTCGTTTTCCGTGTCTTCAACTTCACCTTCTTCATCTGACACTGTGTTTTCGTTTACAATATCTTCATAAATTTGTTCTACATTTCTGAAATCTGTTGTTAAAACATATTTATCACAATTGTAGAAATCTTGAATTGAAACATCCTCATCTTCAACAAGACTTCTCCATTCTTCAGGGGTAATGTCATCTTCGTTGATTTCTTCATCCGTACTTTGCAGTCCCACTACAAGTTCTTTGTGAATTCCAGCAACGCGAAAGCAGTTTTTTATTGTGGATGAAGAAACTTCTTTCCATGCTGATGTTATCATGTGCATTGCATCCAAGATTGTAAATTTTCTAATTTTTATACTGTCAACCGAATTGTTTATTAATTTCCTAATTAAAGACTTTCTGTAGTATGCTTTCACACTGCGAATGATACCCAGGTATAATGGCTACAACTTGCTAGTGCAATTAGCTGGTAAGAAATGGATAGTCAAATTTGTAAGTCCAGGGATATTTGAAGTATGTGCAGTGCATCGATCGATTAAAAGTTAAACTTTTTTCTTTTCTCGATGCATTTTTGCATCAAATTTTCTAATCCAGTCAATAAAAATTTGTGATGTCATCCACGCTTTATTGTTATTGCGGTACTCACAAGGTTTCCTGGTGATATTCTTAAAACACCTTGGTTGCTTTGATTTGCTTATAACTAGTGGTGGAAATTTCTCAGATCCATCCGAATTAGTGCACAGTAAAACAGTCAATCTTTGCTTACCGTGTTTTCCACCAAAACACTTTTCGCCCGTATACGTTAAGGTTTTATTAGGCACCATATTGTAGAATAGGCCCGTCTCATCTGCATTGAATATGTTCTTCTCATCATATCCATCTAATATCCCCTTCAGCACTATTTTCCAATCATCCACTATTTTTTCATCTACGGAGCCACTTTCGCCAGATATGCTTTTAAATGCAAGCCCGTATCTTTCTTTGAACTTTGTTAGCCAACCAGCCGAAGCCTGAAAATTTTGCATTCCAAACTTTTCTGCCAGAATAATAGCATTTTCTTTAAATATCACTCCGGAAATTGGAATGTTAGATGCTCTTGCTTGATGAAACCATTGCAGGACTGCCTTCTTAAACTCTTCTGATCGGCCACATTGAATTTTCTGCCGTTTGGATTTGGATCCCAAACCAAATTTTTATGCTGCTTCAAGAATTTTCTCTTGGCTTGCTAAAATGCCTTTGAGAGTAGACTCGGGTAGCTGAAATTGTCTTGCGAATTGGACTTTTGTTATTCCAACACTTTCTTCCCAGTTTTCAATAATTTTCACTTTTTCGTGTAGCGTAAGATGCATTCGCTTTGATGCCATTTTGCTCTGCTCAATCGTATTCGTACTGGAATGAGCTCCTACACACAACCATGAATTCTCTAAACATGAATACGTGCTTCCCAGAAGGAGTGAGAGTAGTTTTGGGGTCCAAAACTACCCTCACTCCTTCCAAAACTACCCCTCTCGAAATGAGGGGTAGTTTTGGACAGTTCGTAAATCACATGACAACATGGTAGGTACAATAGAGTGATTCCACACCCGCACTAAGAAATTCGATCCACCAGGGAAGATAAGAATGTTCGATCTTCCAAGAAACAGTAATCCCTCCCCTTCCCCGGTTTTTTCCACTGCAACAAGTCTATGATTGCAACAAACATAAAGGAAATTCCGGATCTGTTATTGAAACCAAACTCCCCCACAGAAAGTAACCCTCCTGTAGATAAAATGTTGAAGAAAAAGTTTATCATGTAAGAAAAAATCGTCGTTAAATAGAAACAAAATCGTCTTAAAATAGAATTTTTTTACGTCGGAGGGACCGGGACCGGGAAATATCGTCCTTCAATAGAGATCGTCGTTAAGTAGAGCGTCGTTAAACAGAGAACCAACTGTATATGTCAAATTTTAACACATTTTGGCACTTTTCTGTTTAACTGTTTACTGCTTGCGAAGCGATACAGACGGGGTCTGTCACTCTGCCAAAGTTATAACTCGCGAGGACGGACGGATGGATGGTTTTAGCGTCTGAAATTTTGATTTCTGAAGGACCGTTATGGAGCAACGTAATCCTACGTTAAAACCGCGTATAACGGATAGGGATATATCCGTTTTGGAAAGCCTAATTAATATATATATATATATATATATATATATATATATATATGTGTGTGTGTGTGTGTGTGTGTGTGTGTGTGTGTGTTTGTTTGTTTGTTTGTTTGTGTGTATGCACTAGATGTAAAAAATTAAACCCTTTTTAAATATATATCTCTCTATCCCGTAGAAAGTACAGATAGTCCTCCTACAGCACGGCATCTTACAACACGGTATCGCTCTAACACGATAAGATAAATTGCGGGAACCCTGGTATAACACTGCAACCTGTAACACGGTTTCGCTCTGACATGATAAAAAAAATTGCGAAAACCTTTGTACTACACTATACTTCTATAGCACTAGATAACACGATTTTTGTTTAACACATTTAAAAACTAAATTACCTTAAAATAATGACGGGAAGGAATATTGAACTATAGTGGCTTTACATGAAAATGTGTAAACAAATTATAATCTGTCTGTTTGTCCGCTATAGAATCATAGACTGTTTCACCCACCGGGACCAAATTCGGCACAGTTAATGTTTTGGACACGAGAAACTTAAATCAGGAAAAACGAAATTTGGGGCTCAATTAGTTTTTTTTAAATTAATTTTTTAATATTTTTTGTGCCCGATAGAGGTGCGTCTACCCCCTGTGGATTCTCCTCAACCAGCTGCGTTAAAAGGGGTGGTTTGAGGATGACGGAGGGGGGGGGGGTCAGATTTCAATGCGCGGGAGAAAGAGGGTTGGGAATGACCTTAAAATCAGACGAAGGTCCGCAGGCTCAAAGTTTCTTTCTTTCTTATTGTTTGTGTATCATTTCAGTAGAAACGTGCTAAGCGCATTCTGTCTGGCGAGATGAACATGAAGAGCGGGAGTGCAGCCCAGTATTTTTTTGATGGAATGCATGAAATATTTTATATCTATATATCTACCCGGGCAACGCCGGGCAATAATGCTAGTATCTCATATAGAAATATATGAGATATTATAATTTGTTGCTATATCTCATATAGGAATTATGGATTCTCCCAAGAGAGCGTGTTCCATGCTTTTTGTTACCCATCTCATCATGCCATCCATTATAGCGATAATTTCATGAAGGAGAATGAATTTCAACTTAATGGTAAATTTGTGATAAACATGATAGTAAAATTGCTTTTTGAATGCATAAGCGATTTATCTATGAAAATACAGCAGCGGTCAGCCTTATAATAACGCCAGTTATATACCTAGTCGATTATAAAATATATCATAATCAACTTGATTGCATTAACACAGGCGGATGAGTTTCGCCGATCTGACAAGGTTTCTAACTGGGGAGCCCGTGCAATAACCAGGCTCACATAATCGAATTTCCTATAACCGCGATAGCGAGTGAATAATGATTTGCCCGTGTATTCCATTGTGGGTTGCGTTAGTGACCATCAGACAAACACAAACACACACACACACACACACACACACACACATATATATATATATATGTCAGTGTTTAAATCTTAAACTGTAATTAAAATTAATGTGGCTAAAATTGAATAGAAAAAGACAGGGTAATTATTTAGGAAATAGTCATAATACGGAAGCATTAGTTACGAAATGTATCACTAGATGACACCACAAGTTAGTGTTATTTAGGAATGACCTATTTAATTAAGGGAATGTGATTAGATGTCATGTAAGTTTTGTTGGAGAGCAAGGGGTTCTAAGAAGTTTCTACACACACAGGGGAGTGACGCCGTTTTAAGCAGACATGTCTTTGAGGGGAGGCAAAAAAGAAAATGGTGCGATGCCATCTTCGTAGGGATTGATCGAGTTGAGATGCAGGATGATTAGGCAAGAAATAAAAGATATTTAAGTTAATTGCCTCCGGCCGACAACTGCCTGATTCGGGATTTAATGTGAAAGTGTGCTCGTTTTCTGGAACCTGATATAATATATATATATATATATATATATATATATATATGTGTGTGTGTGTGTGTGTGTGTGTGTGTTTGTGTTTGTTTGTTTGTTTGTGTGCGTGCGTGCGTGTGTGTGTGTGTGTGTGTGTGTGTGTGTGCGTGCGTGCGTGTGCGTGTGTGCACTTTTGAGAATGTCTAATTAAAATTTAAGAGCTTTGGACCTGAATATATAGGATGTTAAAGTTACTAAGATATTTATTTATACTGCCATATATAAATCCACTAAAACACAAATATCGTGTAGAGTGAGAAATGCATTGTGTCAGATGCAAATTTAAGAATTTCGTACATTCTATTTTTATGCCAAGTAGACTAGTATTACGTGAACATTCTAGATTATCCAGGGACGGGCTTGTTATAGTCAGGAAAAACTTTATCCACAGAATCCGAAGTCTAGAATAGAGGTAACCCGTTATAAGTAATGTTTAATGTCAACGTCTGTTTCAACGTTGAAACTTATTAAAGTGTCACCATTACCATCAAATTTAGTGTGATCGTAATCAGAAATATCAAGTGACGAGTAAATTGTTTCGTAGATAATTTAAGTATTTTTAATAAAATTCTATTTCATGAATAAGGGAAGAATTTTGTCCTTCATCCCATTTACCTACCACAATATGAGTTTTCAAATCTCCCCAAGCCGCCATTTTGCGATTTTTTTAGTCGTACATGAACAAGAGTTTGATGTGTTTTTAAAACTGTAAATGGAACGAAACATTTCATGGTGTTGGTAAAACATCATCCCCCCTTCCCCCCAAAAAAAGAAAAATCTAAAACAGTATTCATGGGCTAGCTGGATAATGGTTGTGGTAGCTAATGGAAAATATGGACATATTTCCATTTCGCACCGTTATAAGAAAAAATATAATAGCTTAATATCTTCCGTAATTCACCATGAACCTAATCTCTAAATTACATGGCTTAGTAGAGGAAAATCTTTTTATATAAATTTAGCATACTGATTCTTCAAAACCCAGGCCTCTTAATTTAAAGACGACATTTGCAAAAATAAATATTATGTTTATAGATATAAATAAATAAATATATATATATATGTGTGTGTGTGTGTGTGTGTGTGTGTGTGTGTCTGTGTGTGTCTGTGTGTGTAAGTAAGTAAAAAAGTAAGCAAAATAGTTAACTCCACATGTCCCCAGAAATTAAATTGTATAGGAAAGAAATAAATTTCAGCATGTTTTCCATTTGTCATTTATTGTTAAATGCAATTCGCGTAGTTAGCATTGTTGGAAATCTAACATGGGGACTTTTTTTTTCATACACTGGCGTTTTTTTTTTTACATTGTTGATGTGTTTACTCGGCTGTTACTGTTGTGCAACAATACTTTGGAAAAAAAATTCGCCGCCATCTTTAGTCTCATATAGACCTTCTCAAAGTGCTGTCGCTATGCAGAGCTTTGGGCGTTTGTTTGTCGTTGGCGGTGCTGTTGCCAGCGGTTATGTTCTTTACGAACTAGCAAAGGAATGGTGGCGCTCCAGAGTAAGTCTGCGAACCGATTTCAGCCATTTTATGCCCCCGTTTCCGTTTTAAAGCTCACGTATCCACCCACTTCCGAAGAACCTTTTACAGTCCTCACCAGCGGCGTTTTTCGCAGTTATTGTTTAATGAATCCTAGTGAAATTAATTTCTTTTCATTAAATTTTATTTATTGTTCAATGATTGAAAGAAAAATGGTGGACTGTCAAACGTCAAATCGTTGCGGCCTCATACCAAAAG
The DNA here is from genome assembly GCA_907164885.2 of Dolomedes plantarius. Classification (NCBI taxonomy): domain Eukaryota; kingdom Metazoa; phylum Arthropoda; class Arachnida; order Araneae; family Dolomedidae; genus Dolomedes; species Dolomedes plantarius. The sequence continues at coordinate 21,436,704 of OU015490.1, forward strand.
TAACTTTTGCACAGACTAACATATTCGAAAACATTTTTTCATTTTTATGTATCTCAGATTTCAGCTTGATTACCTTAAATGCAATTTAGATAAGGGGTGGTGTTATACGTGGCAGGGGGTACAAATAATTTTGACAGGGAATCCGCCTCATAATGAATAATCTCGACCACAGACACGTCTTAGTATCAAGTTATTGAGCGTGATGCAGCAGTGATAATTAGGGCCGGTTCACATAGAATCCGTCAGCGTCCACGTTACTCGCATTGACACATTTTAAACCAATCACAGACCTATACAATTTCGTGGCGAATCGTTTGGATGTTTGTAATTGGTCAAATATATCTCAATACCAGTAACTCTGACGCTGACGATTCTATGGGAACCGGCCCTTAGAGTGAAATATTTAAGAGACAAACTGAGTTTTAGTCTGTCGTTTGCATGGCTATCGAACACGAGTCTGAGCAATCTGCAACTCGTAGACTGGGCCGGGCCCTCTCATGCAAGTACTGACAAACGTAAGCTTAGAACAAATGACTACAAAATACATTCTTCAACACGTTTTACGCCTTTTTTGCAATTTCTGGGAATTTGTTTTTAAATGTTATAAGTGTACGTTTTCATTACCACATCATTGGATACTTCTGCGCAAACCGTAATCTTTTGTACAAAAAAATATGGCAAAAATCATAGAACAAGAAAGGGACAAATACGTGAAGCACTTTTATAAATGGACAATATATATATATACCTAAAATGCATGCCACTTTCACTTTTTTGCGCCTAAGATTTAAATTTGTTTTCGCAGTATCGTGCATTTTTAATTCGTAATTTGAGATAGATACTTAAACTTTCGTATATTCCCGAGAATTTCGATTGTCACTTATATCAGGATACGCGTACGAAGTGAAAAGTAATCTTCAAGTGAGAAAAAATTATTAAAAAAATAAGAATATTTTAATAACCCTTCGACTTAGAAATTAAATGAAACTTAATGCGTCCAAAAAATATTAGTTATCTGAGCTGAACAGTTACGTAAGGTTTAAAGGGGAAAAAAACCCAAAAATTCTCATTGCTAAATATAATATAATTTACAAGCGCAATACAAGTGAATTAAAATTAATATTTGGCATGCCGAAGCAAAATCTATGTGTTCTATCCCTAAACTTCTCTTTCTCAGTTTTCTTCAGCTACACCATAGCATCTAACATTCTCATAATTTGCGGAGCCGTCACTCTCGGGGTGAAGTTCCCAGCTATAGTGACTGAACTCACGGATAATGAACCTCAAATCTTTCGACTCTGTACTAACCAATCATGTTACTCCCTTTCTCTCTCATTCGCCTATTGCTTACCGGCCAAAATAGTCGGCCAAAACTGAGTCAGAGGGCTTGGCCCAGGAAACACAGTTAGTCCCCGCCTTCTGTTGGTTTTGTTGGAAGTGAACGTCATCGGTTCAAAATTGCATCATGCCATTATAAACAAACAAACGACGCATTTCATATATATATTTTTATTAAAGGGGTTAATCAGTAATTTCATATACCGTCGACGAGTTTTCAGATCCTCGGTGACAAACTTAACATAGTTCATCTGCATTTTAAACTTTTGTCTAATGAATTAAAAATTAATCCCTTTTGAGTATTTGAAAAAAAAAGGTGCATTTGAAGTAAAGTTGAGGTGTGCAAAGGCTTTTATCCAAAACTTACATTAAAAGACTGACAAAAATTCAATAAAGATGGGGATACTGGATTGCTTGTTTAAAATAGAGAAAAAAATCGAATTTATTTTTAATCACCTTCCGTTGTTGAAGTAATCTACTTCAACAACAGAAGTAATATAAAATTCAAGTTAAGTAATATGAAAATATAAAAGTATTTTCGTAAAGTTCATATCAAAGAATACCATTGTACAGTGATATTAAAAATCTTATTTTTTTACAGAATTCTGGGACACCTTCCATCGTTGAAGTAAGTTAAACTATTTTGCAGTATTTTAGAAATGTTTATTTAATTGTATAATTTGTATAGATAACTAATACAGTACTATTAAAAAAATACAAAAATATTGATAATTATCACTAGCAATAAATAAAAAACCTTATAGATTCCTTAAAACATAATTACTTACTTTCATTTCGGTTTATTTTGGGGAACACGTAACAACAATATTATTACTTATTTATTTATTGGAAGGACTTAAATATGGAACCAACACGGCTTAAATAGGATTCACTTTATATAAATCTTTTCACGATGTCTTCATTCTCTCTGCTTACATCAATAAAATTATGCAATAATTATTAAATAAAACCTCGGGTGAAAGCTTAGAATTTATACTCCAAAAATGCAGAAAACAGGTCTCAAATTCTTTTATACTTGATTTTTCTAATTTAAATGAATTACTAGTTAGTACCCGTCAAAACATGACGGCTACATAGTAAATAATTGTACTATTACACAAATTATACTCAACAAATCATTGCTAAATGTTGAAAATTATAATAATGCGCAGAAACAAATTAATGTGTTTAAGTGGCCTCGTTGTTAGTGAGTATCTAAAGCCAGATTTAAAAATGCCACTGAGCTTGCGCAGAAAGCAATTTTTTTTTCATTGTAAACTATCGCTTATTAAACAGCGCGAAATAAACAATCTCCATCAGGTTTAATCTTATATTTCACTAACACAATTATCATAAAAATAAAAATGGCAGAGAGAGAGATCTAGAGAGATCCTCGGAATAAACGTGTTTATCATTAAAACATGTCACTGAGCATGCGCAGAAACAGTGAGTTTCTAAAAGTCAGATTTAAACAGGTCACTGAGCATGCGCAGAAATGAATTTTAATTGTAAATTATTACTAATTAATAGAAATTGCGGTTACAAAAACCAAATTTACAAATCTACGGATTACGATCTTTCGTTTAAGACCAAAATGAAGTAAATTGATGCAGTAGTTTTCTCTCACGGACTGCCCAAAAGTCGGCTTAGAAACTTAAATATACACATGCGGGATTTTTTCCCCACCGTTTAAGCATTCAATAGGTACCTGTCTGCATTATAAATGTTTATTCGATATTTACTCATTACGTAAAATCTCTTTCAGGGAATTCACTCTGCCATCGAAAGTGAATTCGTGGAAAATCTTGAGTCGGAAGAGGTTTTCTTTAGTTTTGAACGGTAATTTTTTTAAAAATATTTTTCCAATTTTTCAATTCATATAATCAGGTGATATTAATATATTTATAGAAGATTTTAAATGCTTACTTTATTCACCGACTAGCGGCCCGTCCCGACTTTGTCCGGGTTGACCAATTATCTACAGTTCGATAATTCAAGTTCGATTTGCGCAAATTGTGCATAAAATTGTACATAAATTCAAAAACATAAAGTTTATAAGTTAAATAAAGTTCTGTAACATTATACCAATAAATTTCCAGTTGATAGCCAATAAATTGTAAATCTTTTTTTACCTTAAATGTCCAATAAAAAGCGTAGTTCTAAATGTAATTTTTTTCAATAAACTCTTTGACGTTGCCAATTTCAAAAATCCTTTTTCTATTTATCAATGCCTCCTCCATTTTAATCTTTAAAATATTCAATGTTTTACTGATAATAAATGAAAATGTAGTTTTATGTGTCGCTATGGTTACTTGACTATGGTTACCAAAGGAAAACTTGTAAAGGTGAAGCATCAGCTCAACATTTAGGCCCCTAACTTTCTTTCTACTGATCGTATATATATAATATATAGGCTATGTCCATCCGGAATAATGTACCTTTCAAATAGTGAAAGAATTTTTCAAATAGGTTCAGTGGTTCCGGAGATTACCCTCCACATATAAATAAACTTACAAAAGCCGCTCTCTCTCCGCATATATTAGTATAGATTTCTAGCGTTACATTTTGATTCCAGACATAGGTGTGTACAACCGCACATATTATATGCATCATCTATATATATAAAACAGTTCCGTAACTGACTGACTGATTGACTGACTGACTGGCTGACTGACATTTAACGTACAGACCAATCCGCAGGACCTAAAGGGCTGAAATTTTGCATGGAGATTCTTCTTGTAGTGTAGAGGTGTACTAAGAGAGATTTTTGAAAAATAATTAGATTTTTTAAAATTATATTTTTAAGCTGCTTTTGTAACATTCTTTAAAGTTTGTATTTAAAATAATAATCTGAGGGTTATTAAATTTATATCACGAGAAAGATCATCACGGCTAATATTAGAGTAAATACAAAACACTCCAAACGGAACGTAGGGTTTATTGTATTACTTTTCAGGTTTTAGTTTATGAGCCTGAAAAAAAAAAACACAGTAATGCGGTGAAGTTGTAAAAGAAAAAAAAAATTCTTTTCGTAATATTACTCCAAAAACTTTGGTTGCAAATTTCATGGGGAGACAAAAAATTTCGCTTCGTGAGGAATGTTTTCTGTAAGAACTAGACCAGAAAGTGCAGAGCGATTTTTAAAACAAATGCATAAATTGTTCTCGAGTCTGCGGGGATTTTTGCTCTGTGTGTATTATAATACAAAATGATCCGTTATTCGTTTTGTCTCAAATAATGGTTGAACACACATGTTTTACAAATGAGTCTTCATTGAAATGGTTTGTTGTTTATGAAATTTCAGGCGAAGTGATGACTCCTCAATCCAAGATGCGGGCGCACTGGATGAGGCATCGTGTACCGCCGACGTAGTGGATGTGCTCGATCACACCTTGGATGTTGTCGAGCAAATGATGAGTCTGGTCTCGGCTGTCCAGTAAGTCATCTCTCTGTCTATCGGTAGGATCTTACCAGCTAATTAAATAAGTACACTATAACTCTTTTTTTTTTAAATTTTTTTGCACGATTTGTCGAATCAATGTCAAATACGTTCGTGTGTTAATATACAGGCGTGTTTTTTAATTATTCTTTAAATATTGTATTTATCGTAAAATCTTGACTATAATTCTAACGCGTGTATAATACGCATGCTTAATTTTGCGCGAAATTTTCGAAAAAAATTTAAATTCGAGTATAATACGCACCCATAACTTTTCAATATTTTATTTAAAAATTGAGGAAAAAATTTATTAGCATAAATAAAATTTGTATTAAAAATAAAGAAAAACGTCAAATTCGGTAGGAAAAAAATTAAATTTTTAATTCAAGACAAACAATATTGTTAAATTATCAGTCTTAATCACTTTCACTAGAATACAGATCATCTGTTGTTTGTCGTTTTTGCAATGTTTAAAACTATGATTTTTTTGTACACGAGTATAATACGCACCCTCATTTTTGAGGACTAAAATGTAAAAAAGAAGTGCGTATTATACTCAAGATATTACGGTAAATATACTCTTTTTTTGTATGTATATATATATATATACACAAAGAGAGAGAGAGTTCCCTATGGAGGCCAGTAATGGTTCCGAAAACTAGTGGCTGTTTTGAGGGATGGTCGTTCTTCCATAGCATTGGGTCTATGGAGTTTTGAATCGTTTCTGAACAAAATATGTCCGTTTAGAGAAGTAACCGTCGAATAAGGGTGGCCGGCTAGAGAAGTTTTCCTGTATAGGTATATACGATGATAAGCTCTAAATCTGTGACTGAAGTATTAACTAGCATTTGTCATAAAAAGGTGGTACGATAAATTGATAGAAATAAGTATACAATATACAAAAATTATTTATGTGATAACCACGAAACATCTCTATGGTACCTCACAAAAATGTGAGATTTATTCATGGAAGTAAGAATGGAATCTTATGAAATTCTGAGACTGTTCTATGCAACTGGTAAACGTATTTCGATTCACAACCCGAAAGGAAACAGTTTGTTAAGATTCTTGTCGGATTTTTTTAGAGTAAGCTAATAGCGGTAAAGTTAGCTTATTAGGGACAGAAACGTATAACAGATTTAAAAGTTCTTCCTCTAAATTATATTTGTTTTTAAAATGGGGATTCTCTGAAATATATGCTTATTTCTATACATTGGTTGTCCACGCAGCAAATACGTATACTGCCTCACTGTTTGTATTAAAAGAACTACAAATCACCTAATTTTAAGAGGGAAATCCTGCTTACGTAATTGGTTTAGGTTGGTTTTATTTCAAAGGATGTTTTAAAATTATTTGCGTTTCACTTCCCTTCTACAATATGTAATCATATATAACTTAAAACTATGAAACGTATATGGAAATTAAAATGTTATAATAGATGTTCCCCCAAAATAAAAATTAGGAATAAAAGCTGCTACCATACAAACATAAGAAGAAAAAATATTAATAAATATAGCACAAAGTGAATATGACAGGCTACATTATTAATTTCGATGGTTGCATTTCATGAGCATTCAATTTTAATGGTTTTGCATCGTGCTGTTAAATCCTTCTTATTATTCCATTCCTATTTTTAGGTCTAGTGAAATTCCCGAACGGGACAATGGTCACATGATGGCAGCTGAGCCTTCAGTAAGTATCCCGGTTAATACAATATTTAAATGTGGATACTTCTTTGAAGTATGTACAGCATACATGTCATTTATGTGTCAATGGTTGTGTGGTTATAAGATCCAGCTTTGTGACTTAATAAAAACATTTCAATTCCACTTAATGCCAAGAACAAGAATATTAAAACCGTTTAATTGTCCTCAAAATGCAACGCTCTTATCTGTTAAACCTGAGTACTCAAACTACATCGGTTGTCCGATAAATTTTGAAGAGTGTTTATGTATACAAATAAACACACCCTAATGTTTATGTACACAAATAAAAAACACGCCCTGAGATAACTAAAGATTTAATTTATCATAACGATAATCACGCGCCAATCTATATACAGGGTGTCCATAATTAAACTTCTCTACTTTAAAGTTGTCTACAGTCGAAACTATTGTTCAGAAAGTTATGAAATTTTGTGTAGGACGTATTGAAGGGATGATAATTTGTTTCAGCGAATAAAAAAAATTAGTTCAAAATTTCACCACAAGAGGGCGTTTTCTGAGGAATTACACATTTACGACTGGTTCTTGACTTAAGATTTCACCTTCTTTTTTTCGATAGCTCACCCTAACACAATAACTCATACTCATTAAATTTCACAATATTTAAAGTGATTTCAAAGTCGATCGGAAACTTGTTCGATAACTAATTTTGGGGCAAAAGATTCGAAGGAACTTAGAAGAAACAAATATGCAAATTAATTTTTGTCGACGCAGAGCAGAAGCTGTTATAGAACCTAGAAACTTTCATGGAGATCTTGTTTTCAGCGTGCTTGCTACTGCTAATCAGAATGTCATCGTTACGATTACCAGATCGAGCTCCCCAGACCTCGACCCATGCGACTTTTGGCTTTGGGGGCATGTGGAACATCCAGTCAGTCTTGATAAACCAAGAACTATACCTGATCTGAAAGACAGCATTTCACGACATGTTCTCAGCATTTCCCCGGACACACTGCGGTCAACTGTAGAACATGCTATTTTACGATTTCAAATGGTAGCTGAAAATGATGGCCGTCATGTTGAACATTTCTTGTTGAAATACCTTTTTTTAACTACAGTACTCGTAAATGTTGGCAAAATGTGGAATTCATCAAAAAAAGCCCTCCGGTGGTGAAATTTCGAACTAATTTTTTTATCCGATCAAACAAATTCCCATCCCTTCAATATGTCCTACACAAAATTTCATAACATTCTGAACAATGCACTAAGAAATATTTTTGAAAAATTCTTCTTACATTTTTTTAAATTGAATTTTTAAGCTGTTTTTGTAACTTTTTTAAAATTTGCATTTAAAATAATAATGTGGGGGTTATAAAATTTATATCACGAGAAAGATCATAAAAATTCCTTTAAAATGAAATCTTTTTCGAATCTTTACCTTCCTTTTCTGATATTTCGTGAATTTTTAAAGATTAATTTTCAGAATTTAATTTATTAAATGCTGTTCTCGTGGTTTATTTTCTTTTTGTGATTCTTTAAATTAATTTTGCGTCACGTGCATAACGACGAAATAAATTGACAAAAAAAAAAGATTGAAATTCGATAAAAGATAAAATTTAACCACTAGACTAATCGAGATGGAAGTTTTTTTAAGAATTTGATTCAGATTAGTATGTTTTATGGGTATTAAACATACAAATTAATTGCATACATTGACAGTTGTATATAATTTGAATATTTTCTTCTACATGTATTTTCTCTATAAATATATCCGTTATGATTTGTTTTATAAATATATATATATTTTTTGGAATTAATTGCATACATTGACCGTTGTATTTAATTTGAATGTACTCCGTAGCGAAGCACGGGTATTCAGCTAGTGTGATATGAGAAAGGAGATTGAGAAGTTAATTGTTTCGATTTCCTTACAAAATATGTTTAGAAACTTGTTTTGTAGCTTAAATGAATATAATTAAAGCTAAAACGTTTAAACTCTCTTTCAGTACCGTAAGCGAAAACGGTTTAAAAAAGTAAGAAAATTCTTCAAATCGCTTTCCTGTATTGGAAAGGTAAGCCGTATATTTATATATATGAAGAGTATTACAATAATACGATATAAATATTTTTAAACCTTGAAGAAGCCGTTAAACGATGAACACTTTTAGGTGGGAATAGTGGGATCTGTAAAAGAAAAAGAAAAAATCAGCTATTAGAAGCGAGACGAAAGATCGTAAATTTACCACAATTTATTTTTTATGGCAGTTTCTGCCTCTCAATTTACCAAATGTAAATTTTTTGTCAATAATTTAAAGCAATCATTCGGTTACAATTTGTTTAGAGGACGTGGCTTATTAAACGCAGTTAACCCACAACTTCTGTTTTCTATTGGTTACAATTTGAACGTGAACATATTATTGAGCAAGAAATTATGTTAACAAAATAAACAGCAGAAATACATTTTTAATCTTTTGAATTATATGTGGTATGAATCAATTTAATAAAAGCAATTTTCCTTTCCTTCACCACTTTGAGAGCATACAATAATAAAAAATTTTATTAATAAAGTATGAGTAAAAATATTATAGCATAGATAGATTAGATTGTACTTTAAAAACAAACAATTTTCTTATATACTATGTTTAAGTCTATGAAATTGAATGAAATTTCCAAACTGAAGTACGTTCGATTGCAGCATAGTCTACTGAGGTACTTTCGCGTTTTTTATTTTTTTCAAAACATTTTTCCGTTCTAATTTTCACTGCTAATAGCAATATATAAATTATATAATAAATCAGTTCATGAGAAGTATGGATTACAAATAGATTCAAATTTAGTTTAGTATAATTAATAAACTCAGTGACAGTTTACAAGTTGGAGGTATATAATGGAATACATTACAGTTGTTTGCTTTTAAATATTGAGAACATATCTTTGAAATAAAAGCTTAAAAACTCTATTAGATATTTCACCGAGGACTTTGAAAATTACAATACTAACAAAGCGTTACATGTATAATTTGAAAATAAGAAATTTAAACATTTTGCTATTAATTTGTAATCACTAAATAACAACAGGATCGGATACTAATCACAGCTTTCTTTTTCAGCATAAAGACTGATTTCCAACATTTTTCTTCATCCACCAGTCTTCACTTCCATAACCAGTTATATGTCACAATCAAACAAGATGTTGAGAATACAATAGTCCACAATAGCTGTATGGACATCTAAAACAATAATAAAATAAAAACAATAGCTCCACCCAACTCACTGGTTTACGTGTTTTCTTGTGTTCTTATTTTCTCACTTAATATTTACGTTCCTATCACATTGTAAACATCGCTATTTGCTGTGGTGACTTCTCAAGAATTATTATTTTCAGCCCTGACTATGAAAGCATGAATATATATATATATATATATATATATATATATATATATATATATATATATATATATATATATATATATATATACATACACACACACACACACACACACACACACACACACACACACACACACACACACACACACACATATATATATATATATATATATATATATATATACAGGGTATCCCAAAACGACCGCATAATCTCTGCACAGCTAGATTCCTCGTTGGGAGTACATAAAAACTGCCCAAAGAAGCGTTCCTTTACGATCCATAGTTTACGAGAAAAATACGAAAAACAAAGTATGACGTCACTGCCGGTGCAAGAAAAAAACACTTTATTGGACATATCAACAACAATATTTGCATATCTTTCCAGACGATAATGTTTAAAACGTTCGCCGCGCATATCGCGTCATGCATACGCGCGCCATGGAATGACGTTAAGCCGCCGTTCAACTGGTATTTAAAAGGCTGCATCTTGCAGCTACCGGTAGTTTTCCTATGGTGGCCATGTACTCCGTTCGTGACTACTGCGACATGTACTTGATGTACGGCCGATGTAATGGAAATGCCTTACGAACTGCTAGGGAGTATGCCCGTCGATATCGGTCCCGCCGTCCTCCCGATGTCAACATCATCCGTAGGCTGGACGACAGACTGCGAAATACGGGAAGCGTCTTGCCAACAGCCAATCTTCACGATACTGGAAGACCGCGGAGCGGCCTGACGGTAGCACAGGCGGATGCAATACTGCAGCTGGTAGAAGAGACGCCCGAGGTAAGCACACGCGCATTAGCCCGTGAGATGACTTCGAGTAAAAGTACTGTGCACAGGCTTTTACGGTCTGAGAGGCTACACCCATTTCGGTACACAACCGTGCAAGGTCTGAAACCAGATGACTTTCAGAAACGCGTGGCCTTCTGTGAATGGCTGTTGCAGCAACAGAACACAGATAGTGGTTTCATTGCACATATCCTGTGGACTGATGAATCATGTTTCACTCGTGATGGGGTATTCAACCATCAGAACAGCCATATGTGGTCCCAGGTCAATCCACATGCAATCCGGCCGCAGAAACATCAGGAACGTTGGTCTCTTAACGTGTGGGCTGGCATACTCGGGGATCGCCTACTTGGACCATATATGTTGCCTGAACGGCTCTCGGGACAGTCGTACTTAGTATTTCTCAATGAGGTCTTAACCGAGTTCCTCGATGAAATACCATTAGCGGCAATACAGGGACTTTGGTTCCAGCATGACGGGGCTCCGGCGCATTTCTGTGCTCCTGTACGTGGTTGGCTGGATATGGAAAACCCCGGCCGCTGGATCGGACGTGGGGGTCCGGTTCTATGGCCGCCACGTTGGCCAGATCTTACACCGTTGGATTTTTTCCTATGGGGCCATCTCAAGGAACTGGTGTATCGAGACGTAGTGACAACACAAATGGACTTAGTTGCTCGTCTGCATGCTGCTTGTACTTCGGTGGACCCCGCGATGCTGCATCGTGTGATGACAGCCATTCCACGGCGTGCTCAATCCTGTCTCGACATGCACGGCGGACACTTTGAACATCTACTTTAAATTGTGAATGCTGTTGATATGTTCAATAAAGTGTTTTTTCTTGTACTGGCAGTGACGTCATACTTTGTTTTTCGTATTTTTCTCGTAAACTATGGATCGTACAGGAACGCTTCTTTGGGCAGTTTTTATGTACTCCCAACGAGGAATCTAGCTGTGCAGAGTTTATGCGGTCGTTTTGGGACACACTATATATATATATATATATATATATATATATATATATATATATATATATAGTCGGTAAAATGTGAACCAAGCATGCTTGGGAACATAGTCTGGGGATCCCGCGAAAGATTGACCACCTGCCCGAGACATATGTTGTATGCCACGGTCTAGAAATGAAGATGGCCCCACAGGCCTCACAATGGACTGCTGCGCCACTGGTTATTTATATATATATATATATATATATATATATATATATATATATATACACACACACAAACACATATATGTGTATATATATGTGTGTGTGTTTATATGCATACGTATGTGTACATACACACACACACACACACCTATAGTGGCGTAGCTACAGGGCGCAAGTGAAGTCGGTGCAAGAACGTCATCGCCAGCAGTGTCTGCAATGGGCCAAAGAACATCGGAAATGGACCATAGAAGAATGGAAGGAAGTTGTATGGTCCGACGAATCACGTTTTCTGATCCATCACATCAACGTTCGCATGCGAATACGCCGATTTCCAACGGAAATCCTGGCTCCCGGATGCACAGTCGGACGGAGACAAGCTGGTGGCGGCGGTATTATGGTGTGGGCGATGTTTTCATGGAGCACATTAGGACCCATAATCTCCATAGAACAATCCCTGACGTCTGTGTGCTACGCGAACATTGGTTGCAGACTAGATGCACCCATTCATGGCAACAGTGTTTCCGGCGGGTGATGGCGTTTACCAACAGGATAATGCACCGCGTCATAAAGGTCGAATCGTCAGGGAGTGGTTCGAGGAACATTCTAGTGACTTTCAAGTCATGTCTTGGCCTTTAAATTCACCTGACATTAATCCAAAAGAACATTTGTGGTTCTACCTGGAAAACCGAATTCGTGCTGCCAAGCTACGACGTCGTAATGTTCGTCAATTGCAGGACGAGTTGGTGAGCGTTTGGTATCGGATACCTCAGACTACCTATCAGAACCTTGTCGAGTCAATACCATGCCGGGTGTTGGCGGTCTTGAGGGCGAAAGTTGGTCCTACGTCGTATTAAACAGGTGGTCATAATGTAATGGCTCTTCGGTGTATGTATAATAATAAAATAAATTATAATTCTCAAAGTACGGAGTACCCACTTATATTGACTACATATTCTATAAACTTCATTGACAAAATGTACTTCTGCATGTTTTGTTTACACATAAAAAAACTTCAAAATAGTTTTCTTCTCGCGTTTTCGTTTTCAAATCGGTCAATCCCTTTCTCCAGATCAAGTTGACAAGCAATTGTTATTTTTCAGTTGTTATCGTGGACAAAAGAGCTAAGACGGTGTGATGACGTGCTTCTGAAATATGTTTTGATTAATTTTAAATTCGCTCTACTGTCGCTGTCGTCACCGGTAAAGTTTTAAAATAAATCAGGCATGCTGTAATAATGTCAGAGAGGCTGCAGTGTGGATTTAAAGTAGTTTAGAATTTTTCGCGTTTAGAAGTAATTTGTTTTAATTGAATGTAAAAGCATATTTTAAATCGAAGCAGTTGAAGTCCAAAACTAGATGAAATCTCGGAAATGTATGCCAATTGTAACAATTCTGATCCTTCCAGAATTCTTTTATCCGGTGACGCGACGAGATATTCAGGTGATAACCATTTAAAAAGTGTACATAATTGTCGAAAAGATTGAAATCTAATAGTTAATTGATTAATGACTAAATCCATTTCTTTATAAAACACCTCGACTTTGAAACATTCTTCACTGTTTTCAAAGCGTTCATCTATATGTAACTCATCAAAAAATCTCACACGACGCAATCATTTTTGGAGAAAACAAAGTTCAATATTCCGTGTAGCTGATAACTCAAGGGCAGCGTTTTTGAAAAATTCCCGGTTATTCCTTCAGTTCTGGAACTGGGTTAGGAGGGATGAACGCATTTCAATGAATTTTTCTATATCTTCATGATATGCCTTGCTTCATGCCTTTTTGTATATCTTCATGATGTGCCTTGCTCTATATCTTCATGATATGCCTTGCTCTGTATCTTCATGATATGCCTTGTGTCCTGGAGACACGACATGTGTTCAGAAAAAGGGGCGATAGAGAATATAATTCCAAGGAGGCAGACAAAGAAGTGCCTTGACCAGCGGGGTAATATGCTACGTAGGGGAAACGGAAGAGGAGATGTGACAAGTTGAGAGGGGGCAATTCAGATGGAAAACAAGAAAACGGTCAACAGCTCCGTTTAACGAACGGATTGGAGTTAAGATGGATAATGTTGAGGTCAGAGGGAAGAGAATTTTGACAGTAAAAGGGACCCAGCTGGTGATAATGAGCTAAGGGAAGTCTGAAAACGGAGTCGTAGTTAGGAGAAGAAAAGGGATGAGGCAGTTTACGATGTTGGACTGCGTTAAAAACACCACAGGAGGCCGGAGAAGAGCGTGAGAAATTGGGAGTGTAAGAAACCCCAGACAGGTGCAAGGGCGGACGCCCCCTTCAATGTTGATTGGAGTAAATTTTAATATAAAATAGGTGGTCGGCCAATGAAGTGGCCCCGGATCGACCTGTAGGGCAGAAGATGGCCACCAATGAAGGCCTGAATAGATAATGATAAAATTTGAGCTCGGTAGGAAAGTTTTTAGAAAAGGACCGGAAAAGTTTGAGAATTCACAAGAAGCACACATAAGCCCCCGTAGCCGACGAAGGAGGAGAGAATGAGATGATGGGCTACTGACTTAATACGGGAGAAACAGACGCAAGTCCCCGGTACCCGAATAGCTGACCGATGACAGTTACGCTGGAGAAGTAGACGCAAGTCCCCGGTACCCGAATAGCTGACCGATGACAGTTAGGCTGGAGAATTAGATGCAAAGCCCCCGTACCGGAGGGGCCGACCGACTAACCTGCCGTCCATCAAGAGAGGAGCTGACCTACCGATTGACCAACGCTCCCCCGAAGCGATTGTGTATCTACGGAGACGTGCGCCCTGAGTCCGCCGCCAGCAGATAGTTACACCCGTTTCCCTGGACCAGAAACGTCCGATGACCCCCCAACCAGGCTTGTGATGACGAAGTGTCTTCAGATAAGGTAGGAGAGTTAATTTGGCTTATCGTAACAATGCCCAATACGTACTAGAGATCACAGATAATTAGATGGGGTCAGATTAATGTGAAATGTTACTATATATACATAGATATCTATCATAGAATATTGATTGTTTATGTCCGTAATAATTGGATTAGTATGTTGTAATGATTTAGCAATGTGTTTATGTGTATCGGTTAAGAAGCATAGGATAATCAGAGAATGTTAGGGAATAGATAAAAAATGTGAGTCCTTGGTATTGATGAGAATTAATAGTGTATTAATGAGAATAATTAATGTATTGATATGATATAGGAAGAAGGATAATTTGAAATGCATATATATTGTGTTAATGAGATAGAAATTTCGGAAGTCTGCAATGAATAGTATTGTTTGTATATGTATTATAATTAGGTTTAATAAATTGATTTGTATCTATACATATGAGCATCACTCTATAATTAATCATATTAACCACTATTAATAATATTTACGGTGACACCTTGCTCTATATCTTCATGATATGCCTATCTTCATATCTAAGTCTTGCAGCATTTTCGAGACTGCATTAATTTTACTCTATAAGTAAGATTTTTTTCGCCAGGTGTTGGCCGAATGGCCAGGGCGCTGGCATTCCGCTCAGATCCTGTGGGTTCAAATCCCGCTATTGGCATGGATGTTTGTAGCCGTTCGGAATCGGCTTTAAGCTGTAGGTCCCGGTTTAATTAGCTCTCGTGTAGCAAAAAGATGACCGTAGTTCTCTCAACCAAACCAAACCATTTCCCCCGTGAAATAAAAAATTGGGATAAATAAATTCCCGGGCACCACCGGTAAAACAGCCAGTATTTCAATAACTAACTCTGACTCACGGCACAACAGTCCGATTTGATTTTCAGCATCGTGGAATAAGGCTTTCGGGGCCCATCTCCGCTTTCATGAGCGTGGCTTGGGGTGCCATACAGCATATGTCACGGTCAGGTGGTCAACCTGACGCGGGACCCCCAGAGTTAGTTCTCAAGCATGCTTAGTCCTCATTTTATCGACCCACTCAAGGGATGAAAGGCATGAGTCGACCTTTCCCAGTCGCAGGGTCGAACCCCGGACCTGTGGTGTAGCAGTTTGACGCTTTTAACCACTACGCCACCGGGCGTCATTTCAATAAATACTGAACAAATATTTTTCGAAGTCTAGGCCCACCCTTCAAATACTTTTTCTTTTTTTAGTTTTATATAAATGAACTAGCTGTTTACCCGTCGTACTCCAGGTATTTATTGATCTCCATTTTTTATTAGACAGGAAAAGGAATGAATTCTACCTATAGTGTACAATTAAAGTAATTTTATTCAAATGTATATGTACAGTATACAAATTATAAAGAAAATCTACAAATTTACTATAATATTAATTTAACCCAAAACTTTTTTATAAACAAGATTTTTAGTTTCCCCTATTCATCTCAGGGATCCCCAAAACTGTGGATTCGTCACTACTCGCGGACATTTTGGACATATTATTTTTCACCCCTTCTCCCCCCCCCCCCCCACCTTCCTCCAAAGCTGATGGCGCTGAACTTAAACTTAAACGGCACCGAGGGTATCACTATTCATATCAGCGACCCCGAAAACTATGAATTCGACACTAATATCAGTCGTTTTTGATTATTTTTACATGTCCACCTCCGCCCCTTCCCCCTAGGAGTGCTAGTGGTGTCTTACCCCTACATTGTTTTTCTTAGATTGTAAGTCATACGTATATTTAGTTTGGTTGAAATTGAATTGGTCATTTTGAAAAGGAGTCATCTCCAATTTTCTAAATTTTTCATGAGAAACAAAAACTATAACTCGCCTTCATGCATTATTAGTTAGACTATATTTAGTATTTGTTATGTTTGTAAGGCATCAATCCTGCTGCAAAATATAATTTGTTAATATTTCTTGAAACGGGGGGAGGGGCAGAAAAGTTGGAGAAAAGTGGAGATGACTCCTTTTCAAAATGACCAATTCAATTGCTTCAGGCGATCCAGAGTACTGCTGGAACATACCATGGGCGGATCCAGCCGATTTTCAGGGGTGGGGGGTGGAATATCCCCTGTGCAGCGGAGAGACCGAGGGGCCTCCCCGAGAAAAAAAATTAAATAGACAGTGCTTGAAAACTTCTTTATAGGCTCTTTTAAGTGCCTCAAAAACCCCTTAAAATATTATTTTAAACCAAGAAATTTACATTCTCTATGAATGCAACATAAAAACCATGGCATTTTATTCAAGCACTATACATTTTGATTTTGATTTTAATTAATACTAGGGGCTTTGCCTCTAGGCTCGCTATGCTCGCTTTTTGTACGGGGCCTTCGGCCCCTAATAAGGCTTACTCGTAAAAAGGCTTAATAAGGCTTAAAAGGGAATATTTTACTCGTAAAAGGCCCTGTAGTGTAATGTTTGTAAGAGTGCCGTACCCCGTGACCCCCCCCCCCTTTCACCAATCAGAGGGATTGGCTGTGGGGGCGTTGAACCCTAGGGTTTGAAGGGATCGTCGGGAGAAATCAGTAGGAGAAGTGGGGGTCTGGTAAGATGCAATAGACTTGCCTACCTCGTGCTCAGAGTACTCGTTGTAATATTTTGTTAAATTGTCAATAAATGTTTGTGTCGTTTATACGACTAGTTTTATCTACCTCACTGTCCCTATGCCAGAGAAAGAACCTCGGTGTAGTGTGATTACACCACAGGCCCCTAACAAGGCGTACTCGTAAAAATATTTGTTATTGCAATGTGATATTAACGTGACGGACTACGTTGAATTTTCGACAATTGGTCGAGTTTGTTTTATTTGTGTTTCTTATACTTTGGACCATTCTCTTTCAAAAACTGTTTTTCTTTTTTCTCTACGTGAGTTAGAAGAAATTTTATAGCCATTATAAAACATATCGTTTGATTCAAAATCAAACCGAACGTAGAACTTCGTAACCGGAAGTTGTCCTAAAATTGCACTAATTTGCTCATTTTCAGCACTTAAATTTATTTTTTTTCTAATTTGTAGTTTCAATAATGTTTTTGCAACATCCTTAATACTCTTTGGCAGTGATATTATTACTTTATTTTTGAAAAACTGGCAACAATTCAATTCTCTTGATTGTTTGTTTACATCGTCACCCTGATATTTCACTGAAAACAAGAAATATTAATATAAAAGATAAGCTGTAATAAAGTGAGCTGTAGTAAATTAATTAATTAGTAATATATAAATCAAATAAATAAATATAATAATATAAAGATATGTATTATAAATATAATATAAATTTCAAACGTTTCTTGAAGTCAGGTAACTTTCAAGAACAGCAAAACAATGTTGGAGAGTTTTAACCTTTGTTAAGCTGTAGTAAAGTAAGCTGTAGTAAATTAATTAATTAGTAATATATAAATCAATAAATAAATTAAATAATATAAAGATATGTATTATAAATATAATATAAATTTGAAATGATTCTTCAAGTCAGTTAACTTTAAAGAACAGCAAAACAATGTTTGAGAGTTTAACCTTTGTTGCCACTCTCTGCTTCTCTTTAGAGTCAAAAAATTTCAAGAATTCATTATAAAAATAACGCTCGAGCATGAAGTATTTATTTTGATAAAGATACATTTCCCTTTTGAAAAAAAAAATAAACTGAACAAATGAACTTCTAAAAGGAAAATGGCAACAAAGATCGTTTGTTTACAATCATGAATTTTTTTTTTTGGTATAATTAATTTACTAATTATTGACCAATTTGAATTATTTTAGGCTTTTTGAGACCACCTGAGGGTGGGTAAGGAGAATTTTGAATTTGGATTTTAGTTTCTTTTAAATTATTTTTACATCTTTCCTCTGTGAGGGCTAATAGCGAGATACATAGGGGTGATTTTCGGGCAATGTAACAACTTTCATCCATTTACTGTTGTTACCCTTATGGGAAGGGCTTTTCATCACTTTTGAATTATCAGCTTTAAAATTCAATCAAAATACGAAATTTTAATATAGAGACTTGAAATGAGGTTTATATGAATAAGAAAGATTTCAGCTTCCAGATGATGTAAATATTTTCTTTGTAATAAAAAAACTCGAGGAGCATCGATATTACATCTTCATATGAGACGATATTTCTCGAAAAACTGTCCTTCATTTTTTGATGAAAATATTAGTCTGTTTTAAAATATTTTTAAACAAATGAGGTCTAGTTTGAAAAAGAAATGTTTGTAGTCTTAGATTGTAAAAAAAACAAAATTCTACGATCCTTTTTTGGCGAGTTATCGTAATCTGAAGATGAAAAAGTCAATATTTTCCCACAAAACATAAAATTAAAAAAAAAATCTTAAAGTCCGACGAAGATGAGACATGTCTTACTTTGGTCCCCCCATTTTTCTGCATCCATTGGTATCGCTCTCGACCCCATACCCCCATCGGTTTCGGAGGAGATAGCGTGACAAGCTTTTGACAGCGGATGCAGCGGGAGTTACTTTTTTTTAGAATAGAGAGAAACATCTTGGTACAGTATTATATCATATTGTTACATTTTTCATAATGTTATTGTTATGCAAATGATTTCAAACCTAATTAATTTAAATTAAATGTTACAAAATTGTCTCAAATCAAAACTGTTGAGGAAAAACGAGCATATCAGGCTATATTATGTAAAGACAATATTTTTAAATGCAATTCAACCTATTAAAAATTTTATTATGTTATATTTAATAAAGTAAAATACATTGCTCACATTGTCTAAGCTATGACAATTTAAAATATAAAAGAAACTAATATTTGGACATTTTTATTTAGGTTTGAGGACATTTTTATTAAGTTTTGGCCTAAACAACAAAGTCCAGCTTCCTCTTCTTCATTTTAGCAAACATAGCCACGACTTTTTTTCCCCTCAACTTTGTCCAAAAATCCTCTGTGAATGTTTAGCAGTGCTAATGCTACTATAAGTCTATCCTCTCTTATGGTTGTTCTCATCCAATCCTTCAACCTTCGAAGGGTTGAAAAGGACCTCTCGGCAGTAGCTGTGCTAACCGTAGAGTTGCAAAATTCTTCATCAATTCGTGTATTGCAGGATAAACATTCTTTATCACACTTGAAGAGAGTTAATGCCACTTGAAGAGAGTTTCAATGCCTCTTTCTGGAATTTCCTCATTTTTTGTCTTTGGCTGCTGATTTAACCATTTCTTTTGCCACAAAGCAACTTCATTGCTAAAAACAGCTCCACTATGACTTGAAATGTTCCCCACAGGAAACTGAAATCTAGGAAACAATAGCTGATTCTCTTAGGTTTGTTGGAGCATTTTAACAACCGAAGTGGGTATCAGGATTGATAGTTCAAGGAGTTTCAAAATGTCACCGGGAAATCTATCTTTGATATATATTTGATTCTCGAACACGGTAGTCGTCGTGAAGGAACCCTTCAGGAACTCGACGCAAATTTTCTTCTGGCTAGGGAAGTAGTACTTGTCTCCGGCGTAGTACAGACCCAGGGCGCTGCCGACCGAAGCAATGCTCGCCTTCCCACAGTACAAATATATATATATATATATATATATATATATATATATATATATATATATATGTATATATATATATATATATATATATATATATATATATATATATATATATATATATATATATATATATATATATATATATATATATACACTCAAGAGCCAAAACATTATGACCACCTGTCAATAACGAGTTGGCCCACCTTTGGCGCGCAACACAGCTTCAACCCGCCTTCGCGGGTTGAAGCTGTGTTGGATTCGCCTAGGCGGCTAGGACATTAACTGGAATTCAGCGTCATGTTCCTGGAACCACTCCAACACAATTTTAGCCTTGTGACACGGGGCGTTGTCCTATTGGAACATTCCATTTCCAGCTGGAAAAACAGAGGCCATGTAAAGGTGCAACTGGTCCGCAATGATGTTCAGATACCCTGTAGCATTCATGGTCTGCTCTACCACAACCACGGGTCCCAGAGACGCCCAAGAGAACGTGCCCCAAAGTATAATACCGCCACCACCAGCCTGTGTATGACCTACTGTTCATTGAGGGAGCAACAGTTCGCCTGGAAGACGGCGTATCCTGACACGGCCATCGGCGTGATGAATGACAAACCGTGATTCATCTGACCAGGCAACTCTCTCCCACTGCTCCATGGACCAGTCGCGATGTTCCCGGGCCCAGCGCAGGCGCAGTTGGCGATGACGCTTGGTCAGCAAAGGAACACGAGTGGGACATTTGCTGCGTAGCCCCATATCCAACAGTGTCCGCTGAACAGTGTGCTGCGATACTATTCTACTTGGCCCTGCATTGTATTGGGCTGTCACCTGAGCAACTATCTGGCTCCGGTTTTGCTTCACCATGCGAGACAGTCTCCGACGACCTTTTTCTTTGATAGCGTGTGGACGTCCAACACCATGTCGTCTACTGCTGGTTTCACCGTCATTCATCCACTTTGCATAAGTACTAACAACTGTAGGTCGCGAACAACCCACGAGTCATGCAGTTTCGGAAATACATGTTCTGAACCTTCGAGCCATTACAATCAGCCCTCTATCAAAGTCGCTTTGATCCGCAGCCTTTCCCATCACACACATAAGTAAGTGAAAGAATGATTCTTCAGACTCTCCAGCAGCAGTTAAATACCACTTCCACCTGATCACTTGCCTTCCACGTCATCCAGGCGAATTCATTGCAAAATGTAGGGGTGGTCATAATGTTTTGGCTCTTGAGTGTGTGTATATATATATATATATATATATATATATATATATATATATATATATATATATATATATATATATATATATATATATATATATATATATATATATATATATATATATATACACACATGGGCAAAAAAATTAGCGCACCAAGAAATAATTGCGGGATCGTAACGAAACTTGCAATGAAGGTACATGTCGGGGAGATATGCAAATGATTAGAAATGCAGCGTGATTGCGCATTACGTATAGCCGGTAGAGGGCGTTGAACATCGTACTCTGTGGAGTATAAATCAGGTAACCAAAGCTTGTTTGAGTGTGCTGAATCATTTACAAAGGAAGAGCTGAGATAGACATGCCATTACGCCGTGTTCGAAGACAATATAAGCAGTTGTCGCAGTTTGAGAGGGGGAGAATCGTCGGGATGATGAAAGCTGGGTGGTCAGCTAGGCGAGTAGCTCGTCAATTAGGCCGCTCTGATTGTGTTGTGAGGAGGTGTTGGGACCAGTGGACCCGAGAGATGTCATGCACACGAAGACCAGGCTCAGGACGCCCTCGACAGACCAGTCGTCGTGAAGACCGCCACATCGTAAGAAATGCACGCGTACAGCCAACTGCTTCATCGGCCGCCATCCAGGCACAGGTAGCACCTTCACTAGGGGCCTCTGTGTCTTCTCGAACCATGCGAAGGCGCCTGGCTGAAGGACAGTTGGTATCGCGGCGCCCATTACGTGTGCTGCCCTTGACGCCCACCCATCGACGCCTCCGTTTGGAATTTTGCCGCGCACGAGGAAACTGGACTGCAGCGGAATGGAACCAGGTCGTCTTTAGCGACGAATCCAGATTCAATCTCGGCAGTGATGACAATCGTGTTCGTGTGTGGAGAGCCCATGGTGAACGCTTCAATCCTGCCTTTGCTGTACAGCGAAACATCGCTCCCACAGCTGGTGTGATGGTATGGGGTGCCATTGCCTACATACAATACACGGTCACCCCTAGTATTGTTCCGTGGCACCATGACAGACCAGCGGTATGTTCATGAAATCCTGCAACCACATGTGTTGCCACTCATGCAACGGCTCCCAGGAGCCATTTTTCAACAAGACAATGCTCGGCCTCATACGGCAAGGGTGTCACAAGACTGTCTCCGCACTGTTACTACCCTTCCTTGGCCTGCCCGATCCCCAGATTTGTCTCCAATCGAGCATATCTGGGATCATTTGGGACGACGAGTTGGGCATCCCACGAGTTTGAACGAACTACAGGCAAGGTTACAGCAAATATGGAACGAAATGTCTCAAGACATCATACAGAACTTGTATGCCTCAATGCCCGATCGTACCGGGGAGCGGGGAGAAGACCGGGGAGCGGGACTTGAGAATGTGTTTGTGGACCCTAAACTGCTTGTCCCCGACTTTGATGAGGACGTCGTGACCATCCCCGGAGAGTAGCAACTTCTTGAAATGGTCTCGCAAAATCGAGATATCTGCAAAATGAAAACGTGAATACTTAGTTATTGCCGGTAAAGTCGTAGGGTGCCGAAGTGAAATTCCAAACTCAACTGGTTTAAAAGAATGACACTATGTCCAAAATTTAACGCAACTTAAATATAACTGACGTAAGTAATACACAACAGTACCGTCACTGAACCTCACAGGGTCGTACCACTCTAAGGCTTTCAAAAAGAGTCGAAGGACCAGAAAAATAATCGACATGGTACAGCCGCAGACTATCAGGCCATTTTACAGGCAACGGTGACTCGCTCAGGTACGGTTAAATCGGTGCAGACAGCACCCGAACTCCTACGCTGTTGCGTCTTCACCTGATAAGCGCTCGATGGTCGTCAGGTAATGGGTTTAAGAAGTGGACGGAACGCACCCTACTTTAACCTCCAAGTGAGTGATAAAATGTTTTTCCTCTAATTCCGAGTCCTATCAGTTCTGTCACCGGGGGAAGATAATGTCAAGAATGATTTTCAAATCCCGAGCATTACCTTCTAATGGATGGTCATCGTTCTGGATGTCAGCATCTTCCGTCTGTGTTTCTCGGGAGACGCCTGTAACAGAGGAAGAAGACTATATATATTATGCAAATGTATACACATGGATGGACACTCTATTACCGAAAGTAAGTGAACACTTAGTCGATGACAAAAAGCGTACCCCAAAAGTGTATATATATATATAAACACAAACAAACTGACTAAAGAAATTTGACATGTTGGTCGAAATAGCAAAAATGCATTCACTGGATTTTTTTAAATTTTCCATTGGAGGCTTACAAGACAATATTAAAATACAATCAACAAACAAACACAACACAACTAAAACGTCCAAGAACCGAAAAGGTACTGGATACTGGATTTTTTACAGAGCAAACTGGATTTTTCATTTTTTTTAAATTTCCAATGGAGGGTGCCCGAGTCCCCGCACCGCCCCGCCCCTGACAACAAACATCAGAACTGCAGAGTCGAGGTGCTAGAGAGGGCAATGACCCCCGCTCCTAGCAAACCCCCTTTTCTGGGAGAGGAGAGTTTTTCGAGGCAAAGGACTGTTCGCTATTGCTACAAGGAGAGACGGGCTCTCGGACGCGTAGGAGCCAGACGCTTAAAGACGACCTGTAGACGCTTTTATACTATTTTAAACATACTTTCAATAAATATACATTCGTTATTGTTAGATATTTGGAGTGATTATTGCTTTAACGAGTGCAAATACTCCTTCATACAAAAGGTATCCCACATATATATATACGCATATCAATGTACATATACACTGCCCTCCAAAAGTTAATGTACATGTTTTTCGAAGCTCACCATTAAAATAAAGGCAGTAACAATAAAATTCACTCATGTATATGAATGATAGTATCGAACTTTAGAAAAATTATGCCAAATAAAAAAAAAGAACCCCATGGTCACCACTTTCATTTTAAAGAATTGTCATTTATATAAGAGTAAGAGAAAATGTGGAAAAATCCATCTTTCTTGATTTTGTGTGTAAGTATCGTGCATGATTGTTTATTTTCAATATTTGTTGGCAGTTTCGTTGACTGCACCCAGGAGAGTCTACCAATGTCTCGGAGAAGTCGTTTACCCGATTCATTCAGGTGGCGGAAGATCGGATGGATGGAAATGGGATTGTCATGCTGCTAGACGTCTCAATGTGTCTCCAAGTGTGGTCCAACGACTGTGCAATCAGTTTACATCAGAAGATTCTATGTCTAGATAAGATATATTCCAGGCCGACCACGAGTTACAACACCTGCGGGAGACCGCTTCCTAGCTCTTTCGGCCCGAAGAAGGAGAAGCATTACTGTGCCTCAGCTTGTTTCAGATCATTTCATCGCTTCAAGGACAAGAATAACCGCTACTACGGTGTGAAGACACCTTCACAATTGTCGTCTCTATGCAAGACGAGCAGTTGTGTGTCCCACTTAACCGACGACTGAGAAGTGCCCGTTTATGTTGGGCAAGAGAACACGTTTCGTGGGCCAGACAGCAATGGGCTTCTGTACTCTTCACAGATGAGTCCAGGTTAACACTAGAGAGCGATTCGTGGCGTCTGCTGATCTGGAGGGAACAAAGCACCAGATACAACCAATCCAACACTGCTGAAAGACAGTTGCAGAGGAGGTGGAATCATGGTTTGGACAGGAATTTCTCTCGGTGGTCACACTGTCCTGCATGTGTTCTAAAGAGGAACTCTGAGTTATGTGAGATATCTTGACGAGATCCCTGATCAATATGTCCGCCCATATGCCGCTGCTATTGGCAACGAATTCATTCTAATGGATGATAATGCAAGACTTCACCGAGCTGTGCTTACAGAGATTAATTTTGATGGTCACGGTTTGGAGCAAATGGAATGGTCAGCTCGATCTCTAGACCTGAATCTGTTAGAGTATGTTTGGGATTACCTTGGCAGACACATTTCTGCTTTAAATCCACCTCCAAGGTCGTTACATGAACTAGAACAAGGCTTCCTCCGTGTCTGGTTTTCGCTTCTCATTTCGGTGTCCGACAACTCAATTGGCAGCATGGAAAGTCTGTGCCGACAATGCATTACAGCTAGAGGAGGACATATTATTGCTTATTAGAAACCATTTTTATGTTTCCATGACCTTCCACATAAAACTGTGATTTACTGTTTTCTCCAATAATGGAGTTTTCTGCCAAGAATGCTTTTTTGCCGTGATTTATGTAAAGTAAGTAAATTGTGCAAATTTCTTTGTCGCATTTAATAAAAAACTATTTAGTGCCTATTTCTCGTCCACATTTGTTGTTTCTCTGTTCGTTCATTTTTAAATTAGATCTAAAAAACATGTTGTACCTTAACTTTTGGGGGGCAGCATATATATACACTGGTGTAAGAAATTAAGAGAATTTGAAGACTTGGTCGATTATCTCTAGAACTACTTTACCGATTTTAATGAAATTTTATATGTGCATACATTGATACAATACAAAACAAATAACTATTCAATAATTGTAATACACACGCATGATCGTGCGTAACACTCGTTGGAGTCAGAAGGTATGAAAAAGCGGTTGCAGAATAAACAAAAAAATGGGTTTATAGATGGGTTAATAAGGGGTATGGTCCCCTCTTACAGATATACAGGTCTCGCAGCATGATTTCATACTTGAAATTAGGCTGTTTATCATTTCCTGTGGAAATTGAACCCACTCGTTCAGCAACACTGTTTTCATTCCTGGATGGTTCTCAGAGGAGGGTTGCGAGTTGCAATTGCCCTCCCCAGAGCGTCCCAGACATGCTCTATAGGGTTAAGGTCTGGAGATCTGGCAGGCTAATCCATCAGGCGAATACCCTCACTCTCTAGAAATTCGTCGACCAGAAGAGCTCTATGTGGCCTCGCGTTATCGTCCATTAAAATGAACTCAAGGCCAACTGCATCCCAGAAAAGGCGAACATAGGGCTCCAAGACCTCATCCCTATACCTCACACCAGTCACAGTGCCTCTTTCAAAGACATGGAGAGGTGTTCGGCCATGTAACATGATGCCTGCCCAGACCATTAAACCTCCTCCGCCATAATGGTCGATTTCGCGGACATTGGAGTGTAGGTAGCGGGTCCCTGGTTCTCTCCATAGGAACGTACAGCAAGAATCTCTGTTTAGGCTGAACCGGGACAAATCAGTGAAGAGAACGGTCGTCCATTGATCCATACTTCAATCTCTATGCTCTCTGCACCATGATAAACGGATTCTGCTGTTCGTAAAAGTGAGCGGGAAGAAAACAGCAGGTCTTCTTGCAAACAACCCTCTCTCATGAAGTCTTTTGGAAACAGTCACCCTTGATACACGGGTTCCTGTGGCTGCATACAAGTCACGAGAGAGCTGAGAAGCTGTAGCCTTCCTGTTACGCCTCGCTATAATCGACAAATGGCAATCTTCTCTGGCCGCCGTGGCTCTTGGACGACCTTGCTCAGGCTTTCTCTCGATGGGTCCGGTATCCCGGAACTGTTTCCATAAGTTACACACGACGCTGGGCGTTAAATTCAACTCTCTACAAGTTTGGACTTCAGATTGGCCTGCTTCTAGCCTCCCCACAATTCGCCACCTCATTCCATCATCTAAATGTTGCTGGTTACTCATTTTTACTGTTACAATTTGAAATTAACCGATTGCTGCAAAATAACACCATCTATTAACCCATTTTTTAGTTTATTCTTCAACCGCTGTTTCATACCTTTCGACTCCAACGAGTGTTACGCACGATCATGCGTGTGTATTACAATTATTGAATGGTTATTTGTTTTGTATTGTATCAATGTATGTACATATCAAATTTCATCAAAATCGGTACAGTAGTTCTAGAGATAATCGACCGAGTCTGCAAATTCTCGTAATTTCTTACACCAGTGTATATATATACAGTGGAATCTCGATCTATCTTTTTCGAAGGGATCGACTGAACTAAACGATGGATGCTGGAAAACGATAACTGCGGGAACATACAAAAAAGTATTAACATACCTTAAAGTTTGATATCCCTAAAATATATTTACTCACATACATAAATGCATACATACCCGTAGTGTAACTGAAGATAAAATTACAAAGTTGTACTGAAATCCAAGACAATAATAATAAAATAAGAAATGCACGTAGATACACTGGAATTTTGATTCAAATAAAAGTACTTAATCGTCGTTTGTTTTTTGGCGGTTTTCTCTCCACAAGTAAACAATATTTGTTTATGTGTTGCAAATTGCACTCTTTTCGGTATCGGTTATTGTGTTAGAGTATAAAGAAGCGGCAACCGGGAATCTTTTGTAACTAGAACCATTCCATTGCACTGGATGGGGTCCGACATAAGACCACCGGGAAGTTCTGCTTCCGGGTGAAACACTCATCGGCCTGTGTAGAACTGCAGCAATCAGAAACTTCTCACCCACTAGACCAAACATCAGGGCGCCTCCATCCCGAGGCCAACAAAAATTCTGACTGTGAGCCATTGCTGATAAGAACAGAAATATTGAACAGTCGGTGAATTTGGAATGAGTTTCCGAAAATAGGGTACTCCAGAGGCTAAAGAATTAAGGAACACCAACGACAAACAAATAATGGGAGTGGTACAATAAAGCGAAACCAGGCTAAACAAGAGAGAAGAAAAATGCGAGACCGTGCATCTCAAATGTTCTGCTCATTGTTTAATTAGAGCGTCATTCTAGCTCAATCCAGACATTTCTATTTCAGGTTCAGTTATTATGAAAAAACGATCGATCCGATAAATTAATGTAAAGCTGCGACATTCTGAACGAATATTGCGGGAAAACGATGGATCGAGGAACGATCTATGCGGTCTTTTTGGCTTGTTTTCTACGGAATTTATTCGGGACTGGGAGAAATAAACGATACATACTGAAAAAAGGATCGTTTGATGAACGATCGATCGAGATTCCACTGTATATAAGGCATTCCCACATATATATATATAATACTTTCCCATGTACTGTTATTTCACAGTCTATCACAACGCACTCAGATCAAAACGAAAGCGCAGATATCAGAGGCTGCTATCAAACCTAATGTCGTGTTTGTCTTATCGCCGTATTCATTTATCATAAAGGTAAGATACGGAAACATGCAAACGCCTCCCGACCGTGTTCCCTGAAGTTGGTTCGGAATTCGGAATCTAATTGTTCTTTCACGAACTAGGCAGTGTTCAAAGCAGTGGGCTGGAATCACTCAGTCCGTAGGAAAAGAAGTTCAGTTTCGTCGTTCGCGAGAGTTGGTCTCGATCCGCTTCGATCATCAGGGACAGCACCCGCTGCACAGTCGTCGCGACTGACCACAGCATGGAATAATTCCTCTCAACTGACAGGTAAGGAGAACCTTCAGCATCGAGAGGGACGTTCAGGTTCCGTTTCCTCATTTTAGTTATTTCGAATGTACCACTAGGGGGCGTTGGCGAACGCCCATTTCAATGGTGTCGATGGGATCGGTGCCAAAACTGGTGTCAATTTTTCGAGCCCGTTTTATCCGAGTCTTTCTTTCCGCATTTGTGCACAAGTGTCCATTTTCCGCTGTGTTCTCAATAACGTGCCCTTCGTTGATCAAAGTATTTCGCAGCTTTTCCTTTACTCAATGGACCTGTCTGCTTTCCCTCCGTTTTACGTATAATGTCGCTACATCCAGTAAGTTTGCTTTCATCTAAGCTGAGATGCGTTTTTTCTCTAGTGAGGGTATTGAGTGGAAATTCCTACCGCCAAGGGCCTCTAACTTTGACGGAGGCGGGGGTTAAATCATTTACGCGGCGTTTCCGGACACTCATTGTACTGCAATTCTTCTTATATTCGTATGGGTATTTATTATTATATTAATGGGTATTTAATAATAAGATTTATAATCTATTCTCAACAAAACTACATGAAATATTTTAAAAACATAGTAACACTTTATTTTTAAGAAACCAGTAATCAAAAAGTAACAAAAACTTTATCTCACAAAAGTCCTCGTACACTGAAATATTTTCGGATAAATTCATAATTAAAATTATCGTCTGGCGCTTTATTTTTATTTTTGAATTGTGGTGGCATTTAAAATATCGTTTGGCTTTAATTTTTGCTTGCCTACTCCGTAATTCTCTATTTATTATTTAAAAATGGCTCGTAGTCGTAAAGAAACAACAAACAGTATTCGAAAATTGATTATTTTTCCTTATAGTAGTGGAGAATCAGTTCGGAATATTTCTAAATTACTTAATTTATCCCATTCTACTGTGCAGTATGTGATAAAACGTTTTAAAGAAGAAAATCGAATCGAAAACAAGGTAAGAAATGGTCGTCCGGCAAAGTTAACAAAACGTGAGCAGAGATTTATAATTAGAAAATTTGTAAAAAATCCACGTTTGAGTGCTGTAAAAGTTTCTGAAGAATTTAATGAAACATTTTCTACTTCAATTTCACCTGAAACTGTTTGACGACTTCTCACAGCAGCTGGATTACATGGACGTTCTGCCCGTAGAAAATTTTTTTGTGAGTGAGAAAAACAGAAAGCTTAGGTTTTTCTTCGCACTGTCAATGATAAATAAGCCCCAAACGTATTGGAATAATGTCTTATTTGCCGATTAAAACAAGTTTAACATTTTTTATTCCGATGGGTGTATAATTGTATGGAGAAGAAAAAAATGAGGTACTTAATCTCAAGAACTTAGTAGGAACAGTTAAGCATGGCGGTGGAGGTGCCCTTGTGTGGGGGTGCATGTCAGCATCAGGACTAGGTAATGTGGTATTTATTGATGGCATAATGAATCATGCTGTTTATATAAATATTTTAAGAGACAATTTAAAATTATCAGGCCAAAATTTGGGTATTGGAAACAACTTTGTTTTTATGAAGATAACGATCCTAAGCACACGGCTTTCAACGTTCTCCTCTGGTGTCTCTATAATTGTCCACAAGTTTTGAAAACACCAGCTCAATCGCCAGATTTAAACCCAATAGAATATAAACTGGAGGTTCGAGTACGAAAACACGACATTCACACGAAAAGCGAACTAAAGACAATTATGATGGAAGAATGGATGAACATTGAAGCAGAAATTACAAAAGAACTAGTGCAATATATTCCCAGATGTTTAAAAGCTGTTGTGGATGCTAAAGGATATCCTACTAAATATTAATTTAACGAAAAATTAGAATATTTACTAATATGTAGAGATTTTTTTAAGTGTAATATTGGTGTATATATACAAGTTGATTATTGGTTTCTTAAAAATAAAAGTTTTACTATGTTTTTAAAATATTTCATATAGTTTTGTTGAGAATAGATTATAGATGTTATTTTTAAATACCCATTCTGAAATATTCATTTTAATTAATGGATAGACCCCTATTTCATTGAAAATCGTAAGTGTACGAACAATTTTGGGAGTCACTGTATATATATATATATACAGAGTGATCGGAAAATATCTGACCAAAATTTAAAGGGGGTTAGAGGGGACGAATATAAGAAGAATTGCAGTACAATGAGTGTCCGGAAACGCCGCGTAAATGATTTTACCCCCGCCTCCCATAACCCGTCAAAGTTAGAAGCCCTTGGCGGTAGGAATTTCCACTCAATACCCTCACTAGAGAAAAAACCCTGCTATAAGGTCATCAAGAGCACGAAGTTTATTTAAACGTTTTAACTCCAAGCTTGTCCCCACGAAATTCGTTGCATTATCTGTAAACAGTTTAGCACTCTTGCCTCGTCTTGCAAAAAAAACCGCTTTAAGGTTGCTATCAAAGCTGAAAATGTCAAATCTAAAACCATTTTCTAAATGAATTGCCTTGGTAGTAAAGCACTCAAATATTGCAACATATGCCTTTTGTAAGGTCCCCTTCCTTTATATTGAATAGCAAACGGACCGTAAAAATCAACTCCACAAATGTTAAATGGGGCTCCAGGAGTGACTCGTTTGGTTGATGAAACACCCATAATTTGCTCAACCGAGGTAGGATTTGCCTTATAGCAGGTTACACATTCACATACAACACTGAGTGTTAACTTGCGTCCATGCACTATCCAAAATTTGTTTGTTCCGCAACTTATCAAAGTTTGCTGACCAACATGTATATTTTTAACATGAAAGTAATTTATAATTAGTTTAGTAAGTTCGTGATTACCAGGTAATATGATAGGATATTTAGAATAATAAGGAAGCTCTGATTGGCTTAAGCGGCTACTTACTCTAAGAATTCTCTCTCAATCAATGAAAGGATTAAGACTTCGTAACTTCCCTTTGGGTGAAACTGCTAGTCCCCTCTTAATGCATGTACGCTCCCTGTTTACACTCACCATTTTGAATCAATTTACACAAAGTTCGGATCGCCGAAATTCCTCACTTTTTAAAGGCCCATAAATTCTAACAGAAGGGTTACGTCATAAACAAACCAAAAAAAAACTAATAACACGAATTCTTTTTAAATAATTATTTGGAAAGTTTAAAATTGAATTCATGAATTTTTCAATAGAAATAGCCATTAAAGTTGTATTTTAGACAGATTTTAGCTCTTTCGCAGAGTTACTATTCTTCAGACAGCCTGATTCAATCTCAAAGTCTGGGCGATAAGTCTCTCTCTTGAGTCATAAACAAAGGTGCATGCCACCACAGATTATTAAGCCGACGTTGTTCAGGCTCCAGGCCACGAGAAACTAGGTCAGCAGGGTTGTCTTGAGATGACACGTGTCTCCCGCGATGAACTTCAGACACCATTTGAAATGTGGTGACTCGAGTTGCAACAAGCTTTTTCAAATGGGATGGAGATTTTTGTATCGATGACAGGACAATTGTACTGTCCGAAAAATAAAAGCAAGAGTTAATAGCTATTCTTAAAGTAGGGATAATTTTACTCTTTAAATTTGCTAGTAATACTGCAACGCACAACTGTAGTCTAGGAATTGTAACTGTTTTATGTGGCGCAACTCGGATTTTGCTGCATAGCAGCTGGGATGAAAATTCTCTGGATGAAGATATATAGCTGCTTCATAAGCATTCGGATGCATCAGCAAATCCAACCATAGCAATCCTCACTGGATTTTTTAGCAAAACAAATCTCTCAAAGCATATATTTTCAGTTGCCTTTAAGGAAACTGCAATTACTCTTCAGGTTCTCTCTTTGTCAAAGGATCATCCCAATGAATATGAAGGCGCCGAAGTCTTTGTACAAAGATCTTTGCCCTTGTTACTATTGGTCATAACAATCCAAGAGGATCGAATATTCGAACAATTGTAGATAGAACACCTCTCTTAGCCACATATGTTTGGACCTTACACGATAAATCGAAAGAAAAAGCATCAGTTTGTGGTTCACAAAGCACACCTAAAGCTTTCCTTGCATTAGTTTTGTCAAAATTTTAGTTCTCTGGTTTAGAAACTGTTTCCATTAAGTCTGGATGATTTTTACACCATTTGTGAAGCTGCATTCCACAGGTTCCTAACAATTCAACTATCTCGTTTCGCTAGTTGAATTGTCCTAACAAGTCTTTCCTGATGGCAAATGGTCTGCACCTCTAAAGACTTCATCCATATAGAAAGAAGAC
This sequence comes from Dolomedes plantarius, assembly GCA_907164885.2. NCBI lineage: Eukaryota > Metazoa > Arthropoda > Arachnida > Araneae > Dolomedidae > Dolomedes > Dolomedes plantarius. The sequence continues at coordinate 21,469,675 of OU015490.1, forward strand.
AGCACTACTGCATCGGCATTCGGAAACCGTTTTTCGCCTTCGATGCCTAGCAGCTGAAGGCCTATCATTGCAAGATGAGGTTGTTCCGTATGTTACTGTACAAAGTCTTTAAGTTTTTGCACAATCATTTTCGTTATCTTTCCACACAATTCGTTGTAAATCACGCTGACACTCATCGACAAATATCATCCTGTACATCATCTTCACACGCGCTATAAAAGCGTACAGGTGTGATAGAAACTTTAGATTTATCATGAGTAGGTCATCTTGAATAACTCCTCCTTTTAGTTGCAACGAGTTCAACGATTCTCCTGATGAAGTCACGTGGGACCCATTGAAAACAACCCGCAACCTTGTTGATGACTTGTCTGGACGGTAAACAGCGTGGTGAGGTAAATAATATCCCACATCTGGCTCATTGGCTTCAACTACCGCTTCCATGTGGCCTAATTCCGTGTACAGTACGTCCTCGAGTTACATGGATTCTCAGATACAGGGTTGTAATTTTCAACTTTAATCGATTTGTGGGGGAAAGAAATGTTCGACTCATGTCCGTTTGTCTATTCGTTTCAACAGCTGCTGTTACACTTTCACTCTGAAGGCGTGCGATGTTCAAGGACATTTTCCCCTTGTGAATAGCACAGAGTAGAGTGGTGTCTTTTAGAATTAAAAATAACATGAATTTTTCGACTCGAAAGCCGATTTTTTTTGTGAAATCCTAGACAGTTGAAACAAATTATTTCTCTTTACCACGTCAACTCTTTCGTTAAATGATCATGCTTTGTAGTTTGGACATTTAGACACAAAATGACTATTTTTTATCATCGCAGTGTAATATGCATTTTGAACCTTTCACTTGAGCTAAAAATGATTTGGAAACATTTCTTGAATTCGAATTTTTCTGATAAGGAGAACTCGAAATCATGGTATTTCCCTCCCCCCCCCCCGCGAAGCAAAATAAATCTCTCTACCCAGCTGTATCGGTTCGAACCAGCTTGCCTGATGCTTATGAAAGAAGCAGTTTCTATATCCAATGTTTGGAATAGCTTATCTAAAACTATGTGTTGTTTTAGTGTCTCAATTCTGTAACTATTTTCAACTTGAAGTAGTAATCAAAAAGAGCCGTTAGACGAGACGCAAACTGTAAATGAGTTTCGTTGGTTGACGCACTGTCTTTCTTAATTGTTCCAAAACACTGTGGTGGTGTTTCAAACTCCCACAAAACTATGGTTTTGACATTTAATTAATTGCAAAGTTCGTCATCTTTGATGTAAGTCAGCACATTTTATGCCTTGTCACCTACCAAATTTAATAGAATTTCGGCCTTGAACACCTCTGGCACATTGTTCTTAAGAAAAGCCCTTTCCAGAGATGCAAAATATAGCACCCATCCTCCGTGTTTGCTAGGAACTCTTAATGTTCGAATGCTTTTCCCGATTGAACCTAATTATTCAGTTTTATCAACCTGATTTTCTTTATCGGGGGATATATCTTTTACTTCAGCTCTGATTTTTGCTAATTCTAACTCTGCTTGTGATTTCTGTAGCTTAATTTTTTTCAAACTGTATCGCCCTATTTTTTTGTTCTAAGTCGCTCTGCTCTTCCGATTTTCTAGTTTCTACAATCTCTTTAATCAACTCCTCAACAAAATCAGAATCATTTTTAAATTTGGCATAATTTTTTATAATACACTGCTGGCCACTGTAAATTCAACACCCTGAAGGAAACATATAAATAACATGAAATTTGCAACATCCATTAGCGCAGATGAGATATGCAAATGATTAGAATTTCAGCGCAGACGCACATCACGCGCGCCTGTGGCGCCACTTCAAAGCGCTATTTAAGGCTTGAAGATTTCGACGATTTCAAGATCGGCAATTGTGTTTTCCTTGTGGTTTTTTTCAAAAAAACGATCAATTATGCCTCGTCGAAAACAGCGATCATCTTTTGATCAAGTATCCGAGTTCGACAGAAGAAGGATAGTGGCCTACCGAGATTGTGGATTATCTTTCAGGGAAATCGGTAGTCGTGTTGGACGAAACCAAACAACTGTAATGCGGATATGTGATCGTTGGATGCAGGAGGGTACGACGGACCGGCGTGTTCGATCGCATCCACCTCAGCGCACCACTTCACGTGATGACAGGCAAATTGTGCGCATGGCAGTGACGGATCTCTCAGTCACATCACGAACCATAGCACAGCACATGCATTCTATAACGCATCATCCAGTGTCTGCGCGTACCATTCGACGCCGTTTACAGCAGAGTGGTCTGTCCGCAAGACGTCCATTGTTTTGTCTACCCTTGACGCAGAACCACAGACGTCTCCGCCGCCAATGGTGCGATGACAGAAGGATGTGGACGGCAGAATGGAATGAAATTGTCTGTACTGACGAGTCACGCTTCTGTCTGCAACACCACGATGGTCGCATTCGAGTCTGGAGACACCGTGAAGAGAGGATGCTGAACAGCTGCGTTATGCACCGCCACACTGGTCCTGCACCGGGTATTATGGTACGGGGCGGTATTGGATATCACTCTCGCACACCTCTAGTACGCATTGTCGGTACTTTAAACAGTCAGCGCTACATCTCCGAGGTGTTGGAGCCAGTTGTCCTTCCTTACCTTCAGGGCTTGCCCACAGCCGTATTTCAACAGGATAATGCTCGACCACACGTGGCACGCATTGTCCAACGGTTCTTCGTCAATCGCCAGATTGAATTGCTTCCCTGGCCGCCTCGCTCTCCGGATCTTTCGCCGATAGAAAACATGTGGTCCATGGTTGCTCTACGATTGACCCAGATTCCATCCCCAGCTGCCACAGCAGATCAACTTTGGCAACGTATGGAAGCTGCTTGGTCTGCTGTACCCCAAGAACTCATCCAAAGTCTCTTTGAATCAATGCAGAGGCGTGTGGCAGCGGTGATCTCCAACAATGGCGGCTACTCTGGCTACTGATTTTGGCAGGAACCACACTTCACAGAAGTCTATAAATTTAATTATTTGATACTTGGTCAACATGTTATCTACAAAATAAATTCTGTTCTGATATCTCTTGTCTTTCTTGGTGTTGCAATTTGGGTGGCCAGCAATGTATTTACTAATTCGAGAACAGTTATTTTGTCGGTTACTGTTTCATCTAGATTTACGGCCAGAAGGCGAAGATAATCTTTTTTCGCGCTCTTAAACGTTATTTCAGTGACTCAGTAACTATGTGTTAAATCTCACGAGAACACAGATTAAGCCCACAATAAATCACAGTTTTCAAATTAAGAACTCAATAAATCACAAATTTTAACAAAAACAAATGTTCAATAAAAGATATCCTACTTCAGTTTCCCTAACATCACAATTCGAAACGCGAAGTAATCCCCATAGAAACCGGAAAGTAACACACGAAAATATCCAATTCTGAAGCTCTGTCGGACCAAATGTTGACATGGTTCAGGAAAACACAAACTAGCATTAGTGAACGGGATTTATTTATATTTAAACTCAAATACTCGTATAATGGCTGCAGTATCCTCTCTGTCGCTCAATCACAGTTGAACACCGAGATATTAGAGGGGGGGGGACGGCCGTCAGGCAGCGTTCACAACTACGTCATCAAACAAAAATGATGCCATTCTAAGTAATATGTACTGCCGTAAGATGGGGTTACTTTCTGACGGATTTTAAGTAATTTTCTGTGCCCGCCGATCAGTTTTAAAAACAGCCCAAAACGAACAATTTGAAAACATTGGTACATCCTTTCCTTACGTAGTAATGTATTGCGCTAACCCGGATCTATAATTACCATTGTGAAATTAAAGTTAAGATGTGTCACGAAGTTGCCCCGAGAGGGGCTACTTTATCACATCTGTGTTTACGCCTTGAAATCCAAGAGGAAAAATTACTTGATACAAAGTTAGACAGTAAAACACATATCAAAAGCTTGAGACACAATTATATATACCTACTAGCTGAAAACCCGCACTTCGCTACGGAGTACATTCAAATTCAATACAACGGTCAATGTATGCAATTATTGCCCCAAAAAAATAATATATATATATATATATATATATATATATATATATATATATATACAGTAGAGCCCCGATTATCCGCGGAATTGGGTGTCAAGGGCACCGCGGATAACAAAAATCGCGGATAACCCGAAAATGTCTAAAAATGAGTTGCAAACACGAAAAAAAAATTTCAACATAAAAAATATGTTTTTATTGTACAAAAACATAATGAAACTTTTAAAATACTTACATATGTACAGTACAGCAGACACATTTGCTCTATATCTAAATCACTAATATAAAGAACGGTAAACAAAAACAATACATACATACTGTATGTATAAAAAGTGTTCAGTTACACCTTTCTAAAAAAATCAGTCACTCGTTTTTGCTTCTTGCTTTGAAAACCCATTTTCTTTATTCTAAATTGTACTTTCCTTAACATGATTTTTTTTTCTGCCAGATGTGCATCGTCGTCTTGTTACTCTAAATATTGAAGCAATCCGTCTACGTGCTGGAAAGTAGTTTCGTGTGTCATCCGCGTAGGCACCTCGTCTTCACTTTTATTTTGTTCTTCATTCTCGTTTACTCCCATTGCTTTGTTCGTTATCTCTATGCCAGTCAGTCGTTCAAACCCCGACTCACTTGAGTCGCATTCCAGCCACTCTTCTATGTTCTCTTCGTCGACATTCTCACCTTCGACGTTCATTTTCGACATTCGCACTGCAGGGTCTGTTACGTAAAGTTTGTCGTAACGTCTCCACCCATTTGTCTATGTTCGCCCTCTAGCTGCAAGAATGCATCAGAACGAACTTTGTATCTGTCTAGCACGGAGCTCCTGCAACAAGCGGAGTTTACTATGGCAAACAATGCCTCGCTATTAAATTTATGTTATAATATTTACAGTCCACTGTGCTTATTTTCTTAAACATCGTACACCTCCGTACGGGGTCTATTGTATTTTCCTTGTAAGTTGGCTTGGATTAAAAATTAAAATTGGTTTTTTTGAGGTTTGCAATTAATTTTTTTTTTCGCTGCACTCGCACACGCGGATAATCCGCACCGCGGATAATCCGCTCGCGGATAATCGGGGCTCTACTGTATATATATATATATATATATATTTATTTATAATAAATACGACGATCAATATATACAATTGATGTAGAAAAAAATCGTAAGGGATATTTTTATAGACAAAATAATGTCCAATCGTCTGCCGCATTAGCAACAAAAAAAAATATTTTTTGTCTATTTAGTTGATAAGCACGTGACGATAAATTTATTTAAAGTGCCAGAAAAAGAAATCACGTGATCAGTATTTAATTAATTAAATTCTAAAAATGAATCTTTAGAAATTCACCAAAAATCAGAAAATAGAGGTAAAGATTCGAAAAAGTTTTCATTTTAAAGGAATTTTTAGGATCTTTCTTGTGATATAAATTATATAACCCTCAAATTATTATTTTAAATGCAAACTTTAAAAAAGTTACAAAAACAGCTTAAAAATTTAATTTTAAAAAATCTATGAAGAATTTTTCAAAAATCTTTCTTAGTGCACCCCTACACCATAAGAAGAATCGCCATGCAAAATTTCAGCCCTTTAGGTCCAGCGGTTTGGTCTGTGCGTTGTATGTCAGTCAGTGAATGAGTCAGTTACGGAACTGTTTTATATATATAGACTAGCTGAAAACCCGCGCTTCGCTACGGAGTACATTCAAATTAAATACAACGGTCAACGTATGCAATTTATGTCAAAAAATAAATATATATATTTATAATAAATGCGATGATCTATGTATACAATTGATGTAAAATATATATCTATCTATATATATATATTTATAAAAAAATCGTAAGGGATATGCATATTTTTTGGATAATATCCAATCGTCTGCTGCATTAGAAAGAGAAAAAAATATTTTTTTTGTCTATTTAGTTGTTACGCACGTGACGATAAATTTATTGAAAGTACCAGAAAAAGAAATCACGTGATCGGCATTTAATAAATTAAATTCTAAAAATTAATCTTTAGAAATTCACCAAAAATCAGGAAATGGAGGTAGAAATTCGAAAAAATCTCATTTTGAAGGAATTTTTATGGATCTTTCTCGTGATATAAATTATATAACCATCAAATTATTATTTTAAATGCAAACTTTAAAAAAGTTACAAAAATAGCTTAAAAATTTAATTTAAAAAAATCTATGAAGAATTTTTCAAAAATCTTTCTTAGTGCACCCCTACACCATAAGAAGAATCGCCATGCAAAATTTCAGCCCTTTAGGTCCAGCGGTTTGGTCTGTGCGTTGTATGTCAGTCAGTGAATGAGTCAGTTACGGAACTGTTTTATATATATAGACTAGCTGAAAACCCGCGCTTCGCTACGGAGTACATTCAAATTAAATACAATGGTCAATGTATGCAATTTATGCCAAAAAATAAATATATATATTTATAATAAATGCGATGATCAATGTATGCAATTGATGTAAAATATATATATCTACCTATATATATATATTTATAAAAAAATCGAAAGGGATATGCATTTTTTTGGGATAATATCCAATCGTCTGCTGCATTAGAAAGAGAAAAAAATATTTTTTTTGTCTATTTAGTTGTTACGCACGTGACGATAAATTTATTGAAAGTACCAAAAAAAGAAATCACGTGATCAGAAAAATCGCCATGCAAAATTTCAGCCCGTTAGGTCCAGCGGTTTGGTCTGTGCGTTGTATGTCAGTCAGTCAGTCAGTCAGTGAATGAATGAGTCAGTTACGGAACTGTTTTATATACAGTGGACGCTCCTTAATTCGAACTCAAAGGTTCTCAGAAAAAAGTTGGAATTATCCGAAGTTCGAATTATCCGATGTTAAGAGAAATTATATAACTTTAAATCTGTATCACTGAAGAAGAAAATCTCCAAGTATGTATAACCCCAGAAAATATATTATAATATGTTATCTAAAGTTAAACATATTAAAAAGCAATACAGACTTACCTTAATCATAAAATGAAGCAGAAGATATGCAGTAGAAAGTAAACTTTTATTAAAAATATGAATTACACTTTGGGGAAAAACTGTAAAATGGATGTTTGGTTCTGTTTATGATGCCTACATTGTTCAGCCAGCTTCTCGATTTGAAGTAAACATTTCCATTCATTTTCAGAGGAAGGTTCCATCTGAATAAATGCTTTCAGAGTTTTAATAGATTCCATTATGGCTTTGTCCATTATGGTCGCATTAAAAATATCTTTCGGCAGGTAAGTAGAGAAAAGCCCTGGCAGTTTCCTACCGAAATTAGTACATACGTCTTCGTTTACATCAGAGCTTTGGCCACATACAGTTTGATAAGAAATATTGTGCCTTGACTTAAATCGAGAAAGCCATCCATCACTGCATTTAAAATCTTCAATACCCATTCGTCTTGCCAATTCCTCAGCCTTCGTCAACACTAGGGGTCCATTTATCGGAAAATTTCGAGATCTAACATCCTGGAACCATAGCAGTAGAGCTTTTTCTAGAACTTCTTGGGACGCATTTCCCATGCGTTTCCTTCCTCTAGCAAATTTTGATTTTTCCCATGAATCTAAAATTGACTCCTTGTTTTTCAAATTAGTTCACAAGGCATTTTTTTAATTCCATAGTCAGCTGCTAACTTTGTTTTACATTCGCCATTCTCTACTTTCTTTAAAATTTCTACCTTTGTCTCCAAAGTTAGGGTTTTGTACTTTCCACGTGTAGACATCCTGAATTTTTACACGTTCACACCACACAATGAGAAAGAAAAACTAGACCACATTACCTTGTCTGCACTGCAGTTATAACTGACGCAGCTCCCTAGAATCTGTAGTAAAGACTAGTTTTTCTGAAATTCTAAGAAAATAGATCCAAATAAAGGAAAATTGATTTTTCCGTTTAGCACTAATAAGAAGGCCAATCGATACTAACGTTTAGCGGACATGCAATAGTCTAGGAATGCAGGCATGTGCCTCTTTACACAAAAAGAAATTTTGACACACAAAATAATAAATACAGTGTGTATTTTCTCCATTAAACGAGGAAAATGAAATATTTTTTTTGTCAAATTTTTAGTTCGAATTAACCGAAGTGATAAAAATTTAGTTCGAATTAATGAGATATTTTTAACATTAACTCCAATACAAGTTTTTTGGGACCTTTGGATTAGTTCGAATTAACCGAAAGTTCGAATTAACCGAGTTCAAATTAACGAGCGTCCACTGTATATAGATTACTAATATTGGATAGCTTTATCTATAACTTTGAAATCAAAGAGACCTCGGGTGCCCAGGACAGCCATCAGTTCTTTGAGAAGATGAGGAAATTCGTCTTTCGTCACATTCTGCTCCTCTGGGTAGTTCTTTTTTTTCAGATAGTCAATACTTCTTTCTCGCCAGTGTTATTTTAGAGGACAGAAAAATACAACATCGAGGGTCTGGAGGAGGTGGGTCGACTTTGTGGGTCATTTTGTGATAGTGTCAATGTGTCACAAAGTAACCTCGTCACCTTTCGATATTTAGGTTATGTTCTCAGATCTCAAGGAAATATCACTACACAACTTGACATTATTTGAATAAAGCTACATAAATAGGACTGACAATGTGTCTTAGGAATACTTGTCATCCAGAAACTTTTTTTTGGGTTGTTATTGATTTTATGTTCGGCGAGAAGACACTTGAAACAAATGTGATTTTCGACCCTGCTAAGGTGAAAACCTCCCCCACGTACTCATAGCAGACACTTCGGTATGTGGGGAGAAAGGACAGTCCCCAACAAGATAATGATCGAACGTGTAAGCGTAGGCGCAGTTTGTGTAAACAATGCAATCGAGTGTGTGCTACTGTTACTATGTGATAACTGTGTGTGTTCTTAAAAACATATGATTGTCCGCTGTATATGTGTGTGTTTACCTAACGCGGAGGCACTTTGTCGGGGGACAGTCGTCTTTTTTTTATTCCCTGCGCAGTCTTCCTGGCTTCTTGATTATGGGAGCACCATTTTAGGTGAGACAGCATTGCTCTCTATGAGGGGGAAGACACGGAAATGGCCAAGCCTTATTCGGGATTTGAACCCGAGCCCACTACGGGGCAGCTCACGAAGCTAACCATCATACAATGTGGGCGGCACGTTGCATGTGTGTAGCACATGTGTTTTTTGAGTGCCAAGATGTCCTGTGTAATAAAGTCCACGTCCAGCTATCTGGCTGTCGTTATTTACTATCATTAGGACATTTGCCACACATTGTATAAGTACCATCATATCGACTTAGAAATTTATTTAATTTTTCTTCTGCCCAGAATCCTATTACATTACACGTTCCATTCATTCTTGTTTCCGGGAGGAGTCCTAGAACCTTGGAGTAACATACTTCGAAATTCATTTTCATTGACGCCGGAATGGGAGGTCAATTACGAAGAGTAATTGCTCTTAAGTAATTACGTAGAGAGGAATTTAGTACTCTCTTCGTAAGAGAGTACTAAGAGTAATTACGAGATTAGAGTAATTATGATTTAAGTGACGAATAAGAAAAGAGTGAAAATTTTCCACTCTACTCATTCATTCCGTTTGCAGCTGGATTTCTTCCCCCTACTTTTCAGTCTGCAGGAGATTCTCACAGCCTTTCCGAATTTCGGATAGCCATTTTAACGTAAAATCCCGTGACCTGGTTCTGCGGGCCATGTATATGTAGTCAGTGGACTACTCGTGGTCCAAGCGGACTGTCTACTTTAGAGTGTTATTGATAAATTATGCATTGTTAGAAACTGCCAACGTTAAAAAATAGCATAATGGAGTGTACTGTCGTTACAAGTGGAAATTGAAGTGTAATTTATCCCCTAGGATGCTCCTAGGGTTTTTAGCACTTCGCAGGTCAATAATTTTATGCTTTGTGGGCATTTTTGTACGTATGGACTTTATGAACACAGATTTCGCGACACACATGTAACTCTCGGTTTTAACACGTGCACGATAATAATGCCCTCCTGACTTTACGACCGTCAACCCTATTCCTGGACTAGTGGCGGAATAGGGGTTCGCAAGAGCACACTTTCAGTCCATCGGAAACTTTGGCGAACTACACTGGGCGGAGTAAGGCCTAGTATAATCTTTGACAAAGTTACATGAACCGTTCCGCCCAAGATCGCGTGTGGCTTCGAACTGCGGTTGTTCGGTTCGAATCCCGATGAACGCCTTTATATACATTCGTGTCGGATGTGGACATGTTAAATCTGAAGACCGAAAAGTCCGTCTAAGGGTCAGAGAGGGTGGGAGAAGATACGAAACCATCAGATGTCGCCCTTAGTTCTACCCGGTTTAAATTATGGTGGCAGCTTATTTATTGGCAGGGATTCAAGTCCGGGAGGCCTCAGTTTCTTTTCGGCCGCGGTCATCCATGAACACAGAGGCACTGTCGTCCATGAAATTTTATATATGTAATAAAATGTCGTTGTCTAGGGTTGAAACATCGTATGAAACGTCGAAACATAAAGCGTTCTAAACCAATTAGAATTCAATCACACAGATAAACAAAGTTCCTCAACTTCTAAGTAATAAAATGACTCAAATAATACGATTCTCATAAGACGAACACTTATATATTTGGACAATACGGTACATAAATACAATCTTCATAACATATAAATACGTCGTTCTACTACATCGTTATTAAACAGAAGTAACGTCACAGCCGTCAGCGGCGCGTCTTGATCGTACGGAAGTTAATTCTGTTCTGCCTGGTTCGCCGAGCGTTCACAGATGGCGCTAGCTGGATGGCTCTCGGAAGCTGAAATTTTGAATTTTTGTTCCTCTTAATCATTAGGTACTCACTAAGCATTTATTTTTAAAATATAAAAATTAGGAATTTTTAACTTACGTTTACCGTACCTCTGGTTCTTTTTTTTTGTGCATCCTTTACATTATGATTTGACATACTCTTCCATTGTACATTTGTTTGCATTATAACCAGAAAAACTCGTCACTCGTTTGTTTTTACTCTTTCACACGTGGCCTTAATTTTTAAAACTCCTCTGCTAATCTGTTGTTATTTCTATTGCCCGCTGGCCGGAAATTTTCCAGGCCAGGTCCACAGACGCTACCGGTCTGAGAGGTGCGCTGAATTTTGACAGAGCAACCCAAGGGGCGACATCTGAGAGGATCGTACCCTCGCGCACCCTCTATGACTTCATAGAGGGATTTTCCGGTCTACAGCTTTAACTTCCTCTCGCCAGCTTAGGCGCGGAGGTGTTTTTGCTGACCCTTGTCGATTGTCGGCATTTGGACCGAGCACTCTGACATTTGGACTGAGCACTCAAAAGCGGAGGCGCTGCCACTAGGCTACCGCGAGCCCTCTCTGCAAATCTTCAGTGGGTGGCTTTATGTAGTTTTTTAATAGTTTATTTTCACATACTTGCAACGGCAATTTTCAGTTTATCCTCAATTACTAAAAATGGTGCGGGACTTCTTCTCAAATATTTCTTTTTAACTTAACGTCGCACTGTGCATAGCAAGAAAGATATTACATGTAACGTCTCTTCGGAGGAAGAGTGCTTTCCTTTTGTTCAGTCATGCACTGGATACGGAAGACGATGTACGAGAGTAGGTCTATGAAATGAACACACACAACGATGGATGCTGTAATGAAGGAAGGGAGATGATTTATTTTAAAAAGGTATATGCTTTAATAAGCAGACACACGGGATGTAGGAAGGTATTCACTTTAGAACGAATCGTAGGAACGAGAACTGGTGATTCATCAACTCACGGGGACAGTCGTAGGAAGGAGATTGATGCGCAAGCATTTGAAGCGACAGAGAGACCAATTTACACAGCGACCAATTTACACATTTAGAAGAGAGGGCGTGGCCTTCGATCTCGGCCAGAATTGACAAGTGACGGAATTGTCCTCAGTTCAGCCGTATATGAAACGGACATTTCTTTAGTTCAACTCGAGGGTAACAATTCCTTTATTGATTCGAATCAATCGCATGGCCTATACCCCTCTGCTTCTCAAGTTCTTGCAATTTATCGTAAAATAGACCACGTTCTGGTAGTGAGTCAAATTTTGGAAACAGGCCCTATTTATTGCATACAATCTGAATGGAGCCCACTTGTTCGGACCATATATGGCAATGTAATTGGGATTTTAAGCACGGATTTTAAGTTTTGGGAATTTCTAGAGCCAGGGAAAGATTGAGTGGCACGTGCATTGAGGGGTAGCATAAATTTTTTATTAAGTTATTCATAGATCGGATTTTAGGAGAGGAGTTATGCTTTATAAAAAAAAGAGAATTTAGAACACGTGTTGGGTTAAAACTAAGAGCAGGTACTTTTTAATTAGTTACCTACACACAGGTATATATATATATATATATATATATATATATATATATATATATATATATATATATATATATATATATATATATATATATATATATATGTATATATATGTATATGTATATATATATATATATATATATATATGTATATATATATATATATATATATATATATATATATATATATATATATATATATATATATATATATATATATATATATGTGTGTATATATTTATGTATATATGTATATATATATATATATATATATATATATATATTTATCCGTCATAAAATTGTAGTCGCGGCGGCACAAGTGATCAAACTTCAATAACATTAAATTTCTTACGGCATTGCGATACGCGAGACGAAGGACACCTTCAACAAACAAGAGATCCCGAAGATAGTAAATGAAAAAAAGCAGTTATGCATAACTTCAAACACAAATTCCCAAAGTGGTCCTTTCCTATGGTCAGAATTTTCATTGAACAGCAAATTTCGAAATCAGGCATTGCCTTATAGGGTTATATGCTTTAGTCTAAAACTGCTATGCTGGCTATTTTCTCACGGGTCATTTTTAGCCCAGAGTTCACCAGAGGTTGTACAGAAAAATTGCGAAAAGTTTGAAAGGGATTAATATAGTTAGCAATTGATCAAACAAGTTAAGTTAGGGAAAGTGATATACTTTTTTGCTTGATATATATATATATATATATATATGTGTGTGTGTGTGTGTGTGTGTGTGTGTGTGTGTGTGTGTGGTGTGTGTGTGTGTGTGTGTGTGTGTGTGTGTGTGTGGTGTGTGTGTGTGTGTGTGTGTGTGTGTGTGTGTGTGTGTATGTCTGTGTGTGTTTGTTAGATTTTCTGTTACGTTAAAAATATTAGCACAGTTCCGTATTTAAGAATAAATTTACCAAGTCATTGTGGGAGAGAGATGAGGTCTTCCCTGCGAGAGGTGTCATCGAGTCTACCAGCAGAGTGTCAACGAAAAAGGAAATTGTACGTCACTTCGTACCCGAAATTCTCGAAATGGAAATTTCCTTGTGGTCAGGGTGTTCATAGTAAACATATTTCGAAGTCAGGCGTTACCTAAATTACATCTTCGAAGTCTAAAACTGCTACGCGATCTGTTATCGCACGGGGGAATTTTAGCTCAGCGCTAATGATTGAAACTTATGACATGTAATGACTAGTTCATTTTCTTCCAATTTCAGAACGTAAACGTCATCATTTTTACGAAAAGAAGTTTCCGAGGACTACTTTGCGGAACGTCGCAAGCGACGACTCGTCTCCACCTTTTGCAACGAAACGGATTGCATAACTATAGGAATGTCACTGATCGGTGAAACTGGCCACGTCCAGGAAACTGGCGGGAAAGTGCGAGTGGAATGGAAAATCCCCAACTTTTTCTCTCTGTCAGGAAAAGTTTATAGCTGCTATGAAAGTCCCGTCTTCTGTCTCTCTGATTCGTACTGGAGAATGGAGATATTCCCGAAAGGCGAGAAGATGTACCCGGAATGGGTAGGTTTGTATTTGAAGAGAGAAGACTCCGATCCTCCGAAAAGTGTGACGGTGTCGGTTGCCATCGAGAGAGCTGACGGAAAGCAAGAAGAATATAAAAGTCGCACCATAAAATACACTTGCACAAAATTCGGGATGGGTTGGGGCAAATTCATCTCAATACCTGATCTGCAGCATCGGAGGTCCGAGTTGGAGCCGTCGGACGTCTTGACCGTCTCCTGCAGTCTCAAAAGTAACTCTCCATACCCTCATGAAGGTAGGTGTTACATTTATTTCTATACCCGTTGACGCAGTCTGGATTCTTGTTGGAGTACCCTGTGCTTCACTGATGGTACAAATAAATCACATCGCGTGTTACCTTGTCAAGGCGGCAAATGAGTTGCCATCGCATAGGTACAATACCGATGATATGATGTAGGGAATTTTCCTCTCAGCATTTTTCTAATCGCAGATTAGAAAATGCTAATTTTATTACACTGGTTATTTTTTCGGTTATAGAGAGACCATAAATTGCAATGCATGCTTTTGAAAAATCCTTCTATTTTAATTTTTTTAAAATCGTTTTCAATTTCCAACAATAAACATCAGTAATTTAATATTCTGTAAAGTTTAAAAATTGAAAATTCTGTAAAGTTTAAAAAAAAATGATAACGGCACATTCGTTATTTAAGATTTTTATCTTGATATTGCTAAACTCTGCTGAGAAAAATGCCAAGGGAAAAACTTCCAATTGCTCAGAGAATTTTAAAATATTCATTTGCTAGTACTCGAAACTTGTGATATGCGCATAAACGGAACGCACAGCTTGTATCCAACTATTCCTTTTTTTCAGCTTTAAAAAGCTTCGCGTTTTGCATGCATTTTCAATGCATTTGTCGATCTGTGATGTCAATAATTTTTAAACAAACAACCCCTTACATCTCAATATACGGGGACTGGTGGTCTGCGATGTCAACGATGCATCGCATATAGGAGGAGGGAAACAGTCCACCATTATCTATACCTTTTCGTGCAAGCTATTCTGGCGTGTTCTATTTCGTACGATCGCTTGCCTTCCTCTAACCGTCATTTTTCTTCTCCTTATCCAGTTTCCTTGTCAACCAGACTATGGAATCTTAGCCGTGAACTGAAGACGATGTTAGACGAAGGAAAGGGGACGGATTTCGCCTTGAAGCTGAAGGAAGGTCTCAAACTTCGCGCCCACAGGAATATCCTGGAGGCAAGATGCGGCTACTTCGCAGGAATGCTGGGCAACGACTTCCAGGAGAACGCGAGCGGAGAGGCTGACATCGGAGGCATCGAAGAGGGCGTGTTCCGGTACATCCTGTCATACCTGTACACGGGAGTGGCGGAGGGGATGGCCGATGAGACTGTGTTCAAGATTTACGTGGCTGCCGATAAACTGCTGTTGGAGGAGCTCAAGAAATTGTGTGTTCACTACATCAAGGAAAATCTAAGCGTAAATCTGATCTGCGACTGCATAGCAGTTCTCGAAAAATACGATGAAAAGGATCTGAAAGAATGTACCCTGGATTATTTTACCGAGCACTCAAAAGGAGGTTTTTGATTTTCATGGATGGAAAAAGTTTAAAAGGGAAAACAGCCTGCTAGTGGCAACATTTTTAGAAAAATTCGCTGTTTGGAGGAAGCCGTGACTTCTAAAACTATGAATGTCTACGTTTAGCTATAGATACTTTTCTGGTGTGAGTCTATGTGTGTATATATATATATATATATATGTATATTCGATATTTTAACTATACAAATGTATAATCTTTTCTTTTAGTAGAAATTATCGAGGGCCGTTTGCAATAGAAATAATAAAATTTCTTTAACATTGCGCATGTATTTTTTTTTCTTCAAAATTTCATTACCAGGGCAGCATGAGATGAATTGTGATGGGAAAATGACATAAATTTGACATATACTTCGAGGTGAGAGCACGTATTTTCCTTGCATGTTTAGACAGACAGATTACTCATAGGTACAGATCGAAAACATTCCGATTAATTTAAAATTTTCCGATATTGGCGAATTTGAAGCAAATTTTTCTGTCCGACTGATAATTATTTCAAAGGATATTCTTCAAATACTGTGATACCCTCGATGGTGGAAGGCAGGAGCGAGAGACCCCTCCCGTCCATCAAGTTTAGGGACTTAATTTCGTCCTTTGTTATAATCTGAAATCGACCGTTCATTATGTTTTTAATCAGATATTTCCCTGAAAGATTTTCTTGGTACATAAGTGTTTCTTGGTACTTGGATATGCAGTAAAAGTACTCCTTGACGCCCGATAGACAGGAACATATGAACGTAAAGGGAAGGGCGGTGGGGCTGGGACTGTAAGATATTTCGGAAATTTCTAATCAATTTTATAAAAGATTTTTGAGTGTCTGTATTTGAACGAAATGCTTTTCTTTGGCGGAGATACGGTGTTGCAAACGCAATTTAGATTTAATTGAGATTTTTTTTTTCATTATCTGCTTCATTAAAATTGACTCTTAAGAGGAACTTTGTGAGTACTCCTTCACCTTCAACAGGAATTACGATAATTAATTGCGATGTGAAATCACCTAATGGTTTGGATCGCTGAGATCAAATAAAAACCCAATCAGTCGATATATTTCTGCAAAATCTCGGGTAGGCCTTACGCCACAAAGACGAACGTTTCAGACGAAATGGCGCTTGTAGTTCCATTTCAGACACCGGTGGAACACGTGTATTTTCACAAAGAGACAGACTGCAAAATCCCTCAGAAAGTGATCACCCGGGAACAGTTCTTTTTTCATGAGGGGTGGAAAGTGTCAAAAGCGACAGTCAACGGGAGGAGATTGTCACCAAACATCGCCCACTTTTTGCCAAATAACGTTATTTGCCCGAAGGAAGAGTCGAACAGGTGTTTTTTTCTGCCGATGGGTAATGGTTTACCCTAAGAAAAGGCAGAAAAGCAGTGTTTACAAGAGACAATTGGGGAGGCATACACGTCTGCAGTTAACAAATGAAAGGAAATTTTCAACACTATACCTAATGGAATATTAACTGCCATGATTTGCTGTATAATCTGAAATGTTTAAACGCTGATTTCTTATGTCTTTTTTCCAAGTCATAAATTTGCAACTAAGCAAAACATCTTTCATGTTTTCGTTTAATTTTTAAACTGGGCAAAAATATGCTAACAAATACCAAGTTATGAGAAGTTATTTCGCAGAGGATGAAATAATGGTTTTTAAGAGGCGCGAAAAGTTCAGTTCGGCGTTACCCGGCTTGTTATTTGCACGTGTTCTCGCGATTTTAGGATATTGTGTTCTAACATCACGAACAACCCAACAACCCCCACCTCGATCGTAAATCTCAGTCACGTGCTGATAAAGAGCAGTGCCCACTAGGGTGGAGTGAAAAAGGCAAAAATTTTTTTTTTTTAATTTTAATATTTCCTGACTCGACAAATGGTGCTTGCTGTTTGGCAAAAAAGACACTGCAAAAAAATTCCAGCGCAATTACTCATCGTCTTCAGTTTCCACCCAGGTGGTCAAAGAAAGGAATATTAATGTCAAAAGTAAAAAAACAGTTTTTTTTATATCTAATTTTAATGTTTACAATACCTTTATTTTCTGATTCAAAAATAGTTTCTAATTATAAAAAAGAAACAGGAAAACATTGTCGGTTCAAAAAAATATTACTAACCTGCAATTTACTGCAATCAGTCTTCAATTTTGGATTTCACATGAGGGCCAAAATAATTACCTTTGGTGTCAAACTTTGGAAATTCCCTTCGTGACTTGATTCCACTGCGAATGTATCCATCCCTGGCTTCTGCTCCACATATTACCAATGACGCTTGTGTTACCAGTCACACATGCCTCTCTATTGCTTGAGAATGGTAAGGGAGCTTCTCTATTTCAAAATGTGAACCTCTTCTGATCATACTTGCTATGTCTTCGTCACTGAGGTTCATGGTAGCTGGTAGTTCCAAAGGATTGTCCCAGTTAATCATCTCAAAATATTTCTCTGCTTCGAAATTTAAATTTGGAAGATCAAATTGGCATATTTTCCCCTTCCAATCAGTTTTTCTTGCTTTCAGTATTTTTCTGAGGCCAAGTTCTCGAATATGTGATCATTCATCTAACAGCATTGCCAACAGAATGTTTTCAGAGTGAGCAAAATATGAGTTCCTCTGAATAACTTTGTGAATGATTGACTTAAAATCTTCTGGCAAGAATGAGCTTTTTTTATCATTCCGTGCAGATGACGTGCTCCACGAGTAGCTCTTGGGATTTTCTTTATTTCAAACCAGGATGGCACGTAAACTTTCATGACATATTCTACTAGGAACTGTAAGTGTTCCGTTGGTTCGGCAATCGACACATACAGGCGCATATTTCTGTTGGCTGTAAAGAGCCATCTTGAATGAGACATCGTCCCGGGACTTCTGTTAGCTAAATCTTGAAGGCACTACGCCAAGGATACTATCCTAGAAATATCGAAAAGGTATTTTTGGTCTGGACTGAGGTCTTTTTTATCAATTTCAGGCAGAGCAACTGGAATAGAAACAAAACTTGTCACAGAAAGGGTTTCGCACGTTTTTAGAGATTTTCCTATTGTTCCGGAAAACTAGACGTTCCGGAAACCCAGATGTCTTTCCGTCAATCTTCTAAAAAAGGTGGTGAAGAGGTAGTTCATTAGTATGCAATAAGCATACAAACTAGTGCAATTTATCGCCAACAAAGATTTCAAGCCGTCTAACTGCGCCATTTTTATTCCCAACGTTGACGTTCGTTCATCACACTCAACAGCAACCAGTTCCAAAAGTGTAATCTATTTCTGTGTAACGAAGTTGATGATGCTTCTTGTAATATTCGCACTAGACCCAGAATCTGGAGTCACTTGTCCCATTTAAACATAACCAGGTTCTGACAAACAAACAATATGCTCTTCCACAGCTGTAGTCTTATTTAAAGAACTTCCCTTCTTTTCTTGCACTATAGTTCTGTCCTTTCTTCCATCGAAGTAGATGGCGTACAAAGACTGTGTTACTTGTGTAGAATTAAGCTAAGATCATACCTTACGACGTTCTCTCCTCAGCTTACTCCTGTCAGTAACTTTAGATGGAGTATCTTTGGCTACAATCCCTATATCACGAAGCACAGAGGATGCAATGATAGCAGCTGACCTATCCGATTCTCCCGTTCTATCACAAGCAACTGCTAGATTTGGCAGTGATATTCTCATTTGGCCTGTCTTGGAGGTTGAGGGAGTTTCATCGTCAGTTGTTTTCCGACGTTTGGCTTCATGACTAATGTAATCGTCATTCATCTTTAGAGATATCTTCCAATTCTGAATCAGATACTAAGACGGCGTTTGCTTCTAAATCTTTAATATTTTTAGATGAAGAAGCATTATCTTTCAATTCCTTTGCTTTAGCTTCCTGATTTTCCCTTATACATTGCCTTTCTTTTACACGATTCATTTTTTTAGTTGCAGAAATGTCAATTGATCCTATTGCCATTTTCTCTGATGCCGTTGGTCTGCTAAAAAGTTTCGTTCCATACTTGGAACTTTCACGGAACACTTGCATTGTTCGTAATTTAAACATTTGCATACAGAAATGTCAAACAAAGTACTGTTTGCTTGGTCAAAAAAATCTTTCCTATTCTTGTCAGCCCCCTTTCGAGATTTGGGTATTCTTTTTATATTTTTGAACTTACAAATACGTACTTACTAATATTAATTATTTTTGTACTTCCTAACATTAATTTACAAATAAATTAATTATTCAATCAATAAATTATTAATATTTTGATAAAAAGGCATTAAAAACTTTGAAAAAAGGCAATACAAATATTCACTTGAGGTGTGGAACGTCAAGAAGGCAACATTTTGAGCTGAAATTTGGAGAAAATTTGTTGCAGCCAGTTTCACACCAAATAATGAGTTAGGCAATGTGAATTTCAAGAAAAAGTTTTTTCACTCCACCCTAGTGCCCACCCCACGTGACCATAGTAAATTATCCCTTTTGAACTTGCAGGTAAGCAAAATCTTAAGCATTAAGAGTGATGTTTTCATTTGTCCATTTCTTCTTTCCTTTCTGACTCGGCGCCAAACTAGCCAGCTTTGGCGAACGTTAAAGACTTAGTACTGTTTTCAGAAAGTACTGTCAGAATCTTCGCTGTAAATGCCAGTGGCGCACCCAGGATTTTTTCTTGGAGGGGGGGGGGGCGAGATGACCGGATAAAAATATTTATAATGCATGGGGGGGGGCGAGATGGACGGGTAAAAATATTCATAATACAAAATCAATATTCATTATGCAATTTCTATTTCTTTGGGGGGGGGGGGGGAGGGCTCATCATTTTCTGTTTGTTTGCATTTTTTATATCAGTGGTGCACAAACTGTGTGTTGCGACACTCAGAGGGGTGGCGAATAGTTAAAAGTCAATTTATATCATTTTGAATTATTTTATTAAAAATTTTGCTTAAATGTTTTATAAAGACATGTTTTAATATTTGAATTTTTTTATGTGTTAAAAATATATGATATGGCATTGTAAAATGAGATGACACACAGTCTTACGATAAAAATTCAATCAGCAAAAAAGTATATACTTTTTTTTGGACTAGAATAGAAAGGGTTTCCATTGAATTTTTTTTTAAAGTGTATAACCCTTTAAGGCCCAATAATTCAGTCCGAATTTAACAAACATACAATCACAAAAACGGAGTATTTTAGTTTTATATAGATAAATAAATTTATAATTTTCAGTGTTAATATAGGAATCTTATAATTTTGAAATCACGGCCTTTTTTTAAAATTTCTGTTAATTTTTTATGAAAATGAAAAACAAACACACATCTTCTATATATATACATATATAAATGTATGTATGTTCCAGAATCACTCTGGAACGCCTGGAGCAATTTCAGCCAAACTTGGTACACATGACTTACAATCTGGCATGAAACACTGGGGAGGGGGGGGGGGTGTCGCAGGGAGTAAAACACCCCTAGCACCCAGATTGGGAAGGGGGGAACATGTAAAAATTGTCGAAAGCGACTGATATTGGTGACGAATCCATAGTTTTCGGGGTCGCTTAGATGAATAGGGACACTCTCGGTGCCGTTTAAGGGGTCTCAGGAGTATTACTTTTTCACTGAAGGTGCAATTTAGCATCATGTTACATTTAATTTTATTTCTCATTCCCTATAAAACATAAATACATGAAATTTTTGCCACTGAAAGCTTAATATATCTTCTATGTAGCATAATTATTTCAATATTCTACAACTGATATTTTAATTAATTTTTAAATTTTAATTTTGATGAAAATTTTAAAATTGTGTTTTGGCTTGCATCCATTGCGCGCAAGACTGTAGCAAAACTATTGGGTCCAGAGTCCCAAAAAATATTGATAATGATGTAAAACTAATGTATATTTAACGTATACTTCATTTTTAAGCAATTAAAAACTTTAATTTTAATTTTAATTTTAATAAATTTCAAAATTTTTTAAAAAAGCATTTTTTTATTGAAAACATGTTAATTTTAAAAAATTAATGCAATTAAAAATACTAAATTTGAAGTATACATTATTTCTTGCATCCAAATGAATGTATTTACCAAGTTTTATAGAAACTGCTTTATCAGTTTCAGAGAAATGTTACGGCAAAGCATAAAATCTTACAAACTGAGAAAATTGCATTTACAGATTAAATTGTAACAAAATTTTAAAATTTTATGAATATAATATAATTGAACTATAATAAGAAATACATCTTACCTTTTATAAATATTGCTTTCCAGTATTTTTAATTAAAAAAATATTTTTTAAGAATCCTGAAGCATTTTCAATGTTGTCGATACTTGAAATCTCACAAAAACAATTTCCCACAAGATTACATATATGCATAAAATCATTTTCCTATAAACTATGGCTACCATTATATTTATGTATACTAAATGTAAACTGAAAATGAAATATTGTATTTCTTATAAAGGTAATTTAAATGAAAGAAATGACAAAAACTGTAAAACCCAAGTATTTTGAAAATTGATGTCTTATACTTTTCAATGGATGTATCATGTAACACAAACACACACATATATATATATATATATATATATATATATATACAAATGCATGTAACATTACACTTCAGTGATTAAAATTCTCCTGATGCATACATTGTGCCTTCTAACATTTTTTCTGATTCATGTTTTAAAGTTTTAAGTCTTTTTTGTTTTTTGTTTTATGACCCTCGAGTGTTGCTGCTTTGGCACGATTTTCTGCAGTTTCCATTCTTTTTTTGTCCTTTTCATGAATGTTCTTCAGTGCACATTTTGATATAGGCAAGTCTAAATTTTGCATTATTTCTATAATACCTTTATTATCATCATTAAATATGACTGTAGCAACAGAAGCAGCAATTTCTGCTACCTTTCTACCACTGCCAATAGTTTTTGGACAGTATTTCCAAAGCATTGAATTGAAGAACTCATTTGGATTCTGAGTTTTACCTTCAAGACAGCGTGTCAATAAATCACGGTGGGACAGGTCTTTAAAAATTGGCTTTATGGCTAGCATTACAGGAAAAGGAATAGTATGTTTATGTTTAAATTCTTCGTTATTTGAAACTGCTCGGTTATACTTGCACCAGGAATTTTTCCCTTTGAGACAAAAATAGTGCATGGCTTCCTTATCAGATGATGCTGTATGAGACCAAACAGCCCAAATACTCTTATTACCTCTAATGGCATTACCATAGTAGGTTGTGAGTTTTAAAATCAGGGAATCGGTCAATCGTCCCTTTCCTCCAATAGTTTTCCTATCAGAAAGTTTTGTTCCCTGCATTTGAGTCTTTAATTTTCTCATACGAGAATCCATTCTTATTTGAATGTGATCAATACACTATTTTATTAATGTTTATATCATCATAAGGTTTTGCGTCTTTTAGAGCTAGAAAAGTTTTTGTATCGCCATCTCCAATATAACTTGTATAGCGTACACTATGCTTTTCAAGTGATCGAGAAAATATTGTAAGCATACCAGAAACTTCCATTTTCCCCGCTGATCCATTATGCTTTTTTTTGCACAGTTTAGCATGTTGTTTTTCCAGATTTGAAAGCGAACACCGCTTTTGGGTCCTTTATATGATTCGCATCCTTTACAGTATGCTGACATAACATGTGTGTCTATTACTTTGCCTGTATTGGCACCAATAACAGCACATGCACCTATAATTGAAGAATGGCCCCTTGTTTTCCAGGTGCCATCTCCACTGATAGTTAAATCAGTACTGCCATAATTTGTAGCTGTTTCTTGTAGCATAGCAACTTGCATGGAATTTTCAGCAACAGATGAAGCAGCTACACAAATTTGATTGTTTGTAGCATTATATGCCTTTTGAGACACAGGATTTTGTAAACACATTATATTACAAAATGTTTGCAAGTCTGTCAGGCTTTTACCAATGCACCTCATTGCTAAAGTAGCACGACTGTTAATTTCAGGAATATTAAATTTTTCAGCAATTAGTCTGTTATTTCTGAAAATATTAACTTCTTTGCAGATCTTACATGCTATTTGAAATGTAGAGCTCAATCCACAAACCAATTTTTCCTCTATTTTTACTTGTCCATTACAAGTTTTACATACTAGATAATTTTCCAGATTTTCAAATAATATAGCAATGTCCATAAACCTATAACCTGAAAATGTTTTAGGACAGCTTTTACTGAAGTTTGATAACTTTCGATCTGAAGCACTCACTTTCTTAGCTTTGTGAACTTTTCGGCTATCCACGAATTTATTTCCATGAAATATTTTTTTTTTCTGGGCCTTTCCCCAGATTTCCTTTTCCTTTTAACACTTTCCATTTGAAGATATTTATATACACAATATAAGATAAAAAAAAAGGTAATCCACAAGTAAAGAAATAGAGAATAACTGCGCAACAAGATTCACAAACATGTGCTTATTTTCAACTGAATTATAGTAAACAACTTGTCTGACTTGACAAACGTAGGTGTCATATTGTAGGTTGGATGCTTATTTGATGTTCTGCAGTGTACTTATTAAAAATACATGGAGCATAAAAACATTTCTGAACGAAACACAGCTTCAAGATCTATGTAAACAAAGATCATATGGTACTTTGACGTCCCTTTAAATCTGCTAACGCCGCTTTAGCTTTTAGTGGCTGTAATTATAATAGCCATAACTTTAGTTCTAAGGGGAATTTCAATTAAAATGATACATCAAAATGTTCAGAAAAGATGGGAGTTTAACCTATAAAAAAATTGAAATTTCGAAAATTTTGAAGATTTAATAGTCCTGAGACCCCTTAAGGGCAAGTTCAGCGATCATCAGCATTGGGTGAAGGGGGAAATAAAATTACTTCAATTGTACACTGTAGGTAGAATTCATTCCTCCTCCTGTCTTATAAAAAATTGGAATAAATAAATAGCCGGGTGAACAGTTTTGCAACGGTGCATCAGTGATCCATTAATCAGCCCTTAACGTATTGAATTAAGTTTATTCCACACCTATATACATATCTACAACATTTAATAAACTGAGGGCGTTAATTATTAGGGAACCCCAATCCTTACAGAACTTACATTTTCATTCACCTGCCACAGACTCGCGGAAACACGACAAACATACATTTCGTGCGGTGCTCACACAGCACCCTCTCGCGGTCAAATCCGCAACAAACAGCTAGTTTATACACATACATAAATATGAAGTTTTAGTATCGTAAGATTTATGAAAAACATATGCTGAAGGGAAGCGGCACATGATTTATTGTTATTATGCAAAGTTAATATTAACCCGAAATCTACAGGTCATTGATTTTTAAAATAGTGTATCAAAATTTGTATTCCCCCCCCCCTTCATATTTTTTTTTTTTCTTGTTTTAAAATTTCTACTAAGAAAAATTTTCTTGGGGGTCGAGAGAACTTTTATAGAAAGAAAATGTGTCTCGGTCGAAAAAAGTTTGCGGACCACTGTTTTCGACGACAGTTGTCACCTATGACGAAAACGGTTCAGATGTTCTGTTTGTTCTTACACACTTTTTTCTGCCCCTCCCGTTCGGAAAACAAACATGACGTTGTTCTTACGTTCAATATTTCAAAACATTCGCAGCCGTTTGAAATTAATTTCCGTCGTTTCAAATTTTGTTTCTACTTGCCTTTGGCGGTAATTTACGTTATTACGTGAGTTTTTCTTTTTGGCCGCTAAGTTTTGATATTTAACGGTTTTGAACATAGTGGTTTTTGAAAATAACTGGACTAATATATGGACTGAACGAGTAGAACGTGATGTCGGAGTTGACCATGGTTCGAAGGATAATCAGCTCGAAATTAAATTTTTTCGTGCCTTTCCACTGCAAGGTATCTCCGCGAAGATTTGCACGGCACTCCTTTGTTGTGTTTAAGTAAAGTGTCTTCAGAATTTCTCATTCCAAAAAAAATTCTGTACATATTTTCCCAGGAGTAATAATTACTATTGAAAAATAACTAATTTCGTACTCTTGCGAAATCCATATACCTGAGAAATACACTGTCTGGCCAAAAGTATCCGGACGCCCAGTGGTACGGACTCGGAGAGTCCCGAGGCATATATAAATATGATGTTGGTCCTCGTTTTGCATCGATGACAGCCTGCACACGTCTGGGGAGACTTTCCGCCAGTTTTCGATAGGTGTCCATGGGCATTGACTTCCATCACAGCTGAAGTGAGTGCTGGCAGGTGAGGATGGTCGATTTGGCTGGCTACGTAATCTGCGTTCTAATTCGTCCCAAATGTGTTCAGTGGGATTTAGATCGGGGCTCTGAGAAGGCCAGTCCAGTTTTTGAACACCCATTTCGTCAAACCATGCCTGCGCAAGTCTCGATGTGGGAATGGAGCAGTTATCCTGCTGGAAGAGAAATGGGCCTTCCGCGAAATATTGTCATAGAGTTGGGAGAGCAGCATCGTCCAGAATGTCCACATACATCTCAGAGTTCATGTTTCCAACCACAGGAACTAAGGAACCCGGGCCAAACCATGAAAAACATCCCCACACCACGATGCTGCCACCACCAAACTTAACAGTCGGCACAATGCAGTCACACAAGAAGCGCTCGCCGGGGATCCGCCAAACCCAGACTCGTCCATCGGACTGCCAGATTGCAAAGTGAGATTCATCACTCCAAAGAAGATTTTCCACAGTCCAATGACGGTGAGTTTTGCACCATTGCAATCGACACTTCGCATTCTGGGAAGTGATGTTCGGCTCGTGAGCGGCTGAACGACCATGGAATCCCAGGTTTTATAACTCTCGAGGAACAGTCCTTTTGCTAGCACTAACGCCTGATGAACTTTGAAACTCCTGAGTGATTTCAATGAACGAGGACTTGCGATTTTGTCTCACTACCCTTTTCTGAGTTTCCCAATTACATCACTCACAGTGGATTTTGGCTTCTGTAGAATGTCCGAAATGTCACGAACTGATTTCCCACAAAGGTGGCATCCCACTATAATGCCCCGATCAAAGTCACTAAGCTCCTTTGACTTACTCATTGTCTCACAAACGCATAAATATGACCTGACAAACCACTACCAACACTTTTATAGCTTTCGGTTACGCATCAAAATACGTCACCTGCCAGATCCACTTCTTTAGGGGGTGTCCGGATACTTTTGGCGAGATAGTGTAGCACATCGGTATGTGGGGAGGAAGGACAGATAATCATATAACGTGTAAGCGTAGGAGTAGTTTGTGTTAACAATGCAATCGAGTGTGTGCTACTGTTACTATGTGATAACTGTGTGTGTTCTTAAAAATATATGAGTGTCCGCTGTATATGTGTGTGTTTACCTAACGCGGAGGCACTTTGTCGGGGGACAGTCGTCTTTTTTTTATTCCCTGCGCAGTCTTCCTGGCTTCTTGATTATGGGAGCACCATTTTAGGTGAGACAGCATTGCTCTCTATGAGGGGGAAGACACGGAAATGGCCAAGCCTTATTCGGGATTTGAACCCGAGCCCACTACGGGGCAGCTCACGAAGCTAACCATCATACAATGTGGGCGGCACGTTGCATGTGTGTAGCACATGTGTTTTTTGAGTGCCAAGATGTCCTGTGTAATAAAGTCCACGTCCAGCTAGCGGGCTGTCGTTATTTACTACCATTCGGACATTTGCCACATATTGTATCAGTAACATGATATCTACTTGGAAATTTATTTAATTTTTCGAGTGCCCAGAAACACAATACATTACGCGTTCCATTTATTCTTGTTTCCGGGAGGGGTCCTCTTTTCCAGTCTGCAGGAGATTCGCGTTTCTCACATCCTTTAAGAATTTTGATAGCGAATTTAACGTAAAGTCCCAAGACCTGGTTCTGAGGGCCATGTATACGCAGTCAGTGGACTACTAGTGGTCCCAGCGGACTGACTACTTTAGAGTGCTATTGATAAATTATGCATTGTTAGACATTGCCAACATTAAAAAATGGTATAATGAAGTATTACTTTATTTACAAGCGGAATTTGAAGTATAATTTATCTCCTAGGATGCTCCTAGGGTTTTTAACACTTCGTAGGTCATTAATGTTATGCTTTGTGGGCATTATTGTACCTATGGACTTTATGAACACAAATTTCACGATACATACGTACCTTTCGGTTTTAACACGTGCACGATAATCATGCCCTCCTGACTTCACGACCGTCACCCCTATGCATGGACTAGTGGCGAAATAGGGCAAGAACACACTTTCAGTCAATCGGAAACGCTGGCGAACTAAACTGGGCGGAGTAAGGCCTCGTAGTAACTTTTAAAAAGTTTAATGAACCGTTCCGCCCAAGATCGCGTTCGGCTTCGAACTGCGGTTGTTCGGTTCGAATCCCGATGAACGCCTTTATATACATTCATGTCGGATGTGGGCACGTTAAATCTGAAGACCGAAAAGTCCTTCTATGGGTCAGAGATGGTGGGAGAAGGTACGAGCTAACCAGATGTCGGCCCTAGGGCTGCCCGGTCTAAATTATGGTGGCAGCTTATTCACAGACAGGGATTCAATCCCGGAAGACCTCAGTCGCTGTGACGGGGCCTGTCTGGTGCTTTGGAAATTGGAAACCAGTTATTTCTCAATTTCACCATTTCTTTTCGGCCGCGGTCATCCATGAACACAGAGGCACTGTCGTGCATGAAATTATATATATATATATATATATATATATATATATATATATATATATATATATATATATATATATATATATATATATATATATATATACATATATTTATTTATATATATATATATATATATATATATATATATATATATATATACAGTGCTAGATTTCTAGAAATAGAGGTGCCGGAACGGTAATATTGGGGGGGGTGTGGGGGGTATTCCAAATTATGGATAAAGAGAGGTACCTAAAGAGAGGTACAGGAACGCCGTTCCGGCGCGTTCCGCCTCAAATCTAGCCCTGTATATATATATATATATATATATATATATATATATATATATATATATATATATATATATATATATATATATATATATATATATATATATATATATATATATATTTATTTATTTATTTATTTATTCAGATATTTATATATATATATATATATATGTATATATTTATATATATATATATATGTATATATTTATATATATATATATATATATATAGGAATGAGGCAGACCGTACCAGAAGATTGCGGAATAGCTACGTTGTGCAGAATGGCTACTAGATGTCGCTGACGTTTGCGCGGCAAGGTAAAACGTGCGTGAAGAGAAAAACAGGAGTTCGGTCGTAGGGAGTGACGAGTTAGGTCATCTCCGCGAGACTGCCCACGCATCGAATTGATTTGTGTTGAATGGTGAAGAGAGCGGTTATTTTAATTCTGAATGTCCCTATAACTGTCTAGTAAATGTCCCGTGTAATTGTCATGTCCCAAGAATAATAAATAGTGTTTGTTTGTGCAAAAGTTGCATTATCATTCCCCTAGACACCTTGCCATCCTATAAACTTGGGGGATCGCCCCGGATGGACTTTGAGGACTTTGAGGACAATTAGTGACTGTGGTTAATTTATATAAGTGACTGTAATATGAAAGAACAATCCGTGGATTTATAGTGATATACTTTTTGGATTTATTGTGTTACATTTTGGGATACACTGTGAAGTTAACTACTGATGCAAGAGTCCTGCGAGAAAAGGTAGGATATCTTCTTTTTATAACTCTATTGCTGAGAAAAAGATTTATGAAAAATGTCTACTACTATTAATTATAACAAGAATACGCGCAAAGAGGACATAGTGAATGTTCTTACTGAGATTGGTGAGCAGTGCATTGCAAAAGAAACGATTATAGAGTTAAAAAATAAACTTGAGAGATCTAAAGCATTCCAAGATGACCCGGAATTTGTAATGAATCTTCTTAACCGAATAATTGAGGATCGGCAGCCAAAAGCTGAGCTTGAACTGCAGCTAACAAACTCAAAACTAGAATTAGAAAAATTAAAGCTCCAACGTATAGAACGAGAGGTAGAACTTTGCAAATCGAAAGCAGAAGTAGCTCAATATGTATCAAATACTGAGGTTTGTGATCTTGAAAATTTGATTAAGAGTGTAAAAACTCTAACAATACAGTTGCCGACAAAAGCGGAAAATTTTAGCCTTTTTTTCCAATCATTGGAACGAGCGTTTAAAGTTAAGGATGTCCCAGAGAAATTGAAATCCGAAATTCTTATAAATATTCTCGGAGAGAAGGCCCATAGCATTTTACTGTACGTTAAAGATGATGAAATGAATGACTATGAGTTAGTTAAATCTTTAATCATGAAAGAATTCCAACCCACGGCTCAAGAGTGTCTACTTAATTTTAGAAGAGCTAGAAGGCAGGTGAATGAGACGCATGTTCAGTTTGCAACACGCTTAAGTGCAATGTTCCAATATTATCTCAAAATCCGTAATGTTTCTGATTTTAAACAACTTTTTGACCTAATGGTGAGCGATAAATTTTTAGACACACTAGATCAAGAAACAGCTTCTCACGTTAAAATCACACAGGCCGACTCGTGGCTGACGCCTGAAGAGCTAGGAAAGACTTGTGACGTTTTTTTTGTTTCTAAAAATAAAACTTTGCGTGAAACGCGGAACTATTTGAGTGTTCGTTCTAGAAATGAAAGTGACGCTATCAAAGATCGTACAAAATTTGAATATGGAAACCATTCTCCGAGGCAGTTTCGGAGACAGAATCAAAAATTTTCTAGTAGAGAACCTATATCTTGTTATGTTTGTGGGGGACCGCATTTTGCTAGAAACTGTACAAAGAAATTGTCGAATGCAGAAAACAAAAGTGACCAAAAATACGGCATCAATCACGTTTCAACTTCTATCCCAACTCAAAATGACTATTTATTCAGTGAGCTCCAGTACGTCGATGTGTTTATAGACGGAAAACCCTTAGTCGCCACGGTAGACAGTGGTGCGAGTTCGATAATCGTAAACAAGAATTTTGTTTCGGCTGCAAAGCCAATTCATTCTCAGATTGTTTTGACAAGTGTATTCGGTGAATGCCGGACGGCGAATGTTTACAAGTTTTGCATTTCGCTACGCGAGGGGGGGAAAGCACGAGAGGTCTTGGCTGCTAGCTCTGAAATTGTTGCGGAAGTTATTTTGCCAGCGAAAATTTACGACATGTTATTGAAACCAGAGGAGGCGGTGGCGCCTACGAGCGGTACATGCTTGGAAACGGGAAAACATTTAGAGAGCGCGAATATAAGCAACGATTCATCAGCTTCGTTCTTAGTGAGAGTATCCGAATCGTATAATGATTGCCCTTTTGACCTGTCACACATTACTGACTGTAAATTGAGAAACGAAATTCATGCGCTTGTTCAAAATTATGAGCCAAATAAAACAGAAACTACTGCTTTGAAAATGAAAATAATTCTAACCGATGAAAGACCCATTTGTCAAAGATCACGCAGGTTGTCGCTTCCTGAAAAGAGAGAAGTCGAAAAACAAATAAATGATTGGTTAGAGCAAGGGATAATTAGGGAGAGTTGCTCTGATTTTGCTTCGCCTGTTGTGGTGTGTAGGAAGAAGGATGATACGATGCGTTTGTGCATTGACTACAGAGCTCTGAATAAGCGAATAGTTAGAGACAGATATCCGCTACCTGTTATTGAGGAAGTATTAGATAAGCTAGAAAGTGGAAGGGTGTTCACGACTCTCGATTTGAAAAATGCTTTCTTCCATGTAGAAGTGGATGAGGCAAGTAGAAAATACACTGCGTTTGTAACAGAGTCAGGCCAGTATGAATTCCTAAGAGTACCGTTTGGTTTGTCCATTAGCAGCAATTACTTTCAAAGATACATCAATTACGTGTTCAGAGACCTATTGAGAGACGGGACTTTAGTTATTTATTTAGATGATATCATAATCCCAGCTATCAATGAAAAAGAAGCGCATAAAAAATTAAGTCGGGTGTTAGAAACAGCTTCCAAGTATGGTCTTGAGCTGAACCTTAAGAAGTGCCGATTTTTGCAGAGGAAAATCAATTTTTTAGGCCACATCATTGAAAATGGTACTATTCGACCGTCGTTAGAGAAGACTGCAGCAGTTCGTTGTTTTGCTGAACCCAAAAATGCCAAAGAAGTACAGAGTTTCCTAGGGTTGACAGGATATTTTAGAAAGTACATACCTTCATATGCCATTATAGCAAGACCACTTAGTGATTTATTACGAGCCTCAAAACCTTTCGAATTTGGCTTTGAACAGAAAATAGCCTTTCAAAAACTTAAGGACGCGCTGTCTAATGAACCCCTGTTACACCTTTACAGAGAAGGGCAGAAATTGGAATTACACACGGACGCAAGTAAACTTGGGTTAGGAGCAATACTTTTCCAGCAGAGTGATGATGGGCGCTATTATCCAATTCAGTATATGAGCAAAAAAACCTCCATCCAGGAAGAAAAATTGTGTAGCTATGAACTTGAAGTGCTTGCGATTATCCAGGCTTTAAAAAGATTTCGAAATTATTTATTGGGAACCAAATTCAAAATTTTCACTGATTGTGCGGCATTTGCAAAAACCCTAGATAAAAAGGAACTTACACCAAAAGTTGCCAGATGGTCATTATTCATGCAAGAGTTCCAATATGAAGTAGTACATCGCCCTGGAAAACAAATGCAATACGTTGATGCATTGAGCAGATTCCCCGTTATGCTTGTGAATAGTGATGAGTTGACTTACAAAATTGTTAATGCTCAAGAAAGTGACGAATATATCAAAACCATCAAGAAACTGTTACCAGCAGGCAAAACCTCCGAATTTATCTTGAATAATAATGTCTTGTATAAGATTGATAATGATGAAGAGTTACTGGTAGTACCTGAAATGATGCAAGTGGACGTTGTGAAGCATGCACATTCGTTTGGACATTTTGCTGCTGTAAAAACTGAAGACGTGGTGAAACGCAATTTTTATTTCCCAAACATGAGAAAGTGTGTTGAGAATGTGATAAGAAACTGTGTTGAATGCATAGTGGTAAATAAGAAGACTGGGAAAGGAGAAGGACTGTTACATCCTATTCCTAAGGAAGATTCGCCATTATCAACATATCATGTGGATTTCATTGGACCACTGCCAACAACCAATAAGAATTACAATCACATTTTCACGGTCGTAGATGCATTTACAAAATTCACATGGCTTTATCCAACTAAAAGTACCACAGCGCAAGAAGCCATCGAAAGACTAAAGCTACAGCAGAAAACCTTCGGGAATCCTTCGACCATAATCAGTGATCGAGGAGGAGCTTTCAGATCCAAAGAATTCGAAGAATACTGCACTAAAGAGAATATACATCATGTACAAATAACTGCGGGAGTACCAAGAGCAAATGGTCAAGTGGAAAGAATACATAGAACCCTTATCCCGGTATTAACAAAGATGTCCTTAAATGATCCCGCGAAGTGGTTTAAACATGTTGACTCATTGCAAAGAGTGTTAAACTGCAGTACGTCACGTAGTACTAAGTACTCACCGTTTGAATTACTCATAGGAACCAGAATGAAAAATCCCGAGGATGCCATTATAAGAAATTTGCTTGTGGAAGAAAGTCAAAACCAATTTAATCAACATCGTGATAGCATTAGGAAAGACGCTAAGCAGAATATTTTAAAAATTCAAGAGGAGAATCGTAAGACTTACAATAGAAAACGCAAGGAAGCTTATCAGTACAAGCAAGGAGAACTGGTGGCAATTATGAGAACTCAGTTTGGAAGCAAGCTGAAACTCCGACCGAAATATTTTGGACCCTACCGTGTTACTAAAGTTAAATACCATGATCGCTACGATGTCGCCAAAATTGGAGATCATGAAGGACCAAATGTTACATCTTCATCAGCGGACCAAATGAAGCCCTGGACCAAATGTTGACTTATATAAATGTTTTGGCCAGAATTTAATGTTTGTAAACTGTATACTAATCTATGTGTTTTTGTTTTTGTAGTTCCTGTATTTTAGATCCTAGGCTGTTGCAGCAGTGAGGACACTGCTAGTCAGGATAGACGAGCGCTATAGGAATGAGGCAGACCGTACCAGAAGATTGCGGAATAGCTACGTTGTGCAGAATGGCTACTAGATGTCGCTGACGTTTGCGCGGCAAGGTAAAACGTGCGTGAAGAGAAAAACAGGAGTTCGGTCGTAGGGAGTGACGAGTTAGGTCATCTCCGCGAGACTGCCCACGCATCGAATTGATTTGTGTTGAATGGTGAAGAGAGCGGTTATTTTAATTCTGAATGTCCCTATAACTGTCTAGTAAATGTCCCGTGTAATTGTCATGTCCCAAGAATAATAAATAGTGTTTGTTTGTGCAAAAGTTGCATTATCATTCCCCTAGACACCTTGCCATCCTATATATATATATATATATATATATATATATATATATATATATATATATATATATATATATATATATATATATATATTTATTTATTTATTTATATATTTATATATATATATATGTATATATTTATATATATATATATATATATATATATATATATATATATATATATATATATATTTATTTATTTATTTAGATATATATGTATATATTTATATATATATATATATATATATATATATATATATATATATATATATATATATATATATATATATAGATATTTATATATATTTATATATGTGTATATATATATATATATATATATATATATATATATATATATATATATATATATATATATATATGTAGGACGGCGTCTAGGGGTAAGTAACTTTACGGAAAGAATTATACGA
Organism: Dolomedes plantarius; assembly: GCA_907164885.2. Taxonomy (NCBI): domain Eukaryota; kingdom Metazoa; phylum Arthropoda; class Arachnida; order Araneae; family Dolomedidae; genus Dolomedes; species Dolomedes plantarius. Next base: position 21,503,921 of record OU015490.1, read on the forward strand.
AAAGAATAAAAAGATTAATATCTAAACTAACATTTTATTTACTTTTAAACACATAAAGAAAAGACATCACGCTATTTACAATTTACAAAGTTACGAGGAAGGTAAATTAAGGTTTTACTACAGAGCATGGTTCACCTGTGAGATGGGGACTTCGAAATATCCCAATTCGTTAAGCGAATTCGTTAAAAACACGACGCGAGGAAGAAGGCACGACATTACTCGTTCATGTCCGCGGGGGGTCTGCCAGTGAGCTCCGAATGCTCTCTCCGAAAAGGTGACGTCATACGCGCTAAAAGCTTTCCTATTGGACGCTTAAGCCCAACGGAATAAAATTCGTTCAGGTCGAAGTCTCCATCTCTCACAAATCAATTTTCTACAAGTTCGGCCAGCCTGGAATCACTGACCTCAGTGATCTGACTTTACATAAAACGATTGGCCTAAAACATCACTAAATAAATGTACATCAAAATTTCCGAAATGATTTAGATATGAGAAATAACCATACAATTCGCGCAAATGAATTACAATGAGGAAATACAATAAACAAAAATAAAATAAAAACACAGTAAACAATTATGAATAAAAAGAAAAAACGTTTAATCCCTCATCCTGGTGAGTAGGATTTCATTAGATCGGCAGACGAGGAGGTCAATCTAGGACCCTCGTGGTTACCTACTTTCTCTAACTCGTATCTATCTCTAGGCTTTACTTCGATAACTCTATATGGTCCTAAAAATTTAGGCCTTAGCTTCAAGCCTGTTCCAAATTGTGTTCTTCGGATGACTACTAGATCTCCCTGCTGATACTCAGGGGCCTTCTTGCATTTCTTATCGTAGGTTCTTTTATTCTCAGCCTGGATCTTCTGAATGTTTCTTTTAGCATCTTGTCGTAATTGGTTTCTTTGCTCTTGAAATTCTTCCACCATCTCTTCCATTAGCAGATTTTTTAGGTGAAGGTCCTCCTTATTTCTCATGATGACGCCAGTTAATAGTTCAAATGGAGACCATTTAGTACTTCGGTTGGAGGTGCTATTTAGAATTCTTTGCAGTGGGTCTACGAATTTGTACCACTTGGTAGGATCGACGATGGACATTTTGGTCAACACAGGGATAAGAGTTCGGTGGATTCTCTCCACTTGACCGTTTCCTCGTGGTACGCCAGTGGTGATCTGAAGATGTTGGATGTTCTCTTCGGTACAATAGTCACTAAACACTTTGGAGATGAAGGCAGAACCGCGATCTGTTATTATTCTTTGGGGATTGCCGAAAGTCTTTTGTTGCAATTTCAATTTATCGAGGGCATCTTCTGCGGTGGTAGATCTTACGGGATACAGCCAGGTGAACTTCGTGAAGGCGTCGACTATTGTGAGGATATGTTGGTACCTTTTGTTGGTAGAGGGCATAGGACCAATGAAATCTACGTGATAGGTGCTTAACGGTACATCTTCTTTCGGAATAGGGTTTAGGAAACCTTCTTTTTTCCCGCTCTTTCTGTTGGTTAAAATACACGGTACACAGTTAACGATCACGTTTTGCACTTGTCTGCTTAAATTAGGTATGAAAAATTCTCGTTTAACTATTTCTTCTGTTTTTGCAGCTGCGAAGTGTCCTTTCTCATGAGCTAGCTTGATTAGATCAGTTTGCATATCTCTTGGTACTACCATTAATTCACGGCCATCTACGTATTTGTATAATATTTCGTTTTTAATGAAGAAGTCTGAAGTAGGGTTTGTTTCAATCAGTGATTTAAAATTTTGAGTGTTTTCGTCTCCTTGTTGTGCTCTTTTCAATCTGGCGGTGAGAGTATCGCTTGTAATTATGGCGACGGGGTATCGGCTTAAAGCGTCTACATGTTGCATTCTCTGGCCGGGTCGATGCACAATTTCGTAATCATAATTTTCCAACAGTAGTGCCCATCTCGCTATACGAGTAACTAAATCTTTTTTGTCCATAGTCTTTTGAAAAGCTGAACAGTCCGTTATGATTTTGAAATGTTGCCCTAGAAGGTAGATTCGAAATTTCTTTAAAGCGGTGACAACCGCAAGAACTTCCAGTTCATAGCTACTGTATTTCTCCTCGGCTGGAGTAGTTTTCTGCGACATGTATTGAACAGGGTGTAATTTTCCGTCATCCGCTTCCTGGAGCAAAACAGCGCCATATCCTTGTTGGCTTGCATCGGTGTGTAGTTCGGTCCTTTTCCCTTGCTGAAAAATGCTTAAAACGGGACTTTCAGTTAATAGTTTCTTGAGCTTTTCGAATGCTTCAATTTGGGCTTGTTCGAATACAAACGGATTGTCTTTTCTTGTTAGATCACTCAGAGGTTTCGCTATTTTAGAGTACGCGGGGATAAATTTTCGAAAGTAGCCGGTTAGTCCTAAAAAACTTTGGATTTGCTTGACCGTTGTTGGCACTGGGAACTTCTTGACGGCTATCGTCTTCGCAATTGATGGGCGTATTGTTCCGTTTTCGACGACGTGACCCAAAAATTCGACTTTCCTACTTAGGAATCGACATTTCTCAAATTTAATTTCTAAGCCATACTTCGAAGCAACTTCAAACACTTTCTTTAGTTTTTCTAAACCTTCTTCTTCATCTTTTGCCGGAATTATCAAATCGTCCATGTAAATTACTACAATACCTTTTCGCATTAGTTCTCGAAAAATACTGTACACATATCTTTGGAATACGCTGGGACTAGTGCTTAGGCCGAAAGGTACTTTGTTGAACTCGAATTGTCCGTCCGGAACAACGAAGGAGGTGAGATGTTTGCAGTCTTCATTGACATCGACATGGAAAAATCCATTTCTCAAATCTAACGTAGTGTACACCTTGGCTTCTTGGAGTTTATCTAATACGTCTTCTATCAACGGCAATGGAAAACGATCCTTGACTAATTTCCGATTCAACTTTCTGTAGTCAACACACAATCTAGTGGTGCCATCTTTTTTCTTGACTAGCACAATTGGACTCGCATATTCGGATGAGCTTGGTCTTATAATTCCTTGTTCAAGCCATTCGTCGACTTGCTTGTTGACTGCTTGGTTCTCGGTAAAGGATAAGCGACGTGCAGGCTGGTAAACCGGTATGTCATCTTTCAAAATAATCCTCATGGACACGTTTGTCGTTTCGGTCTTATTTGGCTTATAGTTGGAGATCAATTCAAACAGTTCTTTTCTTATTCGTGGATTGCTAACATGTTTGACTTCAATTTCGTCTTCAGTTTTCGCTTCGTATACTTGCGTGTGCATGAACCAAGTTTTATCTTCATATTTACGGAACTGAACACTTTCTTTGTCGAAGAAGACGGAGGCTTGTTCCAAAATATCTGATCCGATTACTGCCTGAAATTCTAAACACGGCGTAGGTACGATGTGCCACGTGAGGGAATATTCATTTCCATCCAATTCAATTTTCCGTTGGAACGACCCTTTTGTTTTGACTTCGTACTTCCCTAATCCAGATAACACTACTATGTCTTTCGAGAGTTCTGAGGGTTTGGTTATTCCTTTGCACATATCTTCACGAATGAGCGTCGCTGAACTGCCGGTATCGATGAGAGCTTCAAAAGTCTTGTTACCCATGGTTATTTTCTTCGTTTTAACTCTTCCTTGAGATATTCGTGAGCAGACTTGAACCGGAGAGCTTGCAGATTTATTAATGTTTGGGTTTTTGGGTCGCTTTGTACAATCTACGGCATAATGACCTGGTCCTTTGCAGTAGCTACAGATTAGTTGCTTATTTCTTCCGGCGTAAGGAGTTCCGTTCGATTGAAAGTATTTTTTTTCATGCCTATTGTTCCCAATTTGGAAATGTTCAGGTCTTCGAGAATAAGTATCGTTAGATCCTCTGGCTTCATATTTTCCTTTAGCGAATGAGTTGGATGACTTCGGTTTTAATGTTCTTCGGACATCTTCATATTCTTCAAATTTTTTAGCTAGTTCGGAAGGTGAGTTAATAGTAGACCATTCGTCTAGAAAATGTTGCTGAAACTCGTAAGGTGCTTTCTTCTTAATTTGATCGGCTATAATTAACTCTCGTAGTTGATCGAAGGTTTCTATTTTCAAACCGGAAGTCCATCCGTCGAAATACGTCTGCAGTTCGTAGTGAAAATCTTGCCATGTTCGCTCATCAGATTTTTGGTGAGATACAAATAGTTGACGAAGTTTTTCCGGAGACAACTTAAATCTTTTCAATAGTAAATTCTTGACGTGGTCGTAATCATTACATTTGTCCGCTGGTTCTCTTGCGATCAGATGAGCAACGTCAATGGGTATCAATCCTATCAGTCTCTGTACCCAATCTTTCTTCGGCAAAAATATTAATTCTGCGTGCCGTTCAAATAAGATGAGGTTCAAGCTGATGTCATCCTTCATATTAAACTTATGGAAAGTTTCGTGAATCAATTTATTTGGCGCTTGGACGTTTTCGGCGTTGTTCGTCGTATTGACACTCTGTTGAGCCTGTATTCGTAATTTCTCGAGTTCATGTTCTCGCTGTTCTCGCTTCTGTTCAATTTCTCTATCTTCTGCTTCTCGGCGTAATTTTTCTTCTTTTTCTTCTGCTTCTCGGCGTACGCGTTCCTCAGCTATGCTATTGATCAGTATTTTGACATCTTCCTCTACGTAATTTGGACTTTTCACGATCAGTTCTTTTATTCGAAGTTTAGTTGAACCCTCTTGGATACTTAACGACAATTCTGAGGAAAGTTCTATCAGGTCTTCCCTTTTCTTAGAGAGAAGAAATGCCATTTCGTATAAAAATAAATCGGAGTGGTAACCCAGAGAACAAATTTAATTTAAAACTTAGTTCAATATTTCTTCAAAACTTATTCTCAATGTGAGAAATTTATTTAGTCGCACTTAAAAAAAAAACTCTTGCTCAACCAGGAAGAAAGATATAACGTGAACAATAAAATGGAATCTCTTACGATATTCGAATAAAACAAACAAATATTAGAAACTTCTGAAATCCGAAAATGGCACTAAAAACATATGCATAAACAACTTTTCAATTATTCACAATACCCAATTATTCATAAACAACTTTTAAAAAATATATCCCGTTCTGGTTTCAAAAGATCAATAAAAGAACATTATTTGAACTCATGGTTTCACACAAAATGCAAAACATCCTTTCTCAGCATTAGACTAAACAGAAGGAGAAATATAAACACCTGTGGCGACAGCAATTCGCCTAATGTCTGCGAACGAGCGGAAATGATTTTTTTATTCTACTGTTAACATCTGATAGCAAACAAACACTCTGAGGGTAAAACTTTAGCTTTTCAATGTTCTATATCGAACAAGGCTGTATACCATAAAAATGGGTTAATTGATATCAGAAAAAGGTTAAATATTTAAATATAGACTATTCTTAATTTATAAACATGGAAAGATAAATATTCAAATGAAATTTCGACACTTATATATTTCATACAACGTAATTGTAATATCTCTCGAATAATATGACTATGTTAATACAATCAATGTATTGGCGATTGTTCTTTGGCGTTGTTTCCTTGGCTTAATAATAAACATCACTGACCTGGCGATGACGATTTCTCGGCGATTGTTGTGCTGTCCCTCTTTCGCTGGCGGGCTGATTACTTTGGCGAATCTGTTAGCTGTGGACTTAAAAAAATACATTAGCATAGGACGTTGGTCTGTGAGCGAAAACCGAAAAAGGTGAACCCGAAAGGAAAAAATGCTCTTAGTTAAAAATAAAATTATTTCATACCGAAAACGGAAGTAAAAGTATAAAATTATTTAAACCGAACACGAAAGTAAAAGTAAGGATGTTCCTAGGCAAATGCCTAATGTAAGGAAGCAGGTTTTAATCCGGGCCGGGGCCCCAATTTGTAGGACGGCGTCTAGGGGTAAGTAACTTTACGGAAAGAATTATACGAAAAGAATAAAAAGTTTAATATCTAAACTAACATTTTATTTACTTTTAAACACATAAAGAAAAGACATCACGCTATTTACAATTTACAAAGTTACGAGGAAGGTAAATTAAGGTTTTACTACAGAGCATGGTTCACCTGTGAGATGGGGACTTCGAAATATCCCAATTCGTTAAGCGAATTCGTTAAAAACACGACGCGAGGAAGAAGGCACGACATTACTCGTTCATGTCCGCGGGGGGTCTGCCAGTGAGCTCCGAATGCTCTCTCCGAAAAGGTGACGTCATACGCGCTAAAAGCTTTCCTATTGGACGCTTAAGCCCAACGGAATAAAATTCGTTCAGGTCGAAGTCTCCATCTCTCACAAATCAATTTTCTACATATATATATCATTTTCTCCCGCAACATTACGGAGAACGTAATGGGGATCGTCTCGATGGACGATTGCGAACCCGAGGAGTTCCGAGTGCTGATCCTTTTCGGGAAGGGTCGGAACATGACCGAATCTCGATGTATTTTTGTTTAAATGAATAATTTCTTTTTCGGGGAAAGAAAGAATAGTTTAAAAGGGATTTTATTTATAAAGTTAACTAAAATGCTTCCAAACTGGAAACGACTCCAGTTGTATTTTAAGCTTTTCTAGGTGTTAGAGAAATTAAACAAGTTATTCAAAAGTTTAGATTTCCAAGAAATGTACGAACTTACCAAAATTTTCACGATAAAAATTGAAATGCATAGGTAATATAAATAAAATATTTATTAGTTTTTTGCATATTTCTCGCAAAATTTTCATGGGGCAAAATTAAAACCTAACAACTGTATCTGTGACAGGAAAAAAATAAAAGATTAAAATCTGTTTCTAATATTATAATATTCCAGTAGATGGCAGCACCATCTCAAACTAACCACATATGTTTTTGTCATGAAGCTACAGATCTTTTCTGTAGCTTCATGGTTTTTTTCTACGAGGCCGCATCATAGCGATAAGGAAGTTTAAGTATAGGTTAAGTTCATGATATCTGATTAAAGCTATACTCGCCTATTCTCACATTATATTCTCTCGAATAGTGTGTTATTTGTTTTTAATTAATACGCAAAGAAATTTTCAGCTGAACTAGTTGTTCACTAGCGGTTCTATCAATTCTTTTCCATACCAGGTGAGTCAATTTTAAACTATTCAACGAGCGTTTTATACTGCGAGAATTAATGCATAATTGTTATTTTAATTGTGGAAGTGATGAGAATTAAATGCAGAAAATCTTGTACAACTCGTTATTTTTATAACACGATTTCGCACTTGCACGGTACGAGAAAGTCAAATTAAGAGTGAAAAGTATGACAAACTTATGAAAGTTAAAAAAAATTAAAATTATAAAATTTAAAAGTGAAACTAGATTATTCTAATCACTTGCGAGATTATTGATGGCATAGGAGTTGTAGTAACTTGCCATTTTTAAGAAACAGTTTATATATATATATATATATATATATATATATATATATATATATATATATATATATATGTGTGTGTATTTTCCTCCATTCTTTCAGACGTATTTAGAATGAGAATTTGCCTGTTGGACGAGCAGGGTTAGAACTATTTCATTGGTTACCGAAATCATGTGGTCTATACCTTCGGGCTTCTCGTGTGATTACAATTTGTTGTTTTGCAGTCCAGAATGCGGCGAGGCGGTTTCGCCGTTTGTTAGCGAGATATTGTTTTCAAAACTAGGCTTATTGATGGTACTAGCGGATTCAGGAATTCTGACCATACATGGTAATGTTAATTTTGTATGGTCGTTACTCTTAGACCCAAGGTACTCACTAAGAAATCTTTTTGAAAAATTCGAATCTTAAGGGAGTTAGGCTCCTTCCCCCAAAAAAAAGACAGCATTTGTATAACCATACGGCGTAGTCAGCTGAAATTTTGATTGGTAGTTCCTCTTAAGCCCTAGGGGCACACTAAGAAATCATATTACAAAATATCTAATTTGAAGGGGGTTAAAATTTGCTCCACCCATCCCTGCCTTCCCCCAAAAACTCTATGCAAAAATTCGATTTTTAAGGGGGGGGAGTAAGCTCCCCCTCCCCCCCAAAAAAAACCCTCCTTCTGTGGAACCTAGTGTGTAAAGCCCAGACTCCACTTCACAAGAAAACGCGACAGAAAACGGAATCGGAAAATCTACGCACTTCCGGTTCTTTCCATTTCCGCCCAACAGAACGACGGCGAAAAACACAGCTGAAAATGTTGGAACTTTTCTGTTTCTGTCCGCGGATTCCTAGAAGGCCTTGGCGGCTGAAATTTTGATTGGTGGTCCTTCTTAAGACCTAGTGGCTTACTGCAAATTTTATTTTAAAAATGCAAATTTCAGTAGGTGAAAAGGAGCTTAATTCTCCCTCCTCCTAAAAAAAAGGGGGTAAAAAAGAAAACCACTCTCAATGGAACCATAAGGACTCGGAAGCTGAAATTTTGAACTGTAGTTCCTCTTAAGCCTTATGTGCACACTAAGAATTTATTTTTTATAAGTACAAATTGGGAATTTTTAACTTACTTTTTCCGTACCTCTAGTTCTTCTTTTGGGCATCCTTTACATTACGATTTGACATACTCTTCCATTCTACATTTCGTTGCTTTATAACCAGAAATATACGGCACTCGTTTGTTTTCACTCTTTCACACGTGCCCTTAATTTTTAAAAGTCCTGCTAATCTGTTGTTGTTTGTAATGCCCGCTGGCCGGAAGTTTTCCAGGCCAGGTCCACAGACGCTACCGGGCTGAGAGGTGCTCTGACAGAGCAACCCCATTTGACAGAGCAACCCCAGGCGCGACATCTGAGAAGATCGTACCCTCACGCACCCTCTCTGACTTCATAGAGGGATTTTCCGGTCTACAGCTTTAACTTCCTCTCGCCAGCTTAGGCGCGGAGGTATTTTTGCTGACCCTTGTCGATTGTCGGCATTTGGACCGAGCACTCTGACACTTGGACTCAGCACTCAAAAGCGGAGGCGCTGCCACTAGGCTACCTCGAGCCCTCTCTGCTAATCTACAGTGGGTGGCGCCATGTAGTTTTTCAATAGTTTATTTTCACATGTAGTAGCAACGACAATTTTCCGTTTATCCTCTACTACAAAAATTGGTGCGGGACTTCTCCTCCAATATTTCTTTTCAGTTTGACGTCGCACTGCGTCTCTTCGGAGGAAGAGTGCTTTCCTTTTGTGCTTTGGATACTGAATACGATGTATGGGAGTAGGTCTATGAAACGAGCACACACAATGATGGATGCTGTAACGAAGGAAGGACGATGAATCATTTTAAAAACTTATATGCTTTAATGAGCAAACACACGAGATGTAGGAAGGTGTTGACTTTAGAATGAATCGTTGGAACGAGAACTGGTGATTCACAAACACAAGGGGACAATCGTATGAAGTAGGGATTTCGGTTTTGAGCAATTATTTTAAAACCCGGGTTTTGGGTTTGACGGGTGTTTTTCATTTAATACCCGGGTTTACTTGGTTTGTTCCAGGGGATCAATAGCAAAGAACTAAAATAATAAATAGTTTATTAGAAGTATCTAATTTATTTCAGAATTACAAATATAAACAGTAAATAAATTTAATGTTATAATAAATATGTAAATAAATTTGTTAAACATATACACATATGTATAACAAATAAAAGTGGTACAAATATCTCATTTTTTATAAGACTGCCTTACAACCATCATTGCACTCGACGTATCATCGAGTCGGCTTCTGAGTTTATTAGCAAAGAGACCCATTACAGAAAATGCTCGCTCTGCTTCCACCGAAGTTGGTCGAATTGTTGTTAAAGACTTGAAAAGTTTATCTAGCCTTTCAGGTCGGCTTTCCGTTGCCCAAAACAACTCAATTTCTTTTCTTATGATATATGAACCAGATTTTGATTTTTTATAATTTTCCATATTATTCTCCTGCAGAAACATACTAACCTCATCAGGTAGGGAAATGAGCTCTATCTGATGTCACTTAGTCTCATTGTATTTTTTACTAGCCGGGCTTCGCCTAGCTACGCTCAAGCCATCCGTGTAACATATTTATGTACTTCGGGTCCCACAAAAGAAAAAAAAGCCTACAAATGTATTAAATTCAAGTGAATAAATTCCTTTCATTTTTCATTCCCGTCGCTGCCGACAGATGGCAGCACCACTGCACCAGATGATTTGGTTTCTCAGCGATTTTAGAATGAAAATATCTCTAAAACTATTGAATTAACAGAATAAGTGTACGCAGAAAAAATTATCAGTTTTCGAAGCTCTTTCCAAATATGTAACATTTATGTACTTTCATGAGAAAAAAAATTACACTGTTTCCTGTATATTTGTCGGCCATTTTTTTTTTCGAGGATCGGTGCCCCCCCGGATGAGTTACGGTCACGTTATCTCTCGAATTCCCCTTGTCTCTTTATTAGTATAGATTCATTTGTTTGAGAGCCGTACCGAGTTCGATATGTGAAATTCGGTCTTGGTTCCAAATTAAGGAATATAATTGGTATTCTACTGTATTAGCTAAATAACTAATTCCCCGGGTTTACATTAAAAATTTCGCCGGGTTTCGGGTTCGTAAAATCTTTGGAAAACCCGGGTTTTCGGGTTCGGGGAAACCCGGGTCAAAAACCCTAGTATGAAGGAGATTGATGCGCAATCATTTGAAGCGACAGAGAGACCAACTTACACAGCGATGCATACATTTAGAAGAGAGAGCGTGGCCTTAGATCTCGGCCAGAATTGCCAAGTGACGGAATTGTCCTCAGTTCAGCCGTATATGAAACGGACATTTCTTTTTTTCACCACCATTGATTGATTTGCTTAATTGGTTAGAATCGATCGCATGGCCTATAACCCTCTGCTTCTCAAGTTCTTGCAATTTATCGTGAAATAGTCCACGTTCTGGTAGTGAGTCAAATTTTGAAAACAGGCCTTATTTATTACATACAATCTGAATGGAGCCCACGGGTTCGAACCATATAGGGCAATGTAATTGGGATTTTAAGCACGGATTCATTGATTAAAAAAACATTGATTAAAAAAAATTCTATTAAGTTATTCATAGATCAGATTTTAGGAGAGGTGTTGTGCTTTCTTAAAAAAAGAGGATTTAGAACACGTATTGGGTTAAAACTAAGAGCAGGTACTTTTTCGTTACTTACCTACACACAGGTATATATATATATATATATATATATATATATATATATATATATATATATATATATATATATATATATATACATAGTATAACTAAAGATAAAATTACAAAGTTGTACTGAAATCCAAGATAATAATAATAAAAAAAGAAATACACGTAGATACACAGGAATTTTGATTCAAATAAAAGCACTTAATCGTCGTTTGTTTTTTGGCGGTTTTCTCTCCACAAGTAAACAATATTTTTCTTGTGTTGCAAATTGCATTCTTTTCGGTATCGGTTATTGTGTGAGAGTATAAAGAAGCGGCAGCCGTGAATCGTTTGTAACTAGAACCACTGGATGGGGTCCGAAATAAAACCACCAGGAAGTTCTGCTTCCGGGTGAAACACTCATCGGCCAGTGTAGAACTGCAGTAATCAGAAACTTCTCACACACTAGACCAAACACCACGGCGCCTCCATCCCAAGCCCAACAAAAAAGCTGACTGTGAGCCATTGCTGATAAGAACAGAAATGTTGAATAGTCGGTGAATTTGGAATGGGTTGCCGAAAATAGGGTATTCCAGGGGCTAAAGAATTAGAGAACACCAAAGACGAACAAATAATGGGAGTGGAAACCAGGCTAAACAAGAGAGAACAAAAATACGAGACCGTGCATCTCAAATGTTCTGCTCATTGTTTAATTACAGCGTCATTCTAGCTCAATCCAGACATTTCTATTTCAGGTTCAGTTATTATGAAAAAACGATCGATCCGATAAATTAATGTAAAGCTGCGATATTCTGAACAAATTTTTTTAACATCGATGTTTTGTGCTCTATGTTTTACGTTGTCTCGAAGTTCTTTTTAAATGAAAATGTACATAATAAAAAACAAATTAACCACGTAGCATAATTTTTCCACTCAGAAAATGTAAGTCTGAATTCTGAAAAGGACGAATACAAAAGGTGGAACGATTAGAGACAAATGGCAATGAACAACCATTGAATAATAATTATATGCCCCAATAGCCCCGATAATTGTTATTTACAGTAAAGAAAAAATAAGCTTGTTCAGTTTTCCCCCACACGTTGGTTTTGCATCAGTACTTCAAATTGGTGTCAATATATGTAATTTTCTTTTGTATTGTTTAATTTGAGAAGATTTGTTAATAAATTGCAATAATTTCTTCCTCAATTTTCTGGTAAAAGTAATAAAATGTGTAATGGAAATTCTGCGATATGCGCTGACTCTAGCAACCAAGTTTTGGTCATTTGTGTCAGCTCAACCTGAGAGTTAAATTACCCCCCCCCCTCCATGAGTAACCGAAGTACCATGAATCTTAGAGGTTACTAAGCCAGTTTTAAAAAGTGAAAGTTCATAAACATCGATGGTTTTGGGGCGATGTTTTATTAGCATCGATGTTTTAATATTGAATATCGATGTTTCAAAACATCGATGTTTTGTTGTCGATGTCGCATCCCTACTGCCTGGGGTTGTCAGATCTTTTCTTCTTTAGTTGAGCTGGAGCGGCGCAAACAGATAAGAGCGTCATCTGGTGGAATATGCAGGTATTATAGACCGATGTAGGCTCAGGAACCCACAATCGGCCCTCCTGCACTCGGCTGGACCTCCAGACGATGATACTGCAAATATACAAGAAAAAAAAACAGCGAACAGCAAGACTGAAAAAGTACAAAATTCTCTGAAAAGAATCAAATGTTTGGAACATATAGAGCTTATCGTCTTAGCTCTAAATAGGAAAAAATGAGTCAGTTCGTCTTTAATCGTCATTTTCGGCAATTCGTCTTGAGTCTTCATTTTCGTCAATTCGTCTTTAATCGTCATTTTCATCAATTCGTCTTTTATCTTCATTTTCAAAATACACAGTATTCTCGTCTTAAATTACTCAAATCTTTTCATCATTAAAATGTAGTCTTTTCGTCTTCAAAAATACACAGTCTATTATTTTCTTTTTGAGAAGATACGATGCTTTTTTTTTCATTAATATTTTGGCATGATACACCACGGTTTTAGAAATTCAGCGCATGTCGTCGTGTAGTTAGGTCCTTCATGACTTCCTTCTTTGACCACGTCATAGGTGTTGCCTCCTTTAACCTTAATGATTTTGTAGGGTCCTAAGTATTTCGATTTTAGTTTCAAGTGCGGTCTGAACTGAGTTATTTTTATAGCGACCAAATCGTTAAGTCTATAAGGTTGTGGTTCTTTTCTTCGTAAGTTATACGTCTTCCGGTTTTCTTGGATTTTGAAAATCTGTTGCTTTGTATGCTCTCTCAGTCCATCTCTTAGAGCTTCAAAATTAGCTTGAAATTCGATCTCGATCATTTCTTTGAGCTTATTCAAACCTCCTACATTCATCTTCGTACCAAAAAGTAACTCAAAAGGTGTGGTGTCTATGCTTCGTTGATATGCAGAATTAATCGTCTGGTGCAGTTCTTTCGTAAATTTATACCACTGAACTGGATTCTCTAAAGATAACTTTGAAAGAACTGATATGATAGTCTGGTTGATCCGCTCAATCTGTCCACTGGCTCTCGGCAGGCCAGTAGTTATTAAATGATGTTTTATTTTCTCTTTAGAGCAATAGTCGGCAAATTCACCAGAGGTAAAAGCTGTACCCCTATCGGAAATTATTTGGAAAGGGCTTCCAAAGACGGCTTTTAGGGTTTCCAATTTCGATATAACTTCGGTAGATGTTGTAGTTCTTGTAGGAAACATCCACACAAACTTTGTAAACGCGTCAGTAATTGCTAACACATACTTATAATTTTTAGTTGTACTCTCCAATGGTCCGAGATGATCTATATGGTATGTGTTTAATGGCACGTCTTCTTTATGCAATGGGTGTAGAAGACCCTCCTTCTTTCCTCTTTTATGATTCACAAGAATACAGTGGATGCAATTTGATATCATATTATTCACTTTCTGTCTAAGTTTGGGAATGAAATAATAGTCCTCAATGTTTTTCTCAGTATATTTAATTCTAATATGGCCTCTCTCATGGGCATTTCTTATAATTTCGGTCTGCATACTTGAAGGCACAACCACTAATTCTTTACCATTAACAAATTTATACAAAATTCCATTTCTATCGCAATAGTCTTCATAACTAGAAGTTTTTAATAATTCTTTGATCGTTTTAATTTCGTCATCTTTATCTTGGGCTGATTTTAATTTTGGTATGATGTTATCGACTGAGATACAACATACGTTTACAGGGGCTCTACTTGGTGCGTCGACATGAGCCATCTTTGTACCGGGACGATGCTCAATGACGTAATTAAATTCTTGGAACAACAAAGCCCAACGAAAAACACGAGTTGACCAATCTCTTTTTTTTGCATAGTCTTTTCGAGCGCGGAACAATCAGTGACAATTTTGAATGGAATTCCTAATAGGTACACACGAAATGTTTTTAATGCCTCAACAATGGCAAAAGCTTCAAGTTCGTAACTACAATACTTCTTTTCGGCATCTGTCATTTTCTACTCATTAAATAGGTAGGATGAAAATTTTTAACGTTTAGGGGTCTTTGTAGCAAAATAGCTCCAGATCCGTCTAAGCTAGCGTTCGTATGTAATTCAGTTTCGTAAGTAGGATTGTATATACTTAAAACATGCTTATCAGCTAACAGCAATTTTAATTGATGGAGGGAGTTTCTTTCCTCATCGCCAAATTTAAACTTTCGGACTTTCTTCAAGAGATCACTCACCGGTCTAGCAATAATGGAGTATTTTGGGATGAATTTCCTAAAATATCCCGTCAAACCTAAGAAACTATGAACTTGCTTCAAATTTGATGGTTCTGGAAAATTAAGCACAGCTTTGGTTTTCAAAGTAGATGGAGAAATTTTACCTTCCTCTATGACACGACCCAAAAATTCAATTCGCTTCTTCAAAAAATGAGATTTCTTAAAATTTATCTGTAGCCCTCAATCACTCACAAGATTTAAGACTCGTTCTAGCCGTTCGATTTCTTCTTCGAGTGAGGAAGACAAAATGATTACATCGTCCATATAAGGCAAAACTATACCGTCATTAATCAGTGATCGAAAAATTGTGTTAATGAATCTCTGCGTTAATGAACTGCTGGAGAATTACATAGCCCAAAAGGAACCTTGAGAAATTGATATTGGCCTTCATGGGTAACAAATGAAGTGTATTTTCTACTGCCTCTTGTTTACATCAACGTGAATGAATCTGTTTCTGAGATCGATAGTACTAAAGATACGCGATTCCTGCAGTCTATCTAGTATATCTTCAATCAATGGGAGGGGAAATCTGTCCTTTACTATTACTTTATTTAATCTCCTGTAATCTACGCACAAACGAGGTGTTCCGTCTTTTTTCTTTACGATTACCACTGGGCTACTATATTCTGAAGAACTGGGTTCTACTATCCCTTGCTCTAACCATTCAGTTACTTGAGCCTCGGCAATCTTTTTCTCTGAAAATGGTAATCTACGGGGCTGATGGAATATTGGTTCATTACTTTTTACCAAAATATCTAATTCGACATTTGACGTCTTAGTTTTATGCGGTACATAATTCGAAATTAATTGTTGCACCTTATCCTTGAAAATATTTGGAATGTCAGGTTCAATGTTCAGTTCAACTTCATTAAAAGTTAAATCAACTGGTAGTATGGATAACATGTTCATTTCTTTTACACACAGAGATTCATTTTTAATCGTAATTCCGCTTTCATTTATTAGTGTTTCACCTTGCATTAATACATTAAGTCCTACGATGACGTCATAAGACATAACATTGTTTTCAACAACACAAATATCTGCATTACACTTAGAATCATCAAGATTAATATTTCCTTTAAAATAACCTAATGGTTTCACTACGCATTTACCAAAACCAATTATAGAAGAATTCGATGGAATTAATTGTCCAACATTTAATTTATCAAACACAGATTTGCGAAGTAACGTTACTTGACTTCCAGTATCTATTAGTGAACTTACACTTAAATTATCAATAATTACTCTATTGTTCAGTTTGGGTTCTACCTGAACATTCAATGTGGCTACTTCTGGTTTCGAATTTGTTCTAGGACATGATGAAGCAATGTGCCCAAAACCCTGGCACAAAAAACATTTGATCCCCTTTTCTTTATGGATGCAAAATTTCGAAATGTGATTTTACCGCAACTCAATTTTACCGCAATTGCAAAACTCTTTCATCTTTAAAAAATATTCCTGAACGGTTTCAGAATCCTTCATTTTTCTTTTACTCAAAAAATCATGTAAATTAGCTGAATTTATCTCAAAAGAAAATTCATCAATCAAGGCTTGTCTCAATTTTTGCCACGAATTAATTTCGATTTCTGTTTGAACAAATAACAAAGCATTTCCACCCAATGATCTTTTAGCCATAACAAATTTTTGTAAATCCGACAAATAAAATAGCTTTGACATATTCTCAAAGTGATCGATCCAATTAATTATATTTTCATGCGGTTCTGCATTAAATTTAGAAATGGTACTTTCGATATCAACATAATTAATACTAACACTTGGAATAACAGGGTTTGCATAAAAATTACATCTAGAAGCATTAGCACATTGTACTGAACAATCAGCTATATTTTTCTTTCCGTTTACGTCGCTCTGCATTGAAAAATCATTTTTACTATTCGCTTCTTCACATTCTGAGTCAGAAGACAAAATATCTGTATTACTGTTCTGAGCCAGCGTTTCGATATTACATAATAGAGACAAAATTCTTTTTGTAAGTTCTGGTTGAGCTCCTTCGAATGAAATGTTTAAAATATTTGATATGGTAATAAGATCGCCAATCGAAAACACATCGTCAGTCTTTTTTTAGTTTCTTTTGAAATTTATCACTTTCGATTTCAAAATCAAATCCTTTGAAATTTCTAATTCTCTTTCGATTTGATCCATCTCCGTCATAATCAAAAATTAGTTTATGTAGAATTTTGATTTTATCTGATTTGAAATTTTTCAATGCAACGCTTATTTCTTTTATGTCATTCAACAACATCTTGGAATATGAAAAATGTTCACGTACGTCTTAAAGATGCTGGATTTTAATCCATGTCCTTTAAATCGACACTGGAAAGCTGTCAGTGGAAATCCGTAATATAATCGTTGATCCTAAATTAAGTCCTCGCGATTCACTTTTATATTTTCAAAAACAAATTAAAATTATTCCTATATCTTTAACCTGGGATCTTAAATCTTGGGATCCATCTATAATCCTTTATCCCACTTCTGAGTTTGTGGGTCAGGATAACCGTGCGGTGATTAAAAATAACTACTATTATAATTTACACTAACGTTAAATGAAAACTTATTTACAAAAAATATTTACAAAGAAGCTTCGCTAATTAATTAATAACATTATATGCTAATGAAGGAGCAGTCGTCTACTGCCGTCAAACAATTGCGTCGTAGTTCGTCCACCGTCTACTCGCTGACTGCCTGGGGTTCCAAATCTCTTCTTCTTTAGTTGAGCTGGAGAGGCGCAAACAGATAATAGCGTCATCTGGTGGAATATGCAGGTATCACAGACCGATGTAGGCTCATGAACCCACATATATATATATATATATATATATATATATATATATATATATCCGTCATAAAATTGTAGTTGCGGCGGCACAAGTGATCAGACTTCAATAACATTAAATTTCTTACGGCATTACGATAAGCGAGACGAAGGACACCTTCAACAGACAAGATATCCCGAAGAGAGTAAATGAAAAAAAGCAGTTATGCATAACTTCATAACACAAATTCCCAAAGTGGTCCTTTCCTATGGTCATAATTTTCATTGAACAGCAAATTTCGAAATCAGGCATTGCCTTATATGGTTATATCCTTTAGTCTAAAACTGCTATGCTGGCTACTTTCTCACGGGTCATTTTTAGCCCAGAGTTCACCACAGGTTGTACAGAAAAATTTGCGAAAAGTTTGAAAGGGATTAATATAGTTAGTAATTGATCAAACAAGTTAAGTTAGGGAAAGAGATAGACTTTTTTGCTTGATATATATATATATATATATATATATATATATATATATATATATATATATATATATGTATGTGTGTGTGTGTGTGTGTGTGTATGTGTGTGTGTGTGTGTGTGTTTGTTTGTTTGTTAGACTTTCTGTTACGTTAAAAATATTAGCACAGTTTCTTATTTAACAACAAATGTATTAAGCCATTTTGGGAGAGAGATGAGGTCTTCCCTGCGAGAGGTGTCATCGAGTCTACCAGAAGAGTGTCAATGAAAAAGGAAATTGTACGCCACTTCGTACCCCAAATTCTCGAAATAGAAATTTCCCTGTGGTCAGGATTGTCATAGTAAACATATCTCGAAGTCAGGCATTACCTAAATTACATCTTCGTAGTCTAAAACTGCTACGCGATCTGTTATCCCACGGGGGAATTTTAGCTCAGCGCTAATGATTGAAACTTATGATACGTAGTGACTAGTTGATTTTCTTCCAATTTCAGAACGTAAACGTCATCATTTTTACGAAAAGGAGCTCCCAAGGACAGCTTTGACAAACGTCGAGAGCGACGATTCGTCTCCAACCTTTTGCAACGAAGCGGATTGCATCGCCATCGAAATGGCCCTGATCGGTGAAACTGGCCAAGTGCAGGAAACTCGCGGGGAAATGCGAGTGGAATGGAAAATCCCCGACTTTTTCTCTCTCTCAGGAGAAGTTGATGACTTCTACGAAAGTCCCGTCTTCTGCCTCTCTGATTCGTACTGGAGATTGCGGATATGGCCGAAAGGCACGAAGGAATTCCCGAAATGTATAAGTCTGTTTATCACGAGGGAAGACTCCGATCCTCCGAAAAGTGTTACGGTAACGTTTGCCCTTGAGAGACCCGACGTAAAGCCATATGTATACAGAGGCGCCATCAGAACATACACTGACACGATAACTGGGATGGGTTTTCGCACATTCATCTCAATACCTGATCTGCAGAAGCGGAGGTCCGAGTTGGCGCCGTCGGACGTCTTCACCGTCTCATGCAGTCTCAAAAGTAACTCTCCATACCCTAATGAAGGTAGGTGTTGCAATTTTTCTGATCCCGTTGCCGCGGTCTGGTTTCTTGTTCGAGTACCCAATGCTTCTCGAAGGATAGAAAAAAATCACATCCCGTGTTACCTTGTCAAGGAGGCGAAAGAGTTGACACCGCTGATGTGCAATTTCAGTGTTATGATGTAGGGAATTTTCCCCTCAGCATTTTTCTAATCACAGATTAGAAAATGCTGATTTTATTACACTGGTTATTTTTTCGTTTATAGATAGACCGTAAAATGCATGTTTTTGAAAAATTCTTTTATTTAAATTTATTTGAACGAAGTTCTTTTACGCGGCTTACAGTAGAGTGGACTGGCAGGAATCGTCACGTAACGAAAATCATTATGCCCCCTTCATAAGAGCTTTCTCACAAGGACTCCGTGGCTGAATGGTTATCGCGCTGGACTACGGGGCGACAGGTCCCTAGTTCAAATCCCCGCACAAATGCTACGGGCAATTTTTAAAACCCTTCAATTCACACTGTATCAAATTTGATAACATAAGGTATTTTTCCCCTTTATATTCAAAAGCAATATTTTTTATCCACTTGTGAACCTTGTATTAATTTTGAAACAGCATAGGAAAGTTTTTAATCACTGCTAGTTACATTTTTGTAGGATAGATGGCAGCAGGAATAAAACTGCGATCTCAGTAAAAGATAGCCGTTCAATTCATACCATACCTGCCTTAGTATTTGCTATATTTTCAGTATTTTAAAGTCAGTTTACATCTTTGAAAGTTTTATAAATATATTTTAGAGGTACGTAGCTTTTATAATTATTAATAAAATACTTCTTTAATCTTTTATAAAAAAATTCACGTATGATTTTAATTTTATGTATCAAAAATGATACATGGTGTGCTTACGCCAGTTCTTTTGGTAATGGAAACTCATAGAGTCCACTCCGATATAAAATTTCATTAATAAATTAACTGACCTCCACCGACGTTTCCTTCTTTATCTCTTCTTGAATGGCTTTCATCTCTTCTTGACCTGCAGACATTTCTTTCTTTATCTCTTTTTGACCTGTCGATACTTCTTTCTTTATCTCTGTCGCAATGTTGTTTTGCATAGCCATCATAGCAGCAATCATCTGTTGAAATTTATCTTCCGAATCTTGACAGTCGGTAACAGTCTGATCAGCCATTGATCTTGTACTAGGCATTCAATCCCTACCCCACTCCTGACACCAAAATGTTCCGTTTTCTGGGTTCGATGGGATTGAACAAATTCTCTTCAGAAAGTGCACACAAAATAAAATTTATTTTATTCTGTAAATTCTTCGGGCGCATACACAAATTTTATACAGAAAACACGTAACAACCGTCTTCTATACAACAGAAAACTCTAAAAACACAAGTCAGGATAACAGAGTCTTCAATACAATACTCCCCTAGCGCGATTTCAATACATTCAAGTCTCAGCAGAAAAGAACACTGACTTAAAATGTCAATCTCAGGTATATTTATAGACTTCCAAAGCGCCCCCTATCGGCCGGCCAGCTAGAAAGTTCCAGAACCTCCTCGAAAGGTCCAGAAGGTTGGCTACCATTTAGCGCCATATTGCCAAATTTGGCGACCAAAATAAGTCACCAAATCCATCGCCAATTTGGTGATAACTGTCATATTTGGCAAGATTACAATAGACACCTAAAATTCGTAACAACTAGCCGCTGCGCGACCAGCATGATCGCTTTTAGTATTTTATTTTCTTTTGCAAAACAACTGAGCTGAAAACAACTTATGTAAGGAATGTTACCATTACCTTTCATCATAAATATACGTTGTTAAGGGGTATTCTCTATAAGGTTGATTCTAAATCATCGTGATTAAAAAAATGTGAATTTCCATTAATTCAGAACAGAGTTAAAGATAAGACTGAGAAAACCAACAGCAGTGATTTTAAAAGTTATATCCCTCTCTATATGCACTATTTTTCAAAATTAAGATATCTCCACTTTATCATTACATCAAATAAGAAATAGTTGTTGGAAAAATTTTTTCACATAAAAAATGGAGTAAAGATTCAGCGAGTACTAAAATAATTAGCGTGGATCACTCTGTGTATGTACTATTGTTCACATTCAAATATCTACACTTAATCATATCAAATAACAAATTATTGGGAAAATTTCTTCTCTTATAAAATGAAGTAAAAATTCAGCAAAAACTGAAAAAAAGTGTAGAAAATTAACTATTACTGGCTCTCGGTTGCTATATCGGCGATGGTTAAGCCTAACTTCGCGATCATTTATTCTCTCTCTTATTTCTTCTTCGCTTTCTTTCTTGAGACTGTTCCCAATTTTCACTTAATCGTCCTGCTCGCTTTCGAGCATTCCTGATTTCAGTACGTAAATCCATGTTGACACGCAGTTGCAAATAGGGCAGTGTCACGCAGCATGTCACATCTCAACTCTTGCAGATTCTACTTCTTGTTCGGCGAGGAGTGGCAAAACACTGCATAATTTAACATGGCGTTCAATGAACATTCTTACAGCTTGTTGAATAAAATGCTCTCAGATGACGCAAAGTCTTTAGATACGGTATCTAAACAAAGGTATATCACCAAATTAAACATTCAGGTACAGCCCGGTAAAGTTTATTCGGTATGTGACCCGTATTTATTGACAGAGGAAGACTGGAGTCACGATACAACACGCTGGCCCGAAATAACTTATCCTGATATCTATACATATCCCAACATAATAATAATCATTTTCGACGAAAGAATGATTATATTCTCATAAACCTTGCGAAATATTGAAAAAAAGGCGTTAAAATACCTGTTACGTACAGCTAATATGAGGAATTTTATAAATAAACTTAAATTATTTAACTCAAAATGAAGGTATCGTCCAAAAACACATGCAAACGCATAGGAACGGCTTCTGTTTTCTGCCACCCGATAATCACGTGATCTATAGTAGACGAAAACTGACGTAGCAAGTGACGTTGCGACGTTTCGCCTTATTGCGGACGGCAGCTAATGTTTACACCCGGTAGTTGCAGCCGTTGCCATTCGATGTGTAGAAATATCGTTGATTTTTGTGCCGCATACCTACGCGTTTTATATATATAGATATTATATTTATAATGAAAACTAGTTGCATTTTTGAACAAGAAATGGCGCCACAAAAACATCAATAGGTGCAAACATGCTCTCTTGATCCACTCCTCTTCCTCAAAGCCAGGGGATCCCAAACTTATTTAGCCTACCGCTCCATTTTCAGAGAAAACTTACTCAGCTCCCCTTCCCCGCATCCTTGGTAATTCACCTTTATAAGTGAGCAAACACAGATGCACTGACATATTTGCGTCCTTTTATATAACCATATTTCTACCTACGTCCTAGAACATAATAAAAACAGATGTTGTAAATCAGACACCCTGAAGTTTAAAAGTATAAAATTATTTATTAATATCAACCATAGTGATATTCGCATTACACACATAAAAACAAGATAACGAAGGATAATATTAAAGTAAAAATTACAAATAACATTAAAACTGATCCTAATGAGAAGGATGAACTTGATTCACTACTATCAATTTATTAATGTTCGGCTCTATTTTTATCAACAGCTTTCTTAAATCACCGCGATCAGGTATTTGTAGTCGGTTTCTGTTTATAGTCCTGTTTTTGCACAGATTTGTGATCGCACTGAAACCACGTTCAACTAAATGTAATGAAGGAAATGCAGCTAAAACTTTTGTACATATTCAACTTTTGCCCATATTCCAGGGTAAGTGTCGGTACGTTTTTGCAACCAGAACTGTTGATTGCTGTGTTTGAATTTCAATTCCTCATTCGTTGTTACGTCTATCAGTTCTCCTTGTATTTTTGGAGATTCTTCTGCGTTTGTTCTTGAAAAAATGTCCAAAACCAAATCGAGTATGTTCCTATTGAGAATGTCTTCAAATCGTTGATTGAAATCACAATGGAGAGCTTACAAGTGCTGACAATATACACTCAAGAGCCAAAACATTATGACCACCCCTACATTTTGCAATGAATTCGCCTGGATGACGTGGAAGGCACGTGATCAGGTGGAAGTGGTATTTAACTGCTGCTGGAAAGTCTGAAGAATCATTCTTTCACTTCTGTGTGTGATGGGAAAGGCTGCGGATCTAAGCGACTTTGATAGAGGGCAGATTGTAATGGCTCGAAGGCTCGGAACAAGTATTTCCGAAACTGCACAACTCGTGGGTTGTTCGCGACCTACAGTTGTTAGTACTTATGCAAAGTGGATGAATGACGGTGAAACTAGCAGTAGACGACATGGTGTTGGACGTCCACACGCTATCAAAGAAAAAGGTCGTCGGAGACTGTCTCGCATGGTGAAGCAAAACCGGAGCCAGACAGTGGCTCAGCTGACAGCCCAATACAACGCAGGGCCACGTAGAATAGTATCGCAGCACACTGTTCAGCGGACACTGTTGGATATGGGGCTACGCAGCAAACGTCCCACTCGTGTGCCTTTGCTGACCAAGCGTCATCGCCAACTGCGCCTGCGCTGGGCCCGGGAACATCGCGACTGGTCCATGGATCAGTGGGAGAGAGTTGCCTGGTCAGATGAATCACGGTTTGTCATTCATCACGCCGATGGCCGTGTCAGGATACGCCGTCTTCCAGGCGAACTGTTGCTCCCTCAATGTACAGTAGGTCATACACAGGCCGGTGGTGGCGGTATTATGCTTTGGGGGACGTTCTCTTGGGCGTCTCTGGGACCCGTGGTTGTGGTAGAGCAGACCATGAATGCTACAGGGTATCTGAACATCATTGCGGACCAGTTGCACCCTTACATGGCCTCTGTTTTTCCAGCTGGAAATGGAATGTTCCAACAGGACAACGCCCCGTGTCACAAGGCTAAAATTGTGTTGGATTGGTTCCAGGAACATGAAGCTGAATTCCAGTTAATGTCCTGGCCGCCTAACTCACCGGATCTCAATCCGATAGAACACATTTGGGATGTCATGGGACGGCAGCTCAGAGTTCAAAGACCACCAATTCGCAATATTCCGGTATTGCGTGACCGTTGCTTAAACATCTGGTACAATCTGCCTCTGGCCATCTACCAAGGACTTGTGCATCCATGCCAAGGCGGGTTGAAGCTGTGTTGCGCGCCAAAGGTGGACCAACTCGTTATTGGCAGGTGGTCATAATGTTTTGGCTCTTGAGTGTATAATCAAGTCTTCCTGATGTTTTACTATTGTTGACAAATTTTGAAACTGCTTAATTCCCTTCGTCCTAAATTTCTTTTGCACAGAAGTTTTGCCACAAACAAGGAAATAACAGTTTTAGTTTTGATTAAATTCAGCTCTTCGACGTTGAGTCTTTGATTTGTTTCATTAAATTTATTATACAAGTCTATCAAATAAGCTATGTCATATTTGGAATCGGTTAAGTTGACTCGCAAAGCATCATCTTTGTTTTCTCAGAACTCTAGCACTGAGTCATGAAGTTTATAAGACAGATCCAAACAGGCACCTTTTGATAACCAATAAACTTCTGTATGAAGCAGCAAGCGATTGAATTCTTCATCGTTTTCAGTACAAAGTTGACCATAAAATCTGTGATCCAAGGAACTGTTTAAAAGAACATGCTCTAATGTTCACTCAGATTTTTGGCAACTAAATGCTGACGATGAATGGCACAGAGTTCAACGAATACCTTCGGAACCACTTTTTTTAAATATACAAGAAGAGCCCCCCCCCCACACCTCCCTGTAGCATCCTAGCATGGCTGGAACACCATTCGTAGCAACTGATATTTCTGAGGGGTATTTCTTTTACTTTGAAAAGTTCTTCCAATGGCGATTCTCCTTTAGTATCAGTTTGCAAATTTTTAGCGAATAATAATTATTGGCAATTATTGTCTTCTTTTATGAATCGCATGTATGCTAAAAGTAAGACTTAATTTCCTAGAAAAGTTGACTCATCAAGCTGTATAGAGAACTGGAATGTTTATAAATCCTCACCTAATGAGTCTTCAGCATCTTGAGCCATTTCATCAGTTTGTAGCACAGTATAATTGCTCAAAGGAATTTTCTAGCTAATATCAAACGCTGACTTGTGTAGCAAAATGTATATTTCTTCACTTATAGTAAAAATTTTCATAACACAAAACGTTTTGACAATTTTGCGTACAAAATAACGCGAGGAACTTCGTACCTGACGGGGGTCCCCCAACCGCACAATTTTTTTTTTAAGTAGTTTTCAATTTCCAACCATAAACATGAGTAATTTAATATTCTGTAAAAATTAACAAAGGTAAAAAAAATTGATAACGGCTCGCTCATTATTTAAGATTTTTATATTGATATAAATTTGCTAAACTCTGCTGAGAAAAATCCCAAGGGAAAAACTTCGAATTGCTTAAAATATCTTTAAAATATTCATTTGCTATTACACGAAACTTGTGATATGCGCATAAACGGAATTCACAGCTAGAATCCCACTATTCCTTTTCTTTTTTGCAGATTTAAAGAAGCTTCGTGTTTTACATGCCTTCTTAATGAATTTGCCGATCTTTGATGTCAATAATTTTTAGACAATCAACCCCTTACATCTCAATATGACGGGGACTGGTGGTCTGCGATGTCAACGATGCATCGCATACAGGAGGGGGGCAACAATCCACCTTTTCGTGCGAGCTATTCGAGCGTGATCTATTTTGTGCGATCGCTGGCCTTCCTCTAACCGTCATTTTTCTTCTCCTTATCCAGTTTCCTTGTCAACCAGACTATGGAATCTTAGCCGTGACCTGAAGACGATGTTAGACGAAGGAAAGGGCACGGATTTCGCCTTGAAGCTGAAGGAAGGTCGCGAACTGCGCGCCCACAGGAAGATCCTGGATGCAAGATGCGGCTACTTCGCAGGAATGCTCGCCAACGACTTCCAGGAGAACGCGAGCGGAGAGGCTGACATCGGCGACATCGAAGAGGGCGTGTTCAAGTGCATCCTGTCCTACCTGTACACGGGAGTGGCGGAGGGGATGACCGATGAGAATGTCTTCAAGATTTACGTGGCTGCCGGTAAACTGTTGTTGGAGGAGCTCAAGAAATTGTGTGTTCACTACATGATGGAAAATCTGAGATTAAATCTGGTCTGTGACGTCTTAGCGTTTCTCGAAAAATACGATGAAACAGATCTGAAAGAATGTACCCTGCATTATTTTAGGAGGCACGCAAAAGAGGTTTTTGATTCTGATGGATGGAAAAAGTTTAAAAAGGAAAACAGCCTGCTAGTGGCAACATTTTTAGAAAAATTCGCTGTTTGGAGGAAGCCGTAACTTCTAAAATTATGAATGACAACGTGGAGCTATAGATAGTTTTCTTGTGTGAGTGTATGTATATATATATATATACGAGGGCTGTCCGTAAAGTATCCGAACTGAATGTATAAAACATAATACAGACACCGCTCTTCGTGCGCACGCTAATTCGCATTTTTAAACATATGTAAACTTGTTATGTCGGCAATTAGCCAAACACTGCGAAGCGCGGTTCTCTTGTAGCAATAACGAAAAGTGAACGGAGTGGAAGTCTCGTGTCGGGTTGGATCATCACGGAATCTAATGAGCAACGTGTTTGCATCAAATTTTGTAGTAAAATTGGAAAAACGGCAACCGAAACGTTCGATTTGCTTAAGAAAGCATACGGTGATGATGTTATGGGTCGAACTCAAGTGTTTAAATGGTTTAGACGTTTTAAAGATGGCAGGGAATCTGTGGAAAGTGATGCACCATCAGGGTGTCCATCAACATCGAGAGATGATGTCAAAGTAGAACAGGTTCGTACTGTGGTGCGATCAGATCGACGAATTACAGTTCGAGAGATTGCGGACAAGGTGGGAATAGTAAAAACTGTTTGCCACGAAATTTTAACCGAAGATTTCGCTATCCGGATAACGGTCCTCACACGACCGTTCGAATAACTCGGAAGCCATTTGCATGCGAAGTTCTCGTTGATCTTCGGTAAGCAAACGTGGGACAAACTTACCCGATACACGTCGCATGCCCAAATCTTCGGTTAAAATTTCTTGGCAAACAGTTTTTGCTATTCCCACCTCGTCCGCAATCTCTCGAACTGTCATTCGTCTATCTGATCGTACCACAGTGTGAACCTGTTCCACTTTGACATCATTTCTCGATGTTGATAGACGCCCTGATCGTGCATCACTTTCCACAGATTCCCTTCCATCTTTAAAACGTCTAAACCATTTAAACACTTGAGTTCGGCCCATAACATCATCACCGTATGCTTTCTTAAGCAAATCGAACGTTTCGGTTGCCGTTTTTCCAATTTTACTACAAAATTTGATGCAAACACGTTGCTCATTAGATTCCGTGATGATGCAACCCGACACGAGACTTCCACTGCGTTCACTTTTCGTTATTGCTACAAGAGAACCGCGCTTCGCAGTGTTTGGCTAATTGCCGACATAACAAGTTTACATATGTTTAAAAATGCGAATTAGCGTGCGCACGCAGAGCAGTGTCTGTATTATGTTTTATACATTCAGTTCGGATACTTTACGGACAGCCCTCGTATATATACACTCATGGACAAAAAAATTAGCGCACCAAGAAGGAGTCGTCAAAATGAAACGAAATTTTACATACGTAATGACTACTTTGATATAAGTAAATGATAAGAAAATCAAAGAAAAAGGATAATTTATTTCAGAGAAAAAGGGCAAAAGAACGGAGGAGTTAATACTACGTTGGACCCCCTCTAGCGCGAATGCACGATGCGATACGATCGGGCATTGAGTCATACAAGTTCTGTATGATGTCTTGAGACATTTCATTCCATATTTGCTAAAACCTTGCCTCCAGTTCGTTCAAACTCGTGGGATGCCCAACTCGTCGTCCCAAATGATCCCAGATATGCTCGATTGGAGACAAATCTGGGGATCGGGCAGGCCAAGGAAGGGTAGTAACAGTGCGGAGACAGTCTTGTGACACCCTTGCCGTATGAGGCCGAGCATTGTCTTGTTGAAAAATGGCTCCTGGGAGCCGTTGCATGAGTGGCAACACATGTGGTTGCAGGATTTCATGAACATACCGCTGGGCTGTCATGGTGCCACGGAACAATACTAGGGGTGACCGTGTATTGTAGGCAATGGCACCCCATACCATCACACCAGCTGTGGGAGCGATGTGTCGCTGTACAGCAAAGGCAGGATTGAAGCGTTCACCACGGGCTCTCCACACACGGAATCTGGATTTGTCGCTAAAGACGACCTGGTTCCATTCCGCTGCAGTCCAGTTTCCTCGTGCGCGGCAAAACTCCAAACGGAGGCGTCGATGGGTGGGCGTCAAGGGCAGCACACGTAATGGGCGCCGCGATACCAACTGTCCTTCAGCCAGGCGCCTTCGTATGGTTCGAGAAGACACAGAGGCCCCTAGTGAAGGTGCTACCTGTGCCTGGATGGCGGCCGATGAAGCAGTTGGCTGTATGCGTGCATTTCTTACGATGTGGCGGTCTTCTCGACGACTGGTCTGTCGAGGGCGTCCTGAGCCTGGTCTTCGTGTACATGACATCTCTCGGGTCCACTGGTCCCAACACCTCCTCACAACACAATCAGAGCGGCCTAATTGACGATCTAATCGCCTAGCTGACCACCCAGCTTCCATCATCCTGACGATTCTCCCCCTCTCAAACTGCGACAACTGCTTATATTGTCTTCGAACACGGCGTAATGGCATGTCTATCTCAGCTCTTCCTTTGTAAATGATTCAGCACACTCAAACAAGCTTTGGTTACCTGATTTATACACCACAGAGTACGATGTTCAACGCCCTCTACCGGCTATACGTAATGCGCAATCACGCTGCATTTCTAATCATTTGCATATCTCCCCGACATGTACCTTCATTGCAAGTTTCGTTACGATCCCGCAATTATTTCTTGGTGCGCTAATTTTTTTGTCCATGAGTGTGTATATATATATATATATATATATATATATATATATATATATATATATATATATATATATATATATATATATATATATATATATATATATATAAAATATATAATATATATATATATATATTGGATATTTTAACTGTACAAATGTATAATCTTCTCATTTAGTAGACATTATCGAGGGCCGTTTGCAATAGAAATAAAAAAAATTTCTTTAACATTACACATGTATTTTTTTCCTTCTAAATTTCATTGCCAGGGCAGCATGAGATGCATTGTGATGGGAAAATGACATATATTCGACGTATACTTCGAGGTGAGAGCACGTATTTTCCATGCATGTTTAGACAGACGGATTACTCATAGGTACAGATAGAAAACATTCAGATTAATTTAAAATTTTCCGATATTAGCGAATTTGAGGCAAAGTTTTCTGTCCGACTGATAATTATTTCAAAGAATATTCTTCAAATTCTGTGATACCGCCGATGTTGGAAAGCAGGAGAGAGAGACCTCTCCCGTCCATCAAATTTAGGGACTTAATTTCGTCCTTTGTTATAATCTGAAATCGACCGTTCATTATGTTTTTAATGAGTTATTTCCCTGAAAGGTTTACTTGGTACGTAACAGGATGTGCAGTAAAACTCCTCAGTTGGTGATGCTCGATTGACAGGAACATTTGACCGTAAACAGAAGTGTCGTGGAGCTTGGAGTTTGTAAGATGTTTCGTAATTTTCTAATGAATTCTCTAAAGTTTTGGGTGTCTGTATTTGAAAAAAATACTTTTCTTTGCCGGAGATACTCCGGTATTGCAAACGCAAGTTAGATTTTATTGAGTTATTTTTTCATGATCTGCTTTCTTAAAATGTATTCTAATTATCTGCTTTATTAAAATGGACTCTTACGTAGAACTTTTCAACAGGAATTACGATAATTAGTTATGATGTTAAATCACATAATGCTTTGGATCGCTCAGATCAAATAAAAACCGAATCAGTCGATATATTTCTGCAAAGTCTCGTGTAGGCCTTACGCCGGAAAGACGAATGTTTCAGACGAAATGGCGCTTGTACTTCTATTTCAGACACCGATGGAACACGTGTAGCTTATATCTTCACATCAAAGAGACAGACTGCAAAGTAAATGCTAAACAAGCATGGACTCAAACCCCCGAGTCGAATGCCAGACGAGGATGCTTAAATTATATTAATGTACCCTATAAATAAAAGTAGAATAAAAGTGAAAAGAATAGACAGAAGATGAAACACTGGATATACCTCCTAAACGATGTAAGGTTTACATAAGATTCGACTGACAATAATCGAACTTTTAAGTGCATAAATTTAAAGATACCGCTTAAGTTAGGCTAATTTCAGCATAGGCCGTTGGTATAAATTCCGAGCAGCTAGATTACAGAAGAGAGTCTGGTTAGTTTGGAGCTGTCCAAGCGAATTGCTTTTGTAGCGATTACGCAGGTTGCTTCGACATCTGACGTCAGTCTTGCCAATCCGGCATTTCAAAAGAGTAGTATTATTAGTAGGTAGGAAGTATCATGCTGCAGTGCTGGTGCGACTTTAGCGTTGAAAATTGTGAGTATATAAACTTCACTGTCTTGAACTGTGTGTATACCTGTTCTTTCAGCCTATATTAGTGCTAGTTATTGTTGTTTACAAGTTTAAATAAATATTACTCGTAAACACAAATGTAACAGTAATGTTATTACTTTAGAACTGTGTTGCTTCTAATTCATTAGAGGACCACTTCAATTTACATTTACCCAAGTTAGGGTAGAAGTAGCCAACTCTATAACTACTTAGAACTTTCCAAACGATTTAGGTAAACTGATTTGCGATAAACGATAAAGGATTAAACTGATTTGCGATTACTGTAATTGATTTAGATAACATTTTTCTAACTAATTTGGACAGTTGTATGTAATTAATAAATATTAATAGTTTGGAATTTTATGTATATATATATATAATAACAGCTGAAGGTAAACAAATGTTAGTGAGCAGACACGGGGACGGGTTAATCTCGCGAACCGAGCACAGCAGGATATCGCGACTGGTACCGATATACGCGGACGGGCGAGACGCGTGCACTGATGCTATCCTCAACTTTCAAAAATTTAAACTTTTTAATTATTAAATTAAAACTGCCGAACTCGAAAGAGGCAGACAGCAGAAACAACTGAAATTCCGGGTGGGCCAGCACCTTTTTATTTCGCAAATTTCCACTATTTTCATGAATGCAAAATTAAAATTTTCCACCCACCAATCGACAAATTTTTTATTTCCATGTGTTTTACAACTCTTCATCTTTAAGGATATACACATTTTTATAAAGTTAAAAATGTTTTTCATTGCAAACGAAGCTTTTTCCCCAAAGCAGTTTTCCGAATTTCACGAAATCGACAATTTTGATGGACAAATATTTCGGTTTTCTGCACCTATTAGTGTCAATTTTAAGATTTATCGGCATTTGCTAGATGTTCAGCTTCCAAAATATACCAAATAGATTTAATAAAAAAAATGTTATCATTCTAAAAAAGAGTACTTGCAAAACTCACTTTTAATTGAATGCGGAGTTCGTAAATTTTCGACTTATTATTTTACTCACTAATAATTCCAGCAAGTTCGTGAAATTTGTTTCTAATTAATGAGCAACTGATGTGGATTCTTCCACCACCAATTTTGAATTCGTCAGAACTATCTTTCTATTTTTTAAGCACTTTTTACACCCTTGAGATTTAATATTTACTTTCGGCCTTACCGCGATACACCTCCTATCTTGCTCACCTGCTTGTGTGCTGCCGTAGCTCAGTGCCCCCCGCGCTGACCTTGTAAACTCTACGTTGTGGGTTCGGTCCCAGGTGGGGTCGCATCTTCCAAATTTCCCTATCGTGCTATTTTTTGTTTTCCCTGCGGAACTCTGTAATCATCTCATTACGAATTGTTTGACCCTGCACAGAGCCTTTTTTTCTTTTATGCAAACTAAGCAAAGATGTCCTCCCTCGCGGAGACTACAAAGAATGTGCCGAAGTTTTACTAACTATAGAAACCCCTCCTCGAGGAATTCACTGGTAAAATCCTGGCGCTTTCCATAAAGCAAGATGGATGTCAACAGTTCTTTATGCAGCAGAAATGTATGCTTTTGGTAAGCAGCTCAATTTTGATTCCAAGAAAGTTGAGAAGCTGCAACGTATTTGTGTTTTCAGTGCCTTGATATACATTAAATGCTGCTTTAAACCAGCACGCCCTCAAAACAGCAGATGCCTCAGCAAATGACTAGAATCTGTGGCAGTGCTTGAACAACTACAAAACAATTGATCCTGAAGTAGCCGAGGCTGCCTTAAAGTCATTCAATCGCCATTTATGGTATCTGGCCGTAGAAACGGTACCATTGTCACTGTTTTAAAAAAAATGTCAGATACTGCCAAGAAAAAAAATGCTTTATCACTTCTAAAATTTAAGAGTGGTCTGATAGTGATGAGGAATGGTGTACCTGTCTTCCCACACTTGAATATAGGAACAAAACTCTTCCAGTTAGTTGGTCCCAACTCATGGCTTCTTTTCGAGAGGCTTGGACAAAATGGTAACTGGTTGAAAAAATTTCTATTGACATGGGAAGAAGACCATGAATACAAAATCATGAAAACCTTCGTTAAAAATCTTAAAGTTGTCAACGACGTAGCAGAACGAGAGGTCAAACTAATGCAAGATTTCTCAAATAAAATTACGAAAAACGAAGACCAAAAAGAAAACTTTCTCCAATCTGTTGGACAGAGTAGAAAATCAACACCTACATTCATGAGACAAGACTTGAATAATTATTAAAATAAGTTAAATTTGTATGTACCAACATTTATGTCATTTTTATGAAATGAAGGTATGGTAAAAAACTGCCTTTTTATTTTTTACCTTAAATTATTTGTTTGAGAAACTAAATTAACGAAACCAATTAAAATAGTACTCTTTTATTAATCACCGATCAATGTAAAACTACTAACAACTATTACCAAACATTTTCGAGGTTTGCCAATTTTTCTGTATATTACGTACTTTTTTCTATACCCAACATTTGACCTAATTGATAATTCAAAGACAAATCTTGTTTGGAATACTTTGAAATAGTATAAAAACACTTACAATACACATATCTTTCATTAAGAAAAAATAAAATAATTCGTTTTAAAAATTGAAAAAATTGAAATTTTTACTATATTTTCAAATTTTAAGCTTTTAGGGGCAAAGGTTCACTTTAACCTTCATTTTTAAAACTTCACACTTTTTCTTTTGTACCCAAATGTAGCCATACCAATCCATGGGAAGCAACAGTTTTCGAAGAAAAAAAATTTGAGACACCCTAATATATACGTATGTGTGTACATATATATATGTACACTATCTACCAATAAGTATTTGGACTCCTGTGATAGAAAAGAAAAACCAAATTAATTCCTATTCAATAGTTGGTAGAGCCTCTTCGGGAGGCAATTACAGCCTCAACACTCCGGGCCACGCTTTCCACAAGGCTATGTATGACGGCTAGTGGTATTTTCTTCCAATCGGCTTGGAGATGACATGAAATTTCCGTCATCGATTTTGAACGATTGTTGCACCCTTTAATTCCGCGATCCAACTCTTCCCAGAGGTTCTCGATAGGGTTCAGGTCTGGGCTCTGGGCAGGCCTGTCCATTCGGTTAACCCCATTGTCACCATACCAATCCATGCTGGACCACGCAACATGGCAGCTGGCGTTGTCGTCCTAGATGTGACGTGGGTCTAACACGTAACTGTCACAACGTAGAAAGCACTCTGACATCCAAAGTAGTGCAGTAGGCGTCGGCGTCGAGCTTACCATGAATCGGGACCAAGGGTCCCAGTCCATACCAGGAGAAACACCCCCAGACCGTAATTCCATCTCCGCTGAACTTTGCTGTGGGCACAATGCATTCTTGCAGGAGGCATTCTCCAGGCAGACGCAGACTAACACGTAACTGTCACAACGTAGAAAGCACACTGAAATCCAAAGTAGTGCAGTAGGCATCGGCATTGAGCTTACTATGAATCGGGACCAAGGGTCCCAGTCCATACCAGGAGAAACACCCCCAGACCGTAATTCCACCTCCCCCGTTTCCGCTGATCTACGGTCAGCTTTCGACATGCTTTGCACCACATTAATCGAGTACCAAGGTTGGATTTTGTGATCAAAGGCTTATGGACGGCAGCACGACCATGAAAACCAAGCAAATGCGCTTCCTTACGGATGGGATTCCTCGAAACAACACTCCCGGATGCCTGTTGAAACTTCTGGAGTAAGTGGGCCACCGGTTGGGTGCGGTTCCTCCGAATTTTTAAGGCGTGTATCAAAGGCGAAAAAAATGTGTATCAATTCCGAATTTTGACTGTTTTAAGTGCCACAACTCGGCTTTTGCTGTATAGCATCTGGGATGAAAATTCTCTGGATGAAACTGCACAGGCAAGGTATATAACTGCTTCATAAGCATTCTCGAATGCATCAGCAAATCCAACCGTAGCAATCCTCACTGGATCATTTAGCAAAACATATCTCTCAACGCATATATTTTCTGTTGCCTTTAAGGAAATTGCAATTACTCTTCAGGTTCTCTCTTTGGCAAAGGATTATCCCAATGAATATGAAGGCGCCGAAGTCTTTGTACAAAGATCTTTGCCCTTGTTACTATTGGTCATAACAATCCAAGAGGATCGAATATTCGACCAATTGTAGATAGAACACCTCTCTTAACCACAGTAGTGTGAACCTTACACGATAAATCGAAAGCAAAAGCATCAGTTTGGGGTTCACAAAGCAGAGTTAAAGCTTTCCTTGCATTAGTTTTGTCAAAATTTTAGTTCTCTGGTTTAGAAACTGTTTCCATTAAGTCTGGATGATTTTTACACCATTTGTGAAGCTGCATTCCGCAGGTTCCTAACAATTCAACTATCTCATTTCGCTAGTTGAATTGTTCTAACAGGTCTTTCCTGATGGCAAATGGTCTGCACCTCTAAAGACTTCATCCATATAGAAAGAAGACTGCACTACTGCATCGGCATTCGGAAACCGTTTTTCACCTTCGATGCCTAGCAGCTGAAGGCCTATCATTGCAAGATGAGGTTGTTCCGTATGTTATTGTACAAAGTCTAAGTTTTTGCACAATCATTTTCGTTATCTTTCCACACAATTCGTTGTAAATCACACTGACACTCATCGACAAATATCATCCTGTATATCATCTTCATACGCGATATAAAAGCGTACAGGTGTGTTAGAAACCTTAAAATTATCATGAGTAGGTCATCTTGAATAACTCCTCCTTTTAGTTACAACGAGTTCAACGATTTTCCCTATGAATTCACGTGGGACCCATTGAAAACAACCCGCAACCTTGTTGATGACTTGTCAGGATGGTAAACCGCGTGGTGAGGTAAATAATATCCCACATCTGGCTCACTGGTTTCAACTACCAATTCATTGTGGCCTAATTCCGTGTACAGTAAGTCCTCGAGTTACATGGATTCGCAGATACGGGGTTGTAATTTTTAACTTTAATCGACTTGGGGAAAGAAATGTTTGACTCATGTCCGTTTGTCTATTCGTTTCAACAGCTGCTGTTACACTTTCACTTGAAGGCGTGCGATGTTCAAGGACATTTTCTCCTTGTGAATAGCACAGAGTAGAGTGGCGTTTTTTAAAATTAAAAATAACATGAATTTTTTGACTCGACAGCCGCATTTTTTTGTGAAATCCTAAACAGTTGAAACAAATTATTTCTCTTCACCACGTCAACTCTTTCGTTAACTGATAATGCTTTGTAGTTTGGACATTTAGACACAAAATGTCATTTTTTTTCATCACAGTGTAATATGCATTTTGAACCTTTCATTTTAGCTAAAAATGATTTAGAAACTTTTCTTGGATTCGAATTTTTCTGATAAGGAGAACTCGAAATCATGGTATCCCCCCCCCCCCCGCGAAGCAAAATAAATCTCTCTACCCAGCTGTATCGGTTCGAACCAGCTTGCCTGACGCTTATGAAAGAAGCAGTTTCTATATCCAATGTTTGGAATAGCTTATCTGAAACTATGTGTTGTTTTAGTGTCTCAAAATCTGTAACTCTTTTGAACTTGAAGTAGTAATCGAAACTAGACGTTAGACGAGACGCAAACTGTAAATGAGTCTCGTTGGTTGACGCACTGTCTTTCTTAATTGTTCCAAAACACTGTGGTGGTGTTTCAAACTCCCACAGAACTATGGTTTTGACATTTAATTAATTGCAAAGTTCGTCATCTTTGATGTAAGTCAGCACATTTCATGCTTCCTCACCTACCTAATTTAATAGAATTTCGGCCTTGAACTCCTCTGGCACATCGTAAGAAAAGCCCTTCGTAAGAAAAGCCCTTTCCAGATATGCAAAATATAGCACCCATCCTCCGTGTTTGCTAGGAACTCTTAATGTTCGAATACGTTTCCCAATTGAATCTAAAGATTTACTTTTATCAACCTGATTTTCATTATCCGAGGATATATTATTTACTTCAGCTCTGATTTTTGATAATTCTAACTCTGCTTGTGATTTCTATAGCTTGATTTTTTTCAAACTCTATCTCCTTATTTTATAGTTCTAAGTCGCTCTGCTCTTCCGATTTTCTAGTTTCTACAATCTCTTTAATCAACTCCTCAACAAAATCAGGATCATTTTTTAATTTGGCATAATTTTCTATAATATTTGCTAATTCGAGAAGAGTCATTTTGTCGGTTACTGTTTCATCTAGATTAACGGCCAGAAGGCGAAGATAATCTTTTTTTCGCGCTCTTAAACGTTATCTCAGTGACTCAGTAACTATGTGTTAAATCTCACGAGAACACAAATTAAGCCCACAATAAATCACAGTTTTCAAATTAAGAACTCAATAAATCACGAATTTTAACAAAAACTCATGTTGAATAAAAGATATCCTACTTTAGTTTCCGGAACATCACAATTCGAAACGCGA
This sequence comes from Dolomedes plantarius, assembly GCA_907164885.2. NCBI lineage: Eukaryota > Metazoa > Arthropoda > Arachnida > Araneae > Dolomedidae > Dolomedes > Dolomedes plantarius. The sequence goes on from OU015490.1 coordinate 21,541,045, forward strand.
AGTAATCCTCATAGAAACCGGAAAGTAACACACGAACATATCCAATTCTGAAGCTCTGTCGGACCAAATGTTGACATGGTTCAGGAAAACACAAACTAGCATTAGTGAACGGTATTTATTTTTATTTAAACTCAAATACTCGTATAATGAATGCAGTATCCTCTCTGTCGCTCAATCACAGTTGAACACCGACATATTTGAGGGGGGGGGGTCGTCAGGCAGCGTTCGCAACTACGTCATCGAACAAAAATGATGCCATTCTAATCATATGTACTGCCGTAAGATGGGGTTACTTTGTGAAGGATTTTAAGTATTTTCCTGTGCCTGCCGATCACTTTTAAAAGCAGCCCAAAACGAACAATTTCAAAACATTGGTACATCCTTTCCTTACGTAGTAATGTATTGCGCTAACCCGGATCTTTAATTACCACCGAGAAATTAAAGTTAAGATGTGTCACGAAGTTGCCCCGAGAGGGGCTACTTTATCACATCTGTGTTTACGCCTTGAAATCCAAGAGGAAAAAGTACTGGACACAAAGTTAGACAGTAAAACACATATCAAAAGCTTGAAACACAATTATATATACCTATTACAAATATTGGATAGCTTTATCTATAACTTTGAGACCTCGGGTGCCCAGGGCAGCCATCAGTTCTTTGAGAAGATGAGGAAATTCGTCTTTCGCCACATTCTGATCCTTTGGGTAGGTTTTTTTTTTTCAGATAGTCAATACTTCTTTCTAGCCAGTGTTATTTTAGAGGACAGAAAAATACAACATCGAGGGTCTGGAGGAGGTGGGTCGACTTGGTGGGTAATTTTGTGATAGTGCCAATGTGTCACAAAGTAACCTCGTCACCTTTCGATATTTAGCTTATGTTCTCACATCTCTCGGAAATATCACTACACGAAAGTCATATTGCTCCACAATCTAACCAACATATTGACAATAAAAACTGATTACCTGTGGTAGTTGGTTGTATAAGGTGTTAGCCTTCAGCACAAACAGTTTGAGTCAATAGCTTGACAACAGGTTTGAACAATACACTGGCCAGCGAAGACAAACGGCGCGCAGAAGCTTCGGACACTGGCCACTAGGTGTCTTTGTACGTCGGACAAGCTGTTGGCGCTGTTCTTTGCCTATCCGGTATTACGGGCGCGGCGCAAGATCCGAAATACAAAAAAAAATTACTTTGTATCACAAAGTTACCCCTGTAGTCACAAAGTAACCCCATCTTACGATATATGAAGAAAAAAAATTACTTTATTGAATGTACTTTATAAAAAAAATACATTACATGCTTGTCGTGCCTGGCGCTCTTTGCGGCAGAAGGGGACTAATCCGTGGGGGTCCTATGGGGGGGAAAACCCGATGGTCAGTCTGTGCAGGGGAATTATGGAGAGAATAGTGCGTGAGAGTATGACCAACGAAGACGCCCTATGTTTTTGTTTGCTCTCCGTCAGAGTCAGGTGACTGAGGTAGAGATTTGTTAATGTATATATTGTAAATACGTTGTGTGAATAAGTTGAGTATTGTGTTTGTTTGTGAATCGCGAGAATATAATATTTTGGATATTCACTCGAGTGGGGCTAAATCCGTTACCGATAACCTCGTCCATCAGCGAAAGATCGATTTGAGGACGACAACCATCTTAATGAGAAACTTGACATTATTTGGATAAAGCTACATAAAAAGGACTGACAATGTGTCTTAGGAATACTTGTCATCCAGAATTTTTTATTTATTTATTTATTTATTTATTTATTTATTTATTTATTTTTTTTTTTTTTTTGGGGGGGGGGGGGTTGGTTATTGATTTTATGTTCTACGAGAAGACACTTGAAACAAATATGATTTTCGTCCCCGCTGAGATGAAAACCTCCCCCATGTACTCATAGCAGACACATCGGTATGCGGGAAGAAACGAGATGAATTTTTTCTTAAATAAATAATTCCTTTCTCGGGGAATGAAAGAATAGTTTAAAAAGGATTTTATTTATAAAGTTAACTAAATTGCTTCCAAACTGGCAACGAGTCCAGCTATATTTTAAGCAGTTCTAGTTGTTAGAGAAATTAAACAAATTATACAAAAGTTTAGATTTTCAAGAAATTTACGAACTTAGCAAAATATTAATCATAAAAATTTAAATACATGGGTAACAGGAACAAAATATGTATTGGATTTTTGTATATTTTTCGCAATATTTTCATGGGGTAAAATTAAAACCTAACAACTTTAACTTGGAAATGAAAAAAAGAATCGATTAAATTCTGATTTCATTATTACAATATTCCAGTAGACGGCAGCACCACCTTACACTAACCACATATCTTTTATTCTAAGAGCACTCTCACCTTGATTACATATATCTTGCTTACAGAAGATAAAGTCGTCACGACCAAGGTACTCCACTTCTAAAACACAATTACGTCTGCGTCTGCATCATAGAGATAAGGAAGTTTTAGTTTAGGACTGAGTGCATGATTTCGGATTAGAATTATACTGCCCCATTTTCACATTTATATTCCCTCGAATAATGTGTTATTAATTGTTAGTTATGCAAATAATTTTTCAGCTTAACTAGTTGTTTACCGTCGATTCTTTCCATACCAGGTGAGTCAATACTAAACTATTCAATGAACGTTTTATACTGCGAGAACCAATGCATAATTGTTATTTCAAGTGTGCAAGTGATGAGAATTAGATGCAGAAAGACTTGCACAACTCGTTATTCTTATAACGCGCTTTCGCTCTTGCACGGTACGAGAAAGTCAAAATGAGAGTGAAAAGTATGACAAACTTATGAAAGTAAAAAAAATATATATATATAAAATTTAAAAGTGAAACTAGATTACTCTAATCACTTGCGAGATTATTGATCGCATAGGAGTTGTAGTAACTTGCCATTTTTAAGAAATAGTTTGTATATCTATATATATAAAACGCGTAGGTATGCGGCACAAAAATCGACGAAATTACTACACTCCGAATGGCAACGACTGCAACTACCAGATGTAAACATTAGCGGCCGTCCGCAATTCGCAACCGCGTGTCAACATGGATTGACACTGAAATCAGTAATGCTCGAAAGCGAGCTGCACGATCAAGTGAAAATTGGGAACAGTCTCAAGAAAGAAAGCGAAGAAGAAATAATTCATTAAGAGAGAGGCGTAAAAGAGAGAGCATAAATGACCACGAAGTTAGGCTTAACCGTCGTTGGCATAGCAACTGAGAACCAGTAATAGTTAATTTTCTACACTTTTTTTCAGTACTTACTGAATTTTTACTCCATTTTATAAGAGAAGAAATTGTCTCAACAATTTATTATTTGATATAATTAAGTGGAGATATCTGAATTGTGAATAATAGTACATAGAGAGAGTGATGAAATCCACAATATATTTTAGTACTTGCTGAATTTTTACTCCTCTTTTAAAAAGTTGCTGAAAATTTTTCCCCAACAATTTCTTATTTGATGTAATGATAAAGTGAAAATATCTAAATTTTTAAAAATAGTACATACCGAGAGGGGTGTAATTTTTAAAATCATAGGTGTTGGGTTTCTCAGTCTTATCTTTAAATCTGTTCTGAAGTAATGGAAATTCATATTTTTTAATCACAATGTTTTAGAATCAGCCTTATGGATAATATTCCTTAACAATGTATATTTATGATGACAAGTAATGGTAAAATCCCTTACATGTGTTATGTTCAGTTGAGTTGTTTTGCAAAAGAAAATATAAAACTAAAAGCGACCATGCTGGTCGCGAAGCGGCTAGTATATATGTATTTTACTCCACTCTTTTAGACGTATTTAGAATGAAAATTTGCCTGTTCGACGAACAGGGTTAGAACTATTTCATTGGCTACCGAAATCGTGTGGTCTATACCCTCGGGCTTCTTGTGTGATTACAATTTGTTGTTTAGTAGTCCAGAATCCGGCGAGATAGTTTCGACATTTGTTAGCGAGAAATTGTTTACAAAACTAGACTTATTGATGGTACAAGAGGATTCAGGGTTTCTGACCATACATGGTAATGTTTTTTTGTAATGTTAAGGGGACTTGGTACCCTTATATCCACTAAAAAAACTTTCAAAAAGTAAAAAAACGCCAAGCTTCGAAACAAAAGATATGACTAAAAAATGGTGTGATATCAAATATCCAAGATTATTAAGTTCTGGTAATTAATTTCCTAATCACGAATTTTTCACATCTAAGTGAAATGGTTAAGCATGACTTGTTGATAGAAACCCTTCTTCCCTAGACCAAACTCATCATAACCTGTTTCTGAAAATTTAAGTTTTAAATATTTATACATACCAGGCTTGTCGGCCGTCTTTTCGTATTTGGAATAAATAAATTTTGTCTGTTGAAACGTCGAAAGTATGTTATTTACTTGTATAAATTATTCATTTTAGTTATTTATGCAAAATATGTGTGTCCTATTATTTGGTTACTTTTAAAATGAATGTAGCAGAAATTTTAAGATGGTCACGAATTATTCTATAAATTTCAAATTTCTTTTCACGTTACATTTGGGCAACGTAATTCCAAAGCATAGTATACATATTTTTTGTTGTTTAGAGCAATATTTTTCCTTTTGGGGATTGACAACATTATTTATTATTTTTCTTTCTAGATAACGATTTGTTTTGTTTGACATCATGCATTAACTTCAAATAGAAGACTGATTAAAACGACTAATATCCCATTAAAATTCTGTTAAGAAATGCAATTGAGTCGCAGTGCTTAATAAAATCGGATATAACACAATTTTTTGTAGTACCTTTTGTTGGAATGAGGCTGTTGAATCTTATAAACATACTGTAACAAAGCACCGAAGTGCGCAGTTAAAATCTGAAATTGATGTTTTAAATACACATTAACTATTTATTTATTTGTTCATTTATTTTGGCTTTCTGTTATTTTAATGATTTTATTTTTAAGAATAATTTTATTATTTATATACATACACACACACACGCATATGTATATAAATATATGTATATAAATATATGTATATATATATATATGTGTATATGTATATAAATATATGTATATATATATATATATATATATGTATGTGTATATATATATATAAGAATAAGATGAAAGAGAAAACCAGTAATAGCTCTAAAGCTACTTGCAGCAAGGAACAAACAAGTAAATAAAAGTAAGAATAAGGTTTTTGACAGCATTTTTTCATCAGCGGTGTCAATACTGTCTAAAAACCAATGGATTGTTTCTGATGAGTATGATCTATTAAATAAACACACACAGACACCGTACAATCCATTATTAACAGAAGAATTGATTAATAAATGAATCAAGTTTGATTAAAAGTACTTAACCAAAGAACACCAAGCCTGGCGCTAGTCAGAGTGGAAGTTAAGGGCTTGTAACCGCAAGATGACTGACGTCATAAAACTTGCAACCATTGAGGTAGTGGATTCCCAGTAACAGACTTACTTAGGTTACCGTATTTTAAGACTAATATCCTTTAATTATTATTTGGTTTTTATTATTTTTACTACTATGAGTTATTTTTATTATTATTTTATTTTACTTATGATTTTTATTTTTATTTTTAGTAGTTATTATTTATATTTTAACCTATTGTTATGTTTAACATATTAATGCAATGTTTAACATATTTATACGAACTAACTGATTTACAATAATGTTATTTAAAACAGATTTATGTAAACAGGTTAGATAATTTTGAAATTTAACAATATTAAAATTATAGTCAGATCTTTTGTCGTATAAGTCAAAAGTAAATTTACTGTGAGTACTTAATTTAATATTAATATCTAGAAAGTTTACATTAATATTATCATGGCTACTTTTAATTAGTTCCAAATTAGGAGGGTAAAAATTTAAGTCTATAGGGTTAATACTTTTATTAATTACTATTATATCATCTATATATCTAAATATATTGTAACTGCTATTTTCTATATTATTAATTTCAAAATAATATAAGTATAAATTAGCTAGCATACTTGAAGCATTACCACCTTCAGGTACACCTTTGGACTGTAAGTATATACTATTATTATGAACTATGTAATTATGTTTAGTTACTAATTCTAGGAGCCTATTGAAACGAGTTAGTTTAATTTCGTTGCCTAAGTATTGAATATTATTTTGTACTAACATTATGATTATTCTATTTAAATCAATTATATCAATATTATTAAATAGATCTTTAAAATCATAAGTTACAATATATTTACAGTTATCTAATGTTTGTAGTTTTCTAATTAGACTATAGCTATTATCAATTATACCACAAATACCAGATTTATATTTTTATAGATTTATTTAAGGTACTTTAATAATAATTTACTAGCTTTTGTAGCATAAGTGTTGTGACCACAGGTTACTGCTCTAAAAGCAATAGGTGTTTTATGAAATTTAGGAACTAAAGTTATATAAGGAAAAAGATAATTGTTAGATGAAATACCTAGTAATTTATATTTAGCTATGATTTTCTTAATAATAATACTAGTAGTTTCTTTTAATGGCTGAAAAAGATCACTATTTTCTAGCTGTTTTTTTAAACATATGGCAAAATATTTTTTACAAATTATAGCATAGTTGTTGGCTGCTTTATCTACATAAGTGACTATAAAGTCATCTTGTAATTTTGTAATAGCAGCTTTAAAGTGTTTATATGAATTATTAATTTATTACTATTATTGGGTAATTTAGCTTGTACTAGTTTTAGTAAATTAATTTTCCATGGGTTGAATGCTTCTGTATGTAGAGAGTAATTAATTGCTATTTTGTAAATAAATTTATCTAAATCAGCATTTAAGAAACTTATTATTTTCTTATTATTATTAGTACTAGGTAATCTAAACTTAGTTCCCAAATTCATCAACTCTCGCAGTGCAACATCTTCCACAATATACAAATTGCCTGTTATTACATGACTATGTGTCGTATCTAAATAACTATTGTAAATGGGCAGATGACAAACACAAGATAAATTGACTCAGAAAATTTTTTGGAAACCTGATTATAGTTAAATATACGTCTACCCATAGGCAGAGTATATTTAAAGGCACGTTTTATTTTTATTTCTTTTATTGGAAACATATCATGAAGTTTATCAAATATACTATTGAAGTTTATATTATTTAGTTTATGGTTAGTAAAATTTAGTACACAATATGTGTTATTAGCTGAATTTTGTTTTTTATATAAGTTTAGTTTTAAATCTTTTGCCCGTGTTAATATTAAATCATATACCAGATGCTGATAATGATAATTCTTTATTTTCGTACTTAAAAATCGTTGATATAGCTTAATGATATGTTTTTAACGATAGAAAAAATCCAAGCTTTTAATTTTTTATATTGATAATCAATTATAAACCTTTCCTGAAAACTTATTAAGGCATTTTTATATAAGTTACAATCAAAAGTTTTACTTTTATTATAACTTTTACCCCTTTTAGTTCTTTTTGAGGACTGAGTATCTTCGATTAGATTAGGGTAAATAGGTTGAGCTGACACATCAGTAAAATTAAATTTAACTATATTTTTTTGTTTATAAATTTGATTAAGGCCATATGGAAAGAGAGTTTTATGTTTTTGCATATAAATATTTTCATAATATAACCTTTCAGAGGGTGATTTAATTATATCAAGAATGGAGATTACAATATTTTCAAAATTATGTTTTTTGAAGTGATCAAATTCAATGTTAAGTGGTTGACTATTTAGTGTATTATATTTTTTTATATTAGAACGGTGTAAATTTATTCTAATATGTAGTGGATTAGATGTTTGTCCTATATATTCCATATGACAACAACTACAAGTGATTTTGTATATGCAATTAAAAGTTTTGCAGAAATTTTGTTTTTTTTAATTTACTTGTATTTGTGAATTATGTGCTAAGGGACAAGTTTTACATAGTTTATTAGTGCATTTATCAAAAACCAACGTCTTTTGCCTGACTTGATAACCTGGAGAGGGCACAGAGAAAGAGGATGAAGATAATTGGTAATTGTTTGACGATCCATTGATACCCCAATATGTATATATATATATGTGTATATGTATATGTATATATATATATATATATATATATATATATATATATATATATATATATATATATATATATATATATTTGTATATATATATATATATATATATATATGTACATATATATATATATATATATATATATATATATATATATATATATATATATATATATATATATATATATATATATATATATGTGTGTGTGTGTGGGTATGTATATATATATGCATATATATATATGTGTGTATATATATATATATATATATATATATATATATATATATATATATATATGTGTGTGTGTGTATATACAGAGGCTGTTCGCACATTTTTTAGACGATTTTGGTAAGCGGTAATAAAAAATCGTTTGCTGCAAAAGAAATAATTGCAATTGTACTATGTTTTTAAAAGTCAAAATTATCGTCTGCGGCTTGAAAGTTTTGTTTTCATTCAAAATGGCGTTTTTAACAAAGCAGTGGTTCGAAGGCTACATTTATGCTCTTTCCGAAGAGAAATATGCATACTCCGTTATCCAAAAACGATGTGAAAGTCATGGTTTTGTGATATCTAAAGCGTCGATAGGTAATATCGTCAACAAGAAAAGAAAAAAACGTCAAATTGGAGCCTCAAGTGGGACAAAAATTCCAAACAAGTATCCAAGGAAGAAACGGACATCTTCGACTATTGCAAAGGTACGTTGATTAATGTTAAAAGAAAATCCCCCTAGTCAAAGGACAGTTGCAAAATCATTAAAACGCTTGGTGTCCACCGTAAACAAAATGATAAACGTTGATTTAAATCTTAAGAAAGCGAAAAAACGCAATGTGCATCGTCTTCTTCCAAATCATATCGCTGAACGCAGGACACGCTGCAGAATTCTATATGAGAAACACTTATCCAAAGAAAAATGGAAAACAATTGTCACAATAGAGGAATCATGGGTGTATTTAAATGATTGCAACAAAAAAGAGCCATTTATTATCATAAAAGGGGAGAAAAAAATTTAAGTACATGGTTCAAAGAATCGAAAGAAAGTTTTTCTAAGGGATTCATGATTGTTGCTGGTTTTTCTTATAATGGAAAGTTAAAAATAAAGAGAGTGGAAAAAAATGTCAAGATTAACTCCAAATACTATCAGGAACATATTTTATCGCCAATTTTTCTGAATGAAATACCATCGCTTTACCCACAGTGCCATCAATCTGTGAGACTCCATCAGGACAAAGCTAGCAGTCACACATCAAAATCCACTGTAAATTTCCTAAAAGAAATGGAACAAAAAACTGGTATCAAGGCCATACCCTTCACTGATATCCCTACTAAATCTCCCGATGTATCACCTATGGATTTTTGTGCTTTCGGACTTTTAAAATCTGCATTTTCCAAACGTCGTCCCAAAACCCTTACAGGACTCTGGAAAGCTGTTCAGGAGGAATGGGATAGAATACCTCTTCTGACACTTCAAAAGGCATTATTATCCTGGAAATTGCGGTGTCGAAAGATAGTTCAGAATAAGGGATGTGAAATAGAACATTTAAAACACAAGAATTTTATGTAATTTAGTTTTGTGAATACAATATACATCGTCTAAAAAATGTGTGAACAGCCTCTGTATATGTACATATATATATGTGTGTATATATATATATATATATATATATATATATATATATATATATATATATGTATATATATATATATATATATATGTATACATATATATATGTGTGTGTATATATATATATATATATATATATATATATATATATATGTGTGTATATATATATGTGTGTATATATATATATATGTGTATATATATATATATATATATATATATATATATATATATATATATATATGTAGGAAGGAGTTAGTACTCCTTCCTTTAGAAGTGAATCATTAGACTTAATCATTTTGAACATTTAATTAAACTAGACGATGTTTACAAGACAGGACTAACACTTAGTATGAAATTAAAGAAAACAAAGCATCAACATAGCTATTTGACTCAAAACGGCAAGCCTGCGGAGCGACACATCCGCTTCGTAATGTCACTAGTCCATCACTCTGTTTGCGCGCCAAGTCCTTCGCGCCGAAGTAGTAGGAGTGGAAGTTGTAGTAATAGTTCAGTTGTGTTGCCAAACTCATTCTCACACGGCCGTTCTGACTTTCCAGACGTCCGCGGCTGGGTTGTCAACAATAATTCTGAAAAGATAAAAAAAAAAAAAAGCAGAAAAAGGAAAAATATTTCAAAACATCAAGCAGTGTTCAACACAGTGGTATTGGTGTTCAGTTTCTGCACCACTGTTTCATTTTGTCCGCTGCAGTTGATGTTATGGTTGGACCATCGTGATGTCCTAACTTTCGAACTTCGTAACGATCGTTGGGGTTGATGTTCGTGATCTCATATGGTCCGAAGAACTTTGGTCGGAGCTTTAATCCGGTTCCAAATTGAGTTCGTTGTATTGCCACTTTGTCACCGATCTTGTATTTACAAGCCGGTTTACGCCGTTTGTTATATTGTCGTATGTTTTCTTCCTGTAAACGGAGGATATTTCGTTTAGCTTCGATACGTAACGCTTCTTTGTCATCAAGAATTCTTTGGTGGTGTTCCTCGTCAAGAAGATTTTTAATCTGTAGATCCTCTTGTTGTTTCATTTTAACACCAATTAAAAGTTGAAAGGGTGTGAATTTTGTACTGCGTGTGGTGGTACTATTTAAGATACGTTGCAATCTTGGGACATATTTAAACCATTTGTCAGGTTCATCTAGAGCTAACTTAGTTAAAACGGGAATAATTGTGCCATGAACACGCTCAACCTGACCGTTGCCACGTGGCACACCTGTTGCTATTGAAATGTGTTCAATTGACTGTTCCTGGCAGTAACGTTGAAATTCTGAAGATGTGAATGCGCTACCTTTGTCAGTAATGATTTTTGAAGGGTTGCCAAATGTAGTTTGTTGCAAGGATAATTTGTCTAAGGCATCTTTCGTAGAGGTGGACTTCACGGGATAGATCCATACAAATTTGGAAAAGGCATCAACTACTGTAAAAAGATACTTATAACATTTTTTTGTCGATGGTAAAGGTCCTAAAAAGTCGCAATGGTAACATTCAAGGGGTGCATCACCTTTTGGAATGGGGTGAAGATATCCTTCTTGTTTTCCAGATTTTCGCGAGGACAAAATGCAAGGAATACAGTTCGAAATAATTTCTTGAACTAATTTCTTAAGTTGAGGAATGAAAAATTCACTAGAAACAATTAATTCGGTTTTTTGTGAAGCAAAATGACCTTGTGAATGGGCGTTTAGCACTATTTCTTTCTGCATCATTTGTGGTACTACTAAAAGTTCGGCATCCTGATGAAGTTTATAAAGAATTCCGTTTTTAACAAAAAATTCATAAGAAGGTGTAGATTCAAGCATAGATTTAATTTGAGATATAAATTCATCCTGGTCTTGGGCATTTTTCACCTTTTGAGTGATATCATTTGAGGTAATTACAAGAATGGGGTTACGACTTAAAGCATCAACATGTTTCATCTGTCTACCGGGTCGATGACAAACTTCATAATCAAAGTCTTCTAACATCAATGCCCATCGAGCAATTTTAGCTGGTAGGTCTTTTTTGTGCATCGTTTTTTGGAAAGCATCACAATCGGTGATAATTTTAAATTTTGTTCCCAACAAGTAGTTTCGAAATTTTTTTAGCGCTTCAATAACGGCAAGAACTTCCAGTTCATAACTATGATATTTTTCTTGTTGAACTGTAGTTTTACGGCTAAAATAATGAATAGGATGAAACTGTCCATCATCGGATTGTTGCAAGAGCACAGCGCCAAAACCTAAGGAGCTGGCATCAGTGTGGAGTTCTAATGGGTATCCCTGTTGAAAAACATGAAGAACTGGGTTTTGTGAAAGAATGTTTTTAAGTTGTTGAAAAGCTGCTATTTGTTCAGAGTCAAAATTAAATTCTACATTATCCCGAAGGAGGTCACTTAATGGTCTAGCAATCAGCGCATAATTTGGAATGAACTTTCTGAAATAACTTGTTAGTCCAAGAAAACTTTGAACTTGTTTAGGGGTTTGAGGTTGTGGGAAATTTTGAACAGCTTGTGTCTTGGTAGGTGAGGGTTTAACTACTCCATTTTCGATAATGTAACCAAGAAATTCTATCTTTCGCTGTAAAAATTGACACTTTTTAAAGTTCAATTCAAGGCCATAGTCTGCAGCTGTTTGGAGAACTAGGCGTAATTTTTGTAGACCTTCAACTTCATCATTAGATGGTATGAGAAGATCGTCCATGTAAACAATAAGAACATTGTCGCGAATGAGATTTCTAAAAACTGTGTAAACATATCGTTGGAAAACACTGGGACTGTTACATAAGCCAAATGGGACACGTAAAAATTCGTATTGTCCTTCATGAGTCACAAAAGAAGTATATTTAGTGCTGTTAGGTTCCATAGGTACATGAAAGAAACCATTTTTGAGATCAAGTGAAGTGAACACCCGAGATTTTCCAAGTTTGTCTAAAGCTTCTTCGATGAGCGGTAAGGGAAATTTATCTTTTATCATTTTTCTATTCAATTTGCGGTAATCAACACAAAGTCTATAATCTCCACTTTTTTTCTTACATAGAACAATCGGTGCGGCATAATCGGAGCAACTTTCTTTAATAATTCCATCATTTAACCAATCTTGAATTTGGCTTTCTACAATTTTCTGTTCCGCGAAAGGGAGTCGTCGAGAACGTTGAGCTACAGGGATTTCATCTTGTAATAAAATAGTCATCTTAATTTCAGTGTCTTGAACTTTATGTGATTTGTAGGAAGTAACGATATTTTGAACTTCCTCACGAATTTCAGAATTCAAAATGTGTGAAAGATCAAATGGAAAAGCTTGATCGTCAGAAACATTAGCAATATTAACGAAGGTGTTATTTTCAGGAGTTTTGCATAAACGAATACCGTCTTTATCAAATGTAAATTGGGTTTGCTGTAAAAAGTCGATTCCGATAATCACATCAAAAGGAATCAAGTCATCCTCTAGAACATGTATTTTAGCAGGTAAAGTAATGGTTTGAATTTCGATGGAATCCTGAAAGAATCCGATGCTGTGAACTTGGTTTTTGCCAATTCCTGAAAAGGGAATGTTGGTGGGCTGCAATGGTGGCGAACCAATTCTTCGATAGGTTTTCTCATTGATGAGGGTTGCCTGTGACCCAGTGTCACAGAGTGCTGTCAATTGAATTCCTGCAAGTTGAATGTCAACATGCATGGGATTTTTCGATGAAGTTTCAGGAGAAAGTGCATTTACAGTTTTATCAGAAATAGGTTTTTGAGAATCAGGTTTTGGTTTAGAATTTCGATAACTTTTAGGGCAATTAGCATGAACATGACCAAAACTTTTACATCCGTAGCATTGTTTACCATGTGACTTATTCAAACATTGGTTGCTTTTGTGACCTCTCAAGCCACAGGAAAAACATACTGGCTGTGTATTTGGGCTACGTGTATTATCGACTTTCACATTGAGGTAGGAAGCATCAATTTTTTTCTGATTATTTTGTCTGAAATTTTGTGATCTGTTAAAGATTTGTTCATAAATTTTCAACTTTTCCTTAAATTCAGGGACGGATTTACAACCGTAAAGAATAACTTTATTGTTTGTTGAATCAGGAATTCCGTTTATGACATACTCAAACAGAGAGGAGTCATCGAGAGAACCTTTGTGTGCCAAATCTCTCATAGCTAAGAAATATTCTTGTAGGGTTTCAAACGGTTTCATACGTCGAGATTCCATTAATTTATGTAACTGAATACCGTTAATTTTGTCCGAAAATTCGTCTAATAAATGGTGCTTCAATTGTTCCCAATTTGTAATTCCACGAATAGACCTAATTAAAGTTTGAGCGGGACCAGTTAAACATTTTCTAACAAAAGTAATTTGGTGAATTGGATTGTTTATCTGATATAAACAAAAAAGTTCTTCAACGTCAGATATAAAATTCTCAACACTGTAATTATCACGAGACGAGAAAGGTTTTATTAAATCAACAACGTCTTTCAGACTAAACAACTGGAAAGAGAGATTCGCAGTTTCAACTGAAGGCAATGAATTTTGATCTGATTCACCAACGGAAATGTGTGTATTTTGCTTATTCGAAGATTCTTTTGCGTCAATGGTGGGGGAAAAGGGAGATCTATTTTCCTCTATAACGCTGTTAGTTTGGGATGAACGTGCACCCGGAAGTGAGTCATCATTCACTTCGCATTCCGAAAGATCAGAAAATTCTGCTTTTAATAACGATAAATCACTAAGACTCATAAGAATGGTATTGGCACATTTGTCTGGGTCAGTTGAAAATTCTAAATGAAGTAGATTACAAATAGAAATCAAGTCTTTAAGTGAAAACTCTTTAAGTACTTTCTGTTTCGTTGCTTCCAACACGAATGGCTGTTTAAAACCTGTAAATTTACGTAATCTGGT
>OU015490.1:21560603-21663103 GCA_907164885.2 Dolomedes plantarius
CAGTGTCTGCGCGTACCATTCGACGCCGTTTACAGCAGAGTGGTCTGTCCGTAAGACGTCCATTGCTTTGTCTACCCTCGACGCAGAACCACAGACGTCTCCGCCGCCAATGGTGCGATGACAGAAGGATGTGGACGTCAGAATGGACTGAAATTGTCTTTACTGACGAGTCACGCTTCTGTCTGCAACACCACGCATTCGAGTCTGGAGACACCGTGAAGAGAGGATGCTGAACAGCTGCGTTATGCACCGCCACACTGGTCCTGCACCGGGTATTATGGTATGGGGCGTTATTGGATATCACTCTCGCACACCTCTAGTACGCATTGCCGGTACTTTAAACAGGCAGCGCTACATCTCCGAGGTGTTGGAGCCAGTTGTCCTTCCTTACCTTCAGGGCTTGCCCACAGCCACATTTCAACAGGATAATGCGCGACCACACGTGGCACGCATTGTCCAACGGTTCTTCGTCAATCGCCAGATTGAATTGCTTCCCTGGCCGCCTCGCTCTCCGGATCTTTCTCCGATAGAAAACATGTGGTCCATGGTTGCTCTACGATTGACCCAGATTCCATCCCCAGCTGCCACAGCAGATCAACTTTGGCAACGTGTGGAAGCTGCTTGGTCTGCTGTACCCCAAGAACTCGTCCAAAGTCTCTTTGAATCACTGCCTAGGCGTGTGGCAGCGGTGATCTCCAACATGGCGGCTACTCTGGCTACTGATTTTGGCAGGAACCACACTTCACAGAAGTCTATAAATTTAATCATTTAATACTTGGTCAACATGTTATCTACAAAATAAATTTTGTTGTGATATCTCTTGTCTTTCTTGGTGTTGCAATTTGGGTGACCAGCAGTGTATACATATATATATATATATATATATATATATATTTCGCTTGATATATATATATATATATATCAGTAAATGAGAAAAAGCAGTTATGCATAACTTCATAACACAAATTCCCAAAGTGGTCCTTTCCTGGGGGACAGAATTACCATTGAAGTGCAAATTTTGAAGTCTGGCATTGCCTTATATGGTTATATCCTTTAGTCTAAACCTGCTATGCTGGCTACTTTCTCAAGGGTAAATTTTAGCCCAGAGCTCACCAGGCATTGTACAGAAAATTTAGAAAAAAGTTGAAAGGGATTAATGTAGTTAGTAATTTATCAAACACGTTAAGTTAGGGAATGAGATAGACCTTTTCGCTTGATATATATATATATATATATATATATATATATATATATATATATATATATATATATATATATATATATATATATATATATATATATATATATATATGTCTATGTCTATGTATATATATATATATATATATATATATATATATAGTGTGTGTGTGTTTGTTTGTTTGACTTTCTGTTACGTTAAAAATATTAGCACAGTTTCGTATTTAAGAACAAATTTACTAAGTCATTGTGGGAGAGAGATGAGGTCTTCCCTGCGAGAGGTGTTATCGAGTCTACCAGAAGAGTGTCAATGAAAAAAGGAAATTGTGCGTCACTTCGTACCCCAAATTCTCGAAATGGAAATTTCCTCGTGGTCAGGATTGTCATAGTAAACATATCTCGAAGTCAGGCATTACCTAAATTACATCTTCGAAGTCTAAAACTGCTACGCGATCTGTTATCCCACGGGAGAATTTTAGCTCAGCGCTAATGATTAAAACATATAATGTATTGACTAGTAGATTTTCTTCCAATTTCAGAACGTAAACGTCATCCTTTTTACGAAAAAGAGCTTCCAAGGACTACTTTGAGAAACGTCGAGAGCGACGACTCGTCTCCAACCTTTTGCGTTCAAACTGATTGCATCGCTATCGGAATGGCGAACAGACTGATCGGTGAAACTGGCCACGTCCTGGAAACTGGCGGAGAAATGCGAGTGGAGTGGAAAATCCCCGACTTTTTCTCTCTGTCGGGAGAAGTTCATAGCTACTACGAAAGTCCCGTCTTCTGTCTCTCTGATTCGTACTGGAGATTGCAGATGTACCCGAAAGGCACGAAGGATTCCCCGAAATGGATATGTCTGTTTCTCAAGAGAGAAGACTCCGATCCTCCGAAAAGTGTGACGGTATCGGTTGCCGTCGAGAGGACTGACGGAATGCAGGATGGATATAGAAGTAAGATCATAAAATACTCTCGAACAAAATTAGGGATAGGTTGGTACAATTTCATCTCAATACCTGATCTGCAGAAGCGGAGGTCCGAGTTGGCACCGTCAGACGTCTTGACCGTCTCATGCAGTCTCAAACGTGAATGTCCAAACCCTCATGAAGGTAGGTGTTGCATTTTTTTCTATACGTGTTAACGCGGTCTGGCTTCTTGTTGGAGTACCCTGTGCTTCACTGATGGTAGAAAAAAATCACGTCCCGTGTTACCTTGTAAAGGCGGCAAAAGACTTGACACCGCTGATCTACAATTCCAATGTTATATGAGGTTTCCTAAATTAATGATTCTAACTTCTCTAGTTTCACAATTTTCTTTATTATATATTTCACCCTCTATTTCCATTTCTCTTTCCTCATCATATATTTTATATATTATACTATTGACTTTTGCCTTTATGTTTAAGGGTACGCACCCAGCCAGTACATTTAGCGCATCTTTTGCCACAGTTCGATAGCACTTAATAATATTTAATAGAAATGGTCTTTGAACCTGTTTCAGTTTTGCATTAAATGTTACATTATCCCTATACCATATTTCAGACGCATAGAGCAGTATTTTTTCTATCACTGTACTGTATATTTCTTTTATAATATTAGCTGAGATCCCCCAGGTTTTTTTACTTATTCTTGCTAGTTTATGTGTAAATTTAATGGCCTTTTCTTTGACCATATCCAGATGCTGATAACAACTCAACTTATTATCTATTTTAACCCCTAGATATTTTATTACCTCACAATACTTTATCTTTTCTTCTCCTAGTTTTATTGTTGGTTTTCTTGAAATTCTACCTTTGCCCATTACAATTGTGTATCCACATTTATCTATGCTAAAACTGAGTTCATTTTTTTCAGCCCACTCTTAACAAATCTTCAACGGTTCTTTAACCAGTTCTTCAAATTTATATACTACTCTACTGCTTACCATTATAACCAAATCATCAGCAAAAGCCTGAATGTAAAAATAATCTCTATACTTTTCTGCATTTAATATCTCATTCGCTATAATAAGCCAAAGAATGGGCCCCAGAGACGAGCCCTGTGGAACCCCAATATTATACTGATATTCTCCGTTTTCCAACTTTATTTTCCTGTTACTGATATAGCTTACTATTATTTTATACAAATATGCTTTCAACCCCCAAATGCTTCAGTTCCCTTATGATACTGCTTTTTTTAATACTATTAAAGGCATTACGTATATCTAGTGATATTAGGCAGGTGTGCTCACCTCTATCCTTATTTTCCTTTATTTTCTTCATAATATTTCCCAACGCTTGTAATGTACTTTTTCCTCTCCTAAATCCGAACTGACATTCTGACAATATTTTCCTTTCTTCTAAATGTATAACAAGTCTGTTCGTTAATATTTTATCTAATAATTTACCCATGACAGGCAATAAACATATTGGCCTATACGATCCGGGGTGCGCCGCATCTCTTCCCTCTTTAGCAAAATATGTCACTCTTGCCATTTTCCAAATTCTAGGAAAATACGCCTCTCGCAGACACCTATTAAATAGATTACATATCATCTTCTTATCTATCTCGTATATCTCTATTATAATTCCCAACGTTAGCCCTTCAAAACCCGGGGCCTTATCTTTGGGCGTACTTTCAATCGTTAAGTCAATTTCTTCTGTTGTTATCTCATCATCATCATCTACAATAACTTCTTCAATTTGCTCATTTTCCATTTCCCTTTCTTTCCCAAAATGAAATTTTGTCAGTGCCTCCTCAATCTCTCCTTCTGTTTCTCTCATTACACCATTTTCATCAATAATCGCTTCAAGAACATTTTGTCTTTTGTCCCTCATTATATTTTTTATCTTTCCATAAGTGTCTTTTACTGTTAAACCATCCAAAAACTCCTTAAACTTACTTCTTTTCTCATCTATTATCATCTTTCTATACTTGCTTCTTTCTTTCTTGTACTTCATCATCCATCTGTCTCTCTCATCATTATCTGTTATTTTTTGGTACTTCCTCCTAAGTGCCCTTACCTGGCTCCTCTTTATAGTCAACTGTTCACTCCACCAGTGTGCTCTGTATCTTTGATCTTTCTTAATTTTCCTACTATGCTTCTTACAAAGGCCTATCACTTCTTCATTTAATTTCTCTATATACTCATCTATACTTAACTCTTCTAATGTTTTCTTTATATTTTCAATCTTTTCCCTCAGATCTATTTTAAAGTCTATCCAGTTTAACTTCTGGATATCCCATCTAGCAAAACTTTTATATCTTCTACTACCTTTAGTTCCCCTATGTCAAAAATTACAGCATTGTGATCAGTATTTAAATATTCATCTGACACTCTCCAATTCAAGATCTTTTCATCCTCCATTCCGAATGAGATTGTAAGATCAATCCACCCCTGCCCTGTCGCACTATTAAAAGTTGGTAAACTGTGAGGATCATTATGGATTGTTCCATTGTACTGTTGAACCATATTCAATATTTCCATTCCCCTATGATCTGTAGGCCTCTGCCCCCAGACAGTGGACTTTGCATTCAGATCACCCATAACTATTATATTTTCGTTCTTATATTTTTCGAGTAATCTAATTAACTGACCCCATTGTGGGTCAGTGCGATCCATAGTTCCATCAGCTGGAGGCAAATACATTGTAATAAAAATATATTCTTCGTCACCTTTTCCACATCTGATTGCTATCAAATAGTCAGTAGTAAGTAGATTATAATACTTAATACTTCTCTTTACTACCATTGCCGCTCTTCGTTCAATTTCATGTTGAATAACTTGATAGCAACTAGGAAAGCCCATAACCTCATGTCTTTCCCCTTTCTTTACATACGGCTCATTTACTGATATTATATCATAGTCCATATTACTTGTAAACTCTCTAACAGCGTTAATTGAATTTCTAAAATTTAAATGAAGACACTTAAACAAAATACAACGAGCACTAGCCATTATCAGTTCTACTGGAAATTCTTCCCACTTCCGAGCTATAACACTTGCACGACCTATCTGTGAGACTCTGTTTCGTATCTACTTTTACAATATTTTTAGTATTTAAGAATTTGCAATTAACGCACTCTAATTCCATCGTACATTCTCCCTCATGCTCTTTCCTGCCACACCCTCTACATATTTTTTCATTTCGACAATATTTCGCAATATGACCAATACGGAAACAATTATAGCAAATTTGTGGCCTTATATATTCCCTCAAACCATACCTTCTCCATCCAATCTTTATTTTCTTTTCTTTCATTAATTTTTTGAAAGCTTGACCATTTAACTCTATTACAATGTTCTGTCCTTCACTCACTTTAAATTTTGTAATTATTTGTACTTCACCGTCTAATAGCTCTTCATTCTGCTCAATCATTGTCTCCCTTAACTCATCTGTCGCAATGTCCTCCATAACTCCATATATTACTACTTGTGGCCTTCTTTTTCTAGGCTTGTCTATTTTATAATTCTGCGCTAACTTATCAGTAGATTTAATTTCTTCCAAAATCTTGTCTAATTCTTCCTCATTCTTAGTGCCTATCAGCATCCCACCTTTTCCTATTTTCCTAAATGTATCGATTCCAACCTGAATCTTTGCAGAATTAATTTCCCTTTGTATATCCATTCTAGTAATCTCAGAATCATGCTCCTCTTTAGGTACTACCGTAATAACATGCACACCTCCCCCCTGCTTCGTTCTTGATCTAGATCTACTTCTTGTTCTTTCTTTTGCAGTAATTTCTGCATATGTAACTCCAATTTCATGTTGCCTTTTTTCGTATGCTCTAAGCATTCCCCTGAGGTATTGTGTGTGCCCCTGTTTTTTTTAAATATGTCAAAAATAGTACTGACATCTTCTAATATTTTATCTCTTTCTATTTTGGTTGCTTTCGATGTCAAATTTTTTTGCACTCTCTCATAGCATTCCTTCGCTACTTGTTCATTGTGCCTATACGCTTTGTCATATTCCTTTTTATCAGCTTCAACATTTAATCCTTGTATCACTACATCACCCTCCTTTTCTACCTTATTGGCAGTGGACCTAGTGACCCTTCTGCTTTCATCAGCCTTAGACATTTTACTTAACTAAATGCAAATTATTACAAATGTATACAAAGATAAAATAAATATTCTTATATGCACTGTGCAGATATTACATCAGCTATTATTACATAAACATAAAACTCAAGGCAAAATAATAATAATAATAAAGCCTACCTTGGCTGTTAATACATTCACTAATAAACATAAATACACAATTATATCCAATCCTTCAACTCAAAGGAAAAAACAATACTTCATAAATCCAACTGTTGTACAACGCACCCAGTAATCACCACTGTTTTCAGTTTACGGCTCTTTCCAAATCACGTCCTTTGCTTGACCTCCACAAACATCTGCTGTCGTACGGAAACAATCCAACTTGCCTGCCGATAAGGGCTGGCCTGTCTGCCGCAGCCGTTCGCCAAGCTCCGCAGCCCGCTAGGCTCACTCCGTTCAATATTTCAAAATTCAACTTTTCGAAGAAATACTTGAATTTTTCTCAATAAAACATATACCGTAATAATTCTATCACCCTAACCAATGCAAATATCCACAAAAAATTGTTAATTGTATCACTTCTTCCCAAAACAAACACTTCGAAACGAGAGCCAGCGATATCCGACCTACTCGTACGAAGTCAGCGTTGCCACACATATCAATATGACATTATCACACATCTCAATGTTACATCTCAATATGACGGGGACTGATGGTCTGCGATGTCAACGATGCATCGCATACAGGAGGAGGGAAACAGTCCACCATTATCTATACCTTTTCGTGCGAGCTATTCTGGCGTGTTCTATTTTGTACGATCGCTGGCCTTCCTCTAACCGCCATTTTTCTTCTCCTTATCCAGTTTCCTTGTCAACCAGACTATGGAATCTTAGCCGTGACCTGAAGAGGACGCTAGACGAAGGAAAAGGGACGGATTTCGCCTTGAAGCTGAAGGAAGGTCGCAAACTGCGCGCCCACAGGAAGATCCTGGAGGCAAGATGCGGCTACTTCGCAGGAATGCTCGCCAACGACTTCCAGGAGAACGCGAGCGGAGAGGCTGACATCCACGACATCGAAGAGGGCGTGTTCCGGTGCATCCTGTCCTACCTGTACACGGGAGTGGCGGAGGGGATGGCCGATGAGACTGTGTTCAAGATTTACGTGGCTGCCGATAAACTGCTGTTGGAGGAGCTCAAGAAATTGTGTGTTCACTACATCAAGGAAAATCTGAGAGTAAATCTGATCTGCGACGCCATAGCGGTCCTCGAAAAATACGATGAAAAGGATCTAAAAGAATGTACCATGGATTATTTTACAGAGCACTCAAAGGAGGTTTTTGATTTTGATGGATGGAAAAAGTTTAAAAAGGAAAACAGCCTGCTAGTGGCAACATTTTTAGAAAAACTCACTGTTTGGATAAGGCCGTAACTTCTGAAACTATAAATGTCAACGTGGAGCTATAGATACTTTTCTGGTGTGAGTGTATGTGTGTGTATATGTGTGTGTATGTGTGTGTATATGTGTTAATATATATATATATATATATATGGATATTTTAACTATATAAATGTATCATCTTCTCATTTAGTAGAAATTATCGAGGGCTGTTTGCAATAGAAATAAAAATAATTTCTTTAACATTACACATATATTTTTTTCCTTCTAAATTGCATTGCCAGGGCAGCATAAGATGCATTGTGATGGGAAAATGACATATATTCGACGTATACTTCGAGGTGAGAGCACGTATTTTCCATGCATGTTTAGACATGCATGGAAAGATTACTCATAGGTAGATCTACCTATGATTACTCATAGGTAGATTACTCATGGACAGATTACTCATAGGTACAGATAGAAAACATTCCGATTAATTTAAAATTTTCCGATATTAGCGAATTTGAAGCAAAGTTTTCTGTCCGACTGATAATTTTTTCAAAGAATATTCTTCAAACCCTGTGATACCGTCGATGGTGGAAGGCAGGAGCGAGAGACCCCTCCCGTCCATCAAATTTAGGGGCTTAATTTCGTCCTTTGTGATAAACTGAAATCGACAGTTAATCATGTTTTTAATCAGATATTTCCCTGAAAGGTTTTCTTGGTACATAAGAGGATATGCAGTAAAACTCTTCAGTTTGTGACGCCCGATTGACAGAACATTTGATCATAAACAGAAGTGTCGTGGAGCTGGGACTTTGTAAGATATTTCATAAATTTCTAATGAATTTTCTAAAATTTTGGGTGTCTGTATTTGAAAAAAATATTTTTCTTTGGCGGAGATATTCCGGTATTGCAAACGTAAGTTAGATTTTATTGAGTTTTTTCTTCATGATCTGCTTTCTTAAAATTTATTCTAATCTGCTTTATTAAAATGGACTCTTAAGGCCGTCCGCACACGGAGCGACACAAAGGAAACTCAACTGGTTAGCGACTGAAATTGCTTTTTGGTTGCAAACTCGTTAGTGATGCGGCTCCGCACACGAGCCGACTCAAAAGTGATTCAAAACAATAGTATGCGACCTGTCATGGAAGGAAGAACATCATTATTCCGGGCATTATTTTTAGTTAAATTATTATCAGAAATTCATTTATTTTAAAAAATCGTCACAATAGATTGTCTTTAATCAATCGTTTAAAAATGGACTGTATATATGGGCGCACATATTCCATACAACAAGAAACGTTAGAATTTCATTTCGTCGCTAGGCAGAAGTCACGTGACTCGTGTACGTCATTTGGCAGCTTGCCAAAAGAGCGGCTGTAACATAGATTGTGTAATAACACGCACAACGCAAGAGAAACTGGCGACTGAAGTTGCTAGCGAATCGACACGTTGAGTTGCCTGCGACTGATTACAAACGCGTTGCTGACGGGTTTGTAACCAGTTGCGCCGTGTGCGTGGCTCCATTCAATTACATAGGTTACGACTCATCACGGACTGGTTTGTGATTGGAGTCGGTTATCAGTTCCTTTTGAGTTGTTCCGTGTGCGGACGGCCTTAGTGGAACTTTTAAACAGGAATTACGATAATTAGTTATGATGTTAAATCACATATTGCTTTGGATCGCTCAGATCAAATGAAAACCGAATCAGTCGATATATTTCTGCAAAGTCTCGTGTAGGCCTTACACCGGAAAGACAAATGTTTCAGACGAAATGGCGCTTGTACTTCTATTTCAGACACCGATGGAACACGTGTAGCTTATATCTTCACATCAAAGAGACAGACTGCAAAGTAAATGCTAAACAAGCATGGACCCAAACCCCCGAGTCGAATGTCAGACGAGGATGCTTAAATTATATTAATGTACCCTATAAATAAAAGTAGAATAAAAGTGAAAAGAATAGGCAGAAGATGAAACAACAGTGGATATACCTCCTAAACAATGTAAGGTTTACCTAAGATTCGATTGACAATAATCGAACTTTTAAGTGCATAAATTTAAAGATACTGCTTAAGATATGCTAATTTAAGCATAGGCCGTTGGTATAAATTAGAGAAGGGTAAATCAGCCGTTCAGAGCCGCTCGCTCTGAACGGCTGATTACGGAACGGCATTTAAGTGTAAGTTCAGCCCCCATCAGCATTGAGGGGAGGGGGAGGGGGGAAAGGATGAAAAATAAAATGTTCAAAATGACCGAGAGTAGTGTCGAACCAATAGTTTTCGGTGACGCTGAGATGATTAGTGACACTCACGATTCCGTTTAAGGGCAAGTTCAGCCCCCATCAGCATTGGGGGGAGGGGGGGAAGAAGGGGTGAAAAATAAAATTTCCAAAATGATCGAGAGTAGTGTCGAATCCATAGGTTTCGGGGTCGCTGAGAGGAATACTGACACTCCCGATGCTACTTAAGTACAAGTTCAGCCCCATCAGCACTGGGGGGAGAGAGGAGGGAGAAATAAAATGACTTCGATTTTGCACTAAAGGTAGAATTCATTCCTTTTCCTGTCTAATAAAAAATCGGGATAAATAAATACCCGAAACAGTCGGGTAAACAGCTAGTTACAAATAAAATCAAAATGAAACATTACTGCCGGCCAGTCAAACATAATGAAATATTCTCGAAAAATATAAAAGATTAAGTTGAAGAAAATGTTAATAGTTCATGTATTAAACGACTAAGGACGTCTAAGGTACTGAACGAGTTAACTTAGAAATATCCTCTTAGAAACTGCTTAAAAATGACTTTTTAAAAAATCTGGCTCTTTTTTGCGGGGTTTACGGTGTGAAAGAACTGCTTTTTATGTCACAGAAACATATAATCAGATACACACCTAGATGTTAAACGATTTTGCGTTTGAAATAACATGACAAAAATTATCCCTCTTGATAAATATATACATCTTTTTGTATATCTTTTAATATAAAATAATAATACAACTTTTAAAACAAGGAATATGTTCAGTTCATGAAGTTATATATTCATACAAGTATAAAGTAGTTCGCACACTTTCAGTTCATCATTCAGTTCATCACACATTCAGTTCATTTAGAGCACACTTTCAGTTCATCGGAAACTCTGGCGAACTACACTGGGCGGAGTAAGGCTTTGTAGTAACTTTCACAAAGTTAAATGAACCGTTCCGTCCAAGATCTCGTTCGGCTTCGAACTGCGGTTGTTCCGGTTCGAATCCCGATGAACGCCTTAATATACATTCGTATCGGATGTGGGCACGTTAAATCTGTAGACCGTAAAGTCCTTCAATGGGTCAGAGAGCGTGGGAGAAGGTACGAGCCCACCAGATGTCGGCCCTAGGGCTGCCCGGTCTAAATTATGGTGGCAGCTTATTCACCGGCAGGGATCCAATCCCGGTCGCTATGTCGGGCCCTGTCTAGTGCTTTGGAAATTGGAAACCAGTTATTTCTCAATTTCCCCATTCCTTTTCGGCCGCGGTCATCCATGAACACGGAGGCACTGTCATGCATGAAATTATATATATAAATATATATATATATATATATATATATATATATATATATATATATATATATATATATATATATAAATATAAATTTATTTATTTATTTATTTATATATATACAGTAACCACCGTTTATAGTGATCAGTGGTTGTAAGAATCAACCGTTTATAAGAATCAATATCGCGAAAACAAAAACAAATGTATTATATCCATGTTAAAATTTTCGTTTTAAAGAATCAATCCACCGGTTTTAAGAATCAATTTACGCTCTTCGCTTTCATTTCATTTTCCAAAAAAGTCACTTAAACCCTCAAAAGGCACGAAGTTCTTTCTTTATTTTTTTTAAAAAAAAGAGTGATAAGATGGGATGAAATACAGTCGTAAAATGCATCCCTTTCTTTGTTAGACATAACATAATAGTTTCTCCCTAAACGCTTTAGCCAAACACTGTCTGTCTATTAACTTCACCCGGGGGCATCCTACCCGTCCGGATCCAATTTCACTTTTCTCCACTGACAAACAAAGACAGGGAGTCTTTTTTGCTACCTCCCTCATCCTGGTCGCGGCTTCCTGGACCGTCAAACACATAAATCTTCGAAGTGTCCACTATCACTTAGGCAAACGTGACATTATTTGATTCAGCACGTTATCAAACCGTGAAACGTAAGCTAGAAGGTGAATCTTGGTCTGAGACTACTGGTATTGAAAGAGGTATAAACATCCTCTTGAAAACTTCATTACGTCAAGGTACCATAGAAAACTTTTTCTTGCACCCTTCCTGTAGTTGAAATGCTAAACTGTTAAGCAGGAATGTTGTACCAAATATTGGATTTTTTTTCTTCTCTTACTATAATCATGTGTATCTACTTATAGGTCTAGAAATTTAGTTGTATTTTTAAAATTATAAAAAATAATATTAATAAAAGATAATTAACGTAAATTAAAGAGTATTTTATGGTAAATTTCCTAATATATATATATATATATATAGGTGTGTGTGTGCCTGTCCAAAAACCTAAATTTCGGCTATAAGAATCAACCGCTTATAAGGATCAAAAACAGTAATAACGAACGGGATTCTTATAAGCGGAAATCACTGTATTTAGTTATTTATTTATTTATCTACACTCATGGGCAAAAAAATTAGCGCACCATGAAGGAGTCGTCAAAATGAAACGAAATTTTACATACGTAATGATTACTTTGATATAAGCAAATGATAAGAAAATCAAAGAAAAAGGATAATTTATTTCAGAGAAAAGGGCAAAAGAAAGGAGGAGTTAATACTCCGTTGGACCCCCTCTAGCGCGAATGCACGATGCGATACGATCGGGCATTGAGTCATACAAGTTCTGTATGATGTCTTGAGACATTTCGTTCCATATTTGCTGTAACCTTCCCTCTAGTTCGTTCAAACTCGTGGGATGCCCAACTCGTCGTCCCAAATGATCCCAGATATGCTCGATTGGAGACAAATCTGGGGATCGGGCAGGCCAAGGAAGGGTAGTAACAGTGCGGAGACAGTCTTGTGACACCCTTGCCGTATGAGGCCGAGCATTGTCTTGTTGAAAAATGGCTCCTGGGAGCCGTTGCAGGAGTGGCAACACATGTGGCTGCAGGATTTCATGAACATACCGCTGGGCTGTCATGGTGCCACGGAACATTACTAGGGGCGACCGTGTATTGTAGGCAATGGCACCCCATACCATCACACCAGCTGTGGGAGCGATGTGTCGCTGTACAGCAAAGGCAGGATTGAAGCGTTCACCACGGGCTCTCCACACACGAACACGATTGTCATAACTGCCGAGATTGAATCTGGATTTGTCGCTAAAGACGACCTGGTTCCATTCTGCTACAGTCCAGTTTCCTCGTGCGCGGCAAAACTCCAAACGGAGGCGTCGATGGGTGGGCGTCAAGGGCAGCACACGTAATGGGCGTCGCGATACCAACTGTCCTTCAGCCAGGCGCCTTCGTATGGTTCGAGAAGACACAGAGCCCCCTAGTGAAGGTGCTACCTGTGCCTGGATGGCTGCCGATGAAGCAGTTGGCTGTACGCGTGCATTTCTTACGATGTGGCGGTCTTCTCGACGACTGGTCTGTCGAGGGCGTCCTGAGTCTGGCCTTCGTGTACATGACATCTCTCGGGTCCACTGGTCCCAACACCTCCTCACAACACAATCAGAGCGGCCTAATTGACGAGCTACTCGCCTAGCTGTCCACCCAGCTTCCATCATCCCGACGATTCTCCCCCTCTCAAACTGCGACAACTGCTTATATTGTCTTCGAACACGGCGTAATGGCATGTCTATCTCAGCTCTTCCTTTGTAAATGATTCAGCACACTCAAACAAGCTTTGGTTACCTGTTTTATACTCCACAGAGTACGATGTTCAACGCCCTCTACCGGCTATACGTAATGCGCAATCACGCTGCATTTCTAATCATTTGCATATCTCCCCGACATGTACCTTCATTGCAATTTTCGTTACGATCCCGCAATTATTTTTTGGTGCGCTAATTTTTTTGTCCATGAGTGTATATATAAAAAACAGTTCCGTAACTGACTCACTGACATACAACGCACAGACCAAACCGCTGGACCTAAAGGGCTAAAATTTTGCATGCCGATTCTTCTTATGATGTAGGGGTGCACTAAGAAAGATTTTTGAAAAATTCTTTTTAGATTTTTTTAAAATTAAATTTTTAAGCTGTTTTTGTAACTTTTTTTAAGTTTGCATTTAAAATAATAATTTAAGGGTTATAAAATTTATATCACGAGAAAGATCACAAAAATTCCTTCAAAATGAAATCTTTTTCGAATCTTTAACCCCTTTTTCTGATTTTTGAGGAATTTTTAAAGATTCATTTTTAGATTTTAATTTATTAAATGCTGATAACGTGATTTCGTGATTTTGCATTATCGATTTCTCTGGTACTTTAAATTAATTTATCGTCACGTGCATAACAACGAAATAGACAAAAACAATTTTCTTGCTAATGAGGCAGACGATTGGACATTATCCAAAAAAATATTAAAATACAGTAAAAGATATGTTCCTCACACTGTACTACATTAACTGTACTATATTCTTTAGTATGTTCTATTGGATTTAATTTGAATATTTCTTTTACATTATAACTTTTACTTCCGTTTTCTGATTTTTGGTGAATTTGTAAAGATTAATTTTTAGAATTTAATTTGTCAAATGCTGATCACGTGATTTCTTTTTTTTTGGTACTTTAAATAAATATATCGATACGTGCATAACAACTAAATAGACAAAAAAATATATTCTTTTTCTTTCTAATGCAGCAGACGATTGGATATTATCCAAAAAAAAATAAATAGCCCTTACGATTTTTTCAGAAATATATATATATATATATATATATATATATATATATATATATATATTACATCAATTGTATACATTGATCGTCGCATTTATTATAAATATATATATTTATTTTTTTGGCATTAATTGCATAGATTGAACGTTGTATTTAATTGGAATGTACTCAGTATCGAAGGGCGGGTTTTCAGCTAGTATATATATATATATATCATTTTCTCCCGCAGCATGACGGAGAATGCAACGGGGATCATCTCGATGGACGACTGCGAACCCGAGGAGTTCCGAGTGCTGATCCTTTTCGCGTATTTAGTCCAGTCATATTGTGTTTTTCGGAGGAAAATTTTGGGGTAGTTTTGATTTCTTCCATTTTATATGTTTTTTGGGGTGCTGAATCCGAATCTGAGGTTTGTTAACAAAATTTCGTGACGCAACATTGAAGAAAATGCAAAAAAAGGTAAAAATTTTCCTTTTTTGGCGGTTTTTTTCTTATAACTCGGAAACTATCAACTTTTCGTATAAAACCCTATTTATCAAAATTAAAGTACATAAAATTTCCTACAAATTTCACTACTTAGGTTTTTTTCTCCGACGGAACGTTTGGGCTCAAGCGCTATTTGAAAATTGGCGTATTTCGGCTGTCTTCACAAAAACCCACTTTTTTCACTCCAAAATTCTAATTTATTATTAATGGCTGTCAATTAGTGAATTCCTCCTAGTTCTCTGCACATACCTTATTTAGATCGTATATGTAGAGGTACAGGTAATTTTTTTCAAAAATAAAATAATGTTCAAGTTATTTAAAGAAGTCCGAAATTATACAAATTAGTTGTAATTGTTACAAAAAAGTTGAAATTCCAAAGAAAAATCTTGAAAAATTATTACACTTTATTATATTGTACTAGCTGAAGTACCCGACGATGCCCGGGATTTTAAGAATGTTTGTTGTTAACCAAAATCAATTTAAAAATTAACACAGTATAAATAACATAAAAAATATATGTGAAATGTTATACACGTCTCAGAATTTCAGCCTTTCATCATTTTAATACTAAAATCTGAAAAGTAAAAATGTCAAATTCTCTAATGTTTGTTAACCAAAATTAATTTAAAACTAAGCACAGTATAAATAACATAGAAAAAAAAACCTTGTCAAATCTATAAATATATAAATTTATAATAAACTCCTCAGAATTCAGCTAGAATTAGCCTTTTATCATTGGGGTAAAAAAAAGCTGCAATTACAGGTTCAGCAGAAATTTCCAATAGAACAATGATATGACTGCAGCGTTGCCTCTTAAAAAAATGAAGTGTTTGATTGAGGGCTGCAAACCATTCAACTCCTCTCCACATTTAACTCCTATAAACATCCTCTACATATTAAATTCCTTTTCTCTCCATAATAAACTCCTCAGAATTTTGGTATATTCAGCCTTTCATCATAGTACCACTAAAATCTGAAACATCCTCTCCAGAAATATAAATTTATTAATTTCAATAATTAAACACACACAAATATATAAATTACGCAAAAGTTTTTTAACCAACATTTGAAAAATTCGTAAATGAAAAAGCATATGAAAATAAAGATAAGAACTTCCGGAATCGAAATTAATTACCCTTAATTTTTAATTAATAAAAAACCAACATAATATGAATAAAAACGATAGTTGCTTAAAACCATATGAAAATAA
Organism: Dolomedes plantarius; assembly: GCA_907164885.2. Classification (NCBI taxonomy): domain Eukaryota; kingdom Metazoa; phylum Arthropoda; class Arachnida; order Araneae; family Dolomedidae; genus Dolomedes; species Dolomedes plantarius. The sequence continues at coordinate 21,576,794 of OU015490.1, forward strand.
AGCTATTATAAAGATGATAATAATAAAAAAAGCATAAGAAAATAATGCTCGCGCATGAAGTTAACGTTACGATATAAAGATAGTAATAATAATATAAACCGCGTGCATAAAGTATTTAGCTTTGCAAGCGAAATAAATTGATTTTTAGAAAAAAACTACTTTTAATCGAGACATTAAAATACATTGCACAAAATTTTAATTTTACCAACTTTCCACCCTACAATTTACACCCTACTTCTTTTAAATAGGATGTAAATATAAAGTTTTAACAGCCAATTGAATGCCAGTTAAAAATAATGTGTGCGCATGAAGTTAACGTTACGATATAGAGATAGTAATAAAAATCTATATATATATAAAACAGTTCCGTAACTGACTAACTGACTGATTGACTGACTGACATACAAAGTACAGACCAAACCGTTGAACCTAAAGGACTGAAATTTTGCATGGCGATTCTTCTTATAATGTAGGGGTGCACTAAGAAAGATTTTTGAAAAATTCTTCTTAGATTTTTTTAAATTAAATTTTTAATCTGTTTTTGTAACTTTTTTCAAGTTTGCATTTAAAATAATAATTTGAGGGTTGTAAAATTTATATCACGAAAAAGATCATAAAAATTCCTTTAAAATGTAATTCTTTTCGCATCTTTACCTCCATTTTCTAATTTTTGGTGAATTTTTAAAGATTAATTTTTACAATTTAATTTATTAAACGCTGATCATGTGATTTCTTTATCTGGTACTTTAAATAAATTTATCGTCACATAACAACGAAATAGACACAAAAAAAATTAAAATAGTGGCGCCATCTACTGTACGCTTGTGAATCGAGAGTTGTTGGTTATTTATTAATTAAAAATATTGGAAAGTTCTTCTGGATCTGTAAATATACATGTGGTAACAGTTTTAAAATTCATAAATTATCAACCTACACAGGTGATAATTTATCCGGCGTTGCCCAGGATTTTAAGAATGTTTGTTAACCAAAATCAATTTAAAAACTAAACACAGTATAAATATCATAGAATAAAAAGCATGTGACATGTTATACACATGAATAAAAAGAAAACCCAACATAAAAAACCATAAATTTACAATAATTTCTTCAGAATTCAGCTAGATTTAGCGTTTCATCATTGGAGCAAAAAAAAACCTGAAAAGTAAAGCATAAAATATATACATTTATAATAAACCACTAAAAGCTGAAAAGGAAAAATGTCAAATTGTCTTTAGGAAAGTAAAGCTGAAAAGTAAAAATGTCAAATTGTCGAATGTTTGTTAACCAAAATCAATTTAAAAACTAAATACAGTATAAATAACATAGAAAAGATTTAGCCTTTATCATTGGAGCAAAAATTCCTGAAAAGTAAAACATAAAATACATAAATTTATAATAAACCTACCAAAATCCATTAAAAAAATAAACACAGTATAAATAACATAGAAAAAAAGTATACGAAATGTTATACACATTAATAATATGAAAAATAAAATAAAATAAAAATAATAATTTTTAAAAATAATAAAATAAAATAAAAATAATAATTTTTAAAAATAATAAAATAAAATAAAAATAATAATTTTTAAAAATAATAAAATAAAATAAAAATAATTTTAAAAAATAATAAATAAAAATAATAATAATAATAATTTTAAAAATAATAAAATAAAAGCTGAAAATACAGGTTTAGCAAAATCTGTACGATCCGCATTCGAACCCGCTTCGTGTAGTGTAGTAAATGAACGCTCTTACCGAATGCGCCACAATAACATGCTGGTGTATTGTGTAAATAGGAAAATATTTGTACTAAAATTACTGGAAAATTGCTATGGGTTGGTGAATATACATGTATTTATGGAGTAAGAGGAGTTTTAAGTTAGAAATAAGTTAGCAGGATAGAAGCTTAGTCTTTAACTCTTCAATAGACACAAAGACATAAGCGAGGGGGGTTGCAGTAGCGATTAAAAATGATCTTGTGACACTTAGCGTGGTTGATTCGAATTTTCCATCGCGTGTGATAGTGTCAATATGCCGTTGGATCCAATTTATTTTAGAGTATAAAATCTGACTTGAAAGATTATTATTTTCATTTATTATTCTGGCTTAATATGTAACTTGAAACTTTTTGATTTTATTTATTTTTATCTTTTCCCTCGCTGTTCGCTTCAGCTAACCCTAACGTGGACGCCATATTCAGAGGGGTGATTCCACAAAGTGTAACATCTTACATTTAGTTTCAAAATTTTTGGTTTTTTATTAATTAAAAATCAACGGTAATTAATTTCGATTTTTGAAGTTCTTCAGACCCTCGGCTGTTTTTAAAGACGCCTGTATGTAAAATTTCACGATCGTTGCTCCTAAACTGTGGATTTCTATACAATTACAGAGATACAAACATTCATTTTTATATATTAGACTACCTGAAGTACCCGACGATGCCCGGGATTTTAAGAATGTTTGTTGTTAACCAAAATCAATTTAAAAATCAACACAGTATAAATAACATAAAAAATATATGTGAAATGTTATACACGTCTCAGAATTTCAGCCTTTCATCATTTTAATACTAAAATCTGAAAAGTAAAAATGTCAAATTCTCTAATGTTTGTTAACCAAAATTAATTTAAAACTAAGCACAGTATAAATAACATAGAAAAAAAACCTTGTTAAATCTATAAATATATAAATTTATAATAAACTCCTCAGAATTCAGCTAGAATTAGCCTTTCATCATTGGGGTAAAAAAAGCTGCAATTACAGGTTCAGCAGAAATTTCCAATAGAACAATGATATGACTGCAGCGTTGCCTCTTAAAAAAATGAAGTGTTTGATTGAGGGCTGCAAACCATTCAACTCCTCTCCACATTTAACTCCTATAAACATCCTCTACATATTAAATTCCTTTTCTCTCCATAATAAACTCCTCAGAATTTTGGTATATTCAGCCTTTCATCATAGTACCACTAAAATCTGAAACATCCTCTCCAGAAATATAAATTTATTAATTTCAATAATTAAACACACACAAATATATAAATTACGCAAAAGTTTTTTAACCAACATTTGAATAATTCGTAAATGAAAAAGCATATGAAAATAAAGATAAGAACTTCCGGAATCGAAATTAATTACCCTTAATTTTTAATTAATAAAAAACCAACATAATATGAATAAAAACGATAGTTGCTTAAAACCATATGAAAATAAAGCTATTATAAAGATGATAATAATAAAAAAAGCATAAGAAAATAAAGCTCGCGCATGAAGTTAACGTTACGATATGAAGATAGTAATAATAATATAAACCGCGTGCATAAAATATTTAGCTTTTCAAGCGAAATAAATTGATTTTTAGAAAAAACTACTTTTAATCGAGAAATTAAAATACATTGCACAAAATTTTAATTTTACCAACTTTCCACCCTACAATTTACACACTACTTCTTTTAAATAGGATGTAAATATAAGTTTTAACAGCCAATTGAATGCCAGTTAAAAATAATGTGTGCGCATGAAGTTAACGTTACGATATAGAGATAGTAATAAAAATCTATATATATAAAACAGTTCCGTAACTGACTCATTCATTCATTCATTCATTCACTGACTGACTGACATACAACGCACAGACCAAACCGCTGGACCTAAAGGGCTGAAATTTTGCATGGCGATTCTTCTAATAGTGTAGGGGTGCACTAAGAAAGATTTTTGAAAAATTCTTCTTAGATTTTTTTTAATTAAATTTTTAATCTGTTTTTGTAACTTTTTTCAAGTTTGCATTTAAAATAATAATTTGAGGGTTGTAAAATTTATATCACGAAAAAGATTATAAAAATTCCTTTAAAATGAAATTCTTTTCGCATGTTTACCTCCATTTTCTAATTTTTGGTGAATTTTTAAAGATTAATTTTTACAATTTAATTTATTAAACGCTGATCATGTGATTTCTTTATCTGGTACTTTAAATAAATTTATCGTCACATAACAACGAAATAGACACAAAAAAAATTAAAATAGTGGCGCCATCTACTGTACGCTTGTGAATCGAGAGTTGTTGGTTATTTATTAATTAAAAATATTGGAAAGTTCTTGTGGATCTGTAAATATACATGTGGTAACAGTTTTAAAATTTATAAATTATCAACCTACACAGGTGATAATTTATCCGCCGTTGCCCAGGATTTTAAGAATGTTTGTTAACCAAAATCAATTTAAAAACTAAACACAGTATAAATATCATAGAATAAAAAGCATGTGAAATGTTATACACATGAATAAAAAGAAAACCCAACATAAAAAACCATAAATTTACAATAATTTCTTCAGAATTCAGCTAGATTTAGCGTTTCATCATTGGAGCAAAAAAACCCTGAAAAGTAAAGCATAAAATATATACATTTATAATAAACCACTAAAAGCTGAAAAGTAAAAATGTCATATTGTCGAATGTTTGTTAACCAAAATCAATTTAAAAACTAAATTCAGTATAAATAACATAGAAAAGATTTAGCCTTTATCATTGGAGCAAAAATTCCTGAAAAGTAAAACATAAAATACATAAATTTATAATAAACCTACCAAAATCCATTAAAAAATAAACACAGTATAAATAACATAGAAAAAAAAGTATACGGAATGTTATACACATTAATAATATGAAAAATAAAATAAAATAAAATAATAATTTTTAAAAATAATAAAATAAAATAAAAATAATTTTAAAAAATAATAAATAAAATAATAATAATAATAATTTAAAAAATAATAAAATAAAAGCTGAAAATACATGTTTAGCAAAATCTGTACGATCCGTATTCGAACCCGCTTCGTGTAGTATAGTAAATGAACGCTCTTACCGAATGCGCCACAATAACATGCTGAAGTGTTGTGTAAATAGGAGAATATTTGTACTAAAATTACTGGAAAGTTGCTATGGGTTGGTGAATATACATGTATTTATGGAGTAAGAGGAGTTTTAAGTCAGAAATAAGTTAGCAGGATAGAAGCTTAGTCTTTAACTCTTCAATAGACACAAAGACATAAGCGAGGGGGGTTGCAGTAGCGATTAAAAATGATCTTGTGACACCTAGCGTGGTTGATTCGAATTTTCCATCGCGTGTGATAGTGTCAATATGCCGTTGGATCCGATTTATTTTAGAGTATAAAATCTGACTTGAAAGATTATTATTTTCATTTATTATTCTGGCTTAATATGTAACTTGAAACTTTTTGATTTTATTTATTTTTATCTTTTCGCTCGCTGTTCGCTTCAGCTAACCCTAACGTGGACGCCATATTCAGAGGGGTGATTCCACAAAGTGTAACATCTTACATTTAGTTTCAAAATTTTTGGTTTTTTATTAATTAAAAATCAACGGTAATTAATTTCGATTTTTGAAGTTCTTCAGACCCTCGGCTGTTTTTAAAGACGCCTGTATGTAAAATTTCACGATCGTTGCTCCTAAACTGTGGATTTCTATACAATTACAGAGATACAAACATTCATTTTTATATATTAGATTACAATACATATGATCATATATTACATTATTATATGAGCCGTTGTCGTTTAGAGGGTCCTGGCTGAGGTTCTTCGAAGGCGGCGAGTCCTGGCACAGGTTCGGGTTGTTCTGTCGTCAGAGTAGGGACTTGTTCATCTGGAAAATGAAAGAGGTGGTGAGAAAACAACAACTTGTGATCATATCTTAAGGAGAGATGAGTGATTACGAAATAGATTGTGAGATTAGACATACCTTCCGCATCATGTAAGCGTATTTCTTCAGTCTGTTCTTCAGTCTGTACCCATGACGTGAAAGGTGCTGTATCCGTCGATTGTATGTACATTAAAATCAGCATTATCGTACACCTGCTGTGAAAAGCATGGCTGGTTAACTTTCAGCGGATCGCTGCTGACAGCCGATGCTTCCAGGCGGACAGCCTCTGTGTAAGTCGAACAAAATCCCAATGAGGAAACCACATCGACTAATTTTCTTGAGCCGTACTTCTTGTACAGAAACACTGCCAACCCTACGAGGACTGGTGAAACGAATGATCTGGGCCTCACTGCTGCTACAAGACTATGAGCCAGTGCTGTGTTCTTCTTCTTCCACATATCATGGTCCCCACGTTTTTTGTTTAGTACAACTGTTTCCATAAATGTACGGAGACTTTCAGGAATGAGTTCCTCATTTCCTTCCAAAAATTTATCAGGTAAGGGGTACTGTGCTGTCTCAGAAACCTGGCTCCGGATATCCTCAACAACAATTGCAGCAGCCGTCTTAATAATCCGGAGTCTTTCCTTTTCTTCTTTTTTTAACGCCTGCTGGTACCAAGCATCATTTAAAATTTTATACCCTGTGTTTTTGAAACACACTACCAGCTTCTTGTTTGGAGAAAAGGTCATTATTATATCGCTTCCATATTTTTTGAGTAGATGAGCTTTAACTGTCTTTATGTCAGGATAATAATCACCCTTCATTTGATCCACCAACTCGTCTAGCGTAAACTGACATTCTCCATCACTATTCTCAAGATAAGTGTAGACATATTCCATTGCTGCTTCAACATGATTGGCGAATGGACCCCTTTTTCTCTTCTCTTGAATTTTTGGGCGATTGTACAATTTTCTCATGCATAAACTATGATACTGACAATCAGAAACCACCAAGTCTGAGACAGGCAGAAGACGTTTGATTATGGCTTGTCCATACTCATCACCACGTTCTTCTGCCCTTTTTATGATAGTTTCCTTGACTTTCAAAATTCGAACCTGATACACAATATTACGATTGGTTTTCTTTTTTCTTTGTTGTTCTATAAAATCATGTGTTATGACGAGGCCACACATAAAACAATGAGTTTTGAAATTGAAATGCGCTTCAGTAGAACGTCTTTTGACTTGCTCTCTACCCTGTTCCGCCTTCTTCAAATGAGCTGCAATCATTCTTTTATTAATGTAGTTTGTACGACATCGCTCATGAACATCAACTGCAGATTTTTCACGTAGCTGAACATGCTCACCATCCTTCCTCTTCTTTCTTGACTCGATAAACGTTTTCAAACCTCTTTGCCGCACCGTTATCACCTTCTCTACGTTATTATCCAGCACTTCATCACAAATAAAACACACATTTGAAGCCATTTTTAACACTACGCGTAAATATAACTTTTGAATCGTGTTGTCGTTGGATTCTAACACTGAACTACTTACTTCCTTCGCACTGCCACTGGTAGGAATCGGATGGCCGGTGTTTTTATTTTTTGTTTTTTTTTTTGGAGGGGGGAGGGGAGGAAACCTCGTGAACAATATGAAGGGACTTGAGACTGGGTCAACACCCCTATATCGGATATAGGGGGTGTTGATTGGGTACGCATGTACACGGTGACGTAGTTGGCCTTGAGTCGTCTGTGAAGGAATCGAATAGAAGGAAAGAGGGCTTTTAAACCAAACGAGGCAGTTAAAATCATTTGGTGAGGCTCGCCGAGAATAAATAACATGAAAAGACGTACAAGACGGAATTATATTTGCACAGAATTTAAATACAATGTGATTTTGAAAATCCTACATTGTATTGGATGGAGGAATTAAATGACAGCCTTTAATGATAAGTTTTGGAGTGTAAAAAGTGGGTTTTTGCGGAGCCAGCCGAAATACGCCAATTTTCAAATAGCGCTTGAGTCCAAACGGTCCGTCGGAGAAAAAACCCTAAATAGTGAAATTTGTAGGAAATTTTATGTTCTTTAATTTTGATAAATACAATTATATACGAAAAGTTGATAGTTTCCGAGTTATAAGCAAAAAACCGCCAAAAAATGAAAATTTTTACCTTTTTTTGCATTTTTTTCAATGTTGCGTCACGAAATTTTGTTAACAAACCTCAGATTCGGATTCAGCACCCCAAAAAACATATAAAATGGAAGAAATCAAAACTACCCCAAAATTTTCCCTCGAGGGCCCCTTTTGAGCACAAATTGACTGGACTAATTCGGGAAGGGTCGGGAGCATGACCGAGACTCGATGTATTTTTCGTTAAATAAATAATCCCATTTTCGGGGAAAGAAAGAATAGTTGAACAGGGATTTTATTTATAAAGTTAACTAAAATGCTTCGTAACTGGCAACGACTCCATTTATATTTTAAGCAGTTCTAGGTGTTAGAGAAATTAAACAAGTTATTCAAAAGTTTAGATTTCCAAGAAATGTACGAACTTACCAAAATTTTCACGATAAAAATTGAAATACATAGGTAATATAAACAAAATATATATTAGTTTTTTGTATATTTTTCGCAATATTTTCATGGGGTAAAATTAAAACCTATCTTGGAAATAAAAAAAATTTTAAAAATCAAATTCTGATTTCATTATTACAATATGCCAGTAGATGGCAGCACCACCTTACATTAACCACATATCTTTTATTCTACGAGGTCGCATCATAGAGATAAGGAAGTTTTAGTTTAGGATTGAATGCATGACTTATGATTAGAAATATACTCCCTCATTCTCACATTTATATTCTCTCCAACAGTGTGTTATTAATTGTTATGCAAAGCAATTTTCATCTGAACTAGTTGTTCACTAGCGGTTCTTTTCCATACCAGGTGAGTCAATTTTAAACTATTCAACGAACGTTTTATTCTGCGAGAATCAATGCATAATTGTTATTTTAAGTGTGGAAGTGATGAGAATTAATGCAGAAAAATTTGCACAACTCGTTATTCTTATAACACGGTTTCGCTCTTGCACGGTACGAGAAAGTCAAAATGAGAGTGAAAAGTACGACAAACTTATGAAAGTTTAAAAAAAATTATAAAATTTAAAAGTGAAACTAGATTACTTCAATCACTTGCGAGATTATTGATGGCATAGGAGTTGTAGTAACTTGCCATTTTTGAGAAACATTTCGTATGTATATGTATTTTACTCCATTCTTTCAGACGTATTTAGAATGAGAATTCACCTTTTGGACGAACAGGGTTAGAACTATTTCATTGGTTACCGAAATCATATGTTCTATACCCTCGGGCTTTTCGTGTGATTACAATTTGTTGTTTAGTAGTCCAGAATGCGGCGAGGCGGTTTCGCCGTTTGTTAGCGAGAAATTGTTTTCAAAACTACGCTTATTGATGGTACTAGCGGATTCAGGAATTCTAACCATACATGGTAATGTTAATTTTGTATATTCGTTACTCTTAGACCCAAGGTACTCACTAAGAAATCTTTTTGAAAAATTCGAATATTAAGGGAGTTAGGCTCCCCCCCCCCCTCCCACCCACACACACCAAAAAAAAAGACTGCATTTGTATAATCATACGGCGTAGTCAGCTGAAATTTTGATTGGTAGTACATCTTAAGCCCTAGGTGCACACTAAGAAATCATATTAAAAAATATCTAATTTGAAGGGGGTTAAAATATGCTACACCCATCCCTGCATTCCCTTAAAGACTCTACGTAAAAATTCGAATTTTAAGGGGGTTAAGCCCCCCCCCCCCAAAAAAAAACCCCTTCATCTGTGGAACCATGAGGCCTAGGCGGCTGAAATTTTGATTGGTGGTTCTTCTTAAGACCTAGGGGCTTACGTCAAATTTAATTTTAAAATTACTTTTGTAGAATCTAGGGCCGCGTATTCACTTGCAACCCCAAGACAATATATTACTCAAAGTAAAAGTGTACTCAATAAAAGACAGAGTCACGTCACTTCCACGAACACAATATATTCACATAGAGGACTATTTACATACGTTGAATTACGGTACATACACGTTACACGTCAGGCCACGCTAGGCCTCCACCAATCTGGTTGGGTTACAGTATGCGACCGTCTGCCGCGATAAGGGTTAACTTACCGACCGTCTGCCACTTATAGGAGCCAACGTCATGCCCCGTCGAGACTATTTCACCCATCGCAGCCCATCTGCTGCTCTTAGGCACCTCTTGCCTGTTCGGGAACCAATCTCAGTCTCCCTCCAAACACTTTCTCCCAGTTCATCTCTCGGAATCCTAGTAGCGCTGTCGTCGCATAACGTGGCGATAAATAGCTCATAGCCGGAGCGGTGGAATAACACAATTCCCATAACTCGGCCGTCCTGCCAAGGCTGACACCCTCCGCAGCGGTATGCCTTATCATTACCTTCATCAGGTTTAACATAATAATACAGACGAAACGAGAACAATAAAACAAACTAAAAATTAATACGCTGTTCACAGTTGGTCATGGCTCTTTTCTGAAAGTCTAGCTAGAGCCAGTGGACCACGATTCACTGTAATACTTTAAAAAACACACAATTGCACCAAATTTAATTTAACATGCACAATTTGTCTTTAACTGCAGCACTTAGCGTGATCAAAAACACTAACAAAACACTCTGTTACACCTTGTTTGTGTTTAAATGCATACTCCATCACTTAACCACAGCACACTTGAAAATGCACTATCACAAAACACACTTGAAATACACTACCACAACACACTTGAAATGCACTATCACAACACACTTAAAATGCGCTATCACAAGCGGAGCACACTTTTACAGGTAGGTTACCGAAATCTGCGTAAGTTTGTCGTAGGACAACAATCACTATTTTGTACTCTTGAGTATGTAGATCCACCACTTTTGACTTTGGAAAGCATTTGGAAGACTCACTACAAAATTTCACTGGTGTTTCCAAATCTGTAGCGTTTATGCTACGTGGCTCACATTCACTAAGAATCACTTTTTCACTAAAATTTAGTGGCATTTCAAAATCTGTAGACTCTGTGCTACGTGGCACACATTCGCTCACAAGAATCATTTTTTCTTCCCTCTCATTATTCAAAACATAGGCTCGATCGTTTCCCTCTAAGGAGATCTCTTTCCCCGTCCGACAACCGGGGTAGTGTTGTAAGTTCGATAACCTCTGTCATACACGGTGGACGAAAATGTGCAAGCCTTTTCTCCCCATCGGAGTCTGCGAATTTCGCTGACCTGCGTCTCCCGTCTGTGCGGCCTCAAATTTCGTGGGAGCATCGCTATTCTCGCTCGGGGTCGGTGTTGAAAGTTCCCTCAACTTTGAAGACGGCGCTTCCCCTTTCCCGCTAAACTAAGATAAAGTGGTGAGTTTCACAGACACTGATAAGCTCATCTTTTCAGCTTGACAATATTTCCGCTGTTGGATTGGGTGATTTTCTTGCTCACTTTGTTAATTCACACTCGTGAAAACAACATCACATACCCGAAAATATATCTTTTTGTAGCACAAAAAAATTTATGCACCTTTGTCTATACTAAGTACAGACACATTATCCGAGTCCATTTTAGGCGACTCTATTTTCACAGATACGTCAATTTTCGACAGGCTACTCTCTCTGTTACTATCACTCCACACACATTCATTTTTCGCTGGTATTTCTACCAGTTCGCGCTCGAATCAGCTATCTCGGCTTCTATTTTTTCTAGCCTCTACTTTTTGGCTTGCCTTTCGGCCTCAAGAGCTTCTCGCTCTTCCATAATCGAAGTAAGTAGAATATCAATATCGTCACAACCCGATATTGTAACCAGGGTGGTTAATTGCTGAATATCTGGGTTATCTGGGACCTCTAGGCACAGCGAGTCACCAATGTCTATCATTCTGGCTTGCTCCAGATACGCCATCTTAATCTTAAAAAATGTTTCACTTACGTAAGATTCTGCGTCTTATCCGTCCAATCCAAGAAAACAAAGTTCTAGCTCACCTATTCACGCTTTAAATTGGCAATGTCCCACAGTATCACTTAGAACAGTTCATACAGTTCGATTTTTCGAACACTTTCACACTTATCTTCCTTCACATCTCCATCACTCGTTCCATATCACGATACACAGATCCACACAACGTCGCTTCAATGACCGGTTAGTCTTTTCCAGTCCAGGCCGGACTCACACTTTTAGTAGAATATCGATCCAATCCACAATGAACATTTGTAGAATTTTGATCCAGGCCGATCTCACACTTTTAGTCGAATCTCGATCCAATCTAGGCCTATCAGTTGTAGAATTTCGATCCCGGCCGAGCCCCCACTTTTATAGTAACTTGACCCCGGTCGGGTGCCCACTTTTGTAGAATCTAGGGCCGCGTATTCATTTCGAAATCCAAGACAATATATTACTCAGAGTAAATCAGTACTTAATAAAGGACAGAGTCACGTATATATATATATATATATATGTGTGTGTGTGTGTGTGTGTGTGTGTGTGTGTGTGATAATAATCACATTTGGAAAATTTAGCACGAGGGGATTGATGCGTAGAACTTATGGGAGAATGTAACAAGAAAACGCGACGTCCTAAATTGCTTTACTTTAAAACATATTCTAAATTCTCTTTTTAATAAAGCACGACCCCTTTTCCAAAATTTGCGACCTAAAAGTAAAGTAAGTATAATTTATCGCAGCCCTGCAGATCATTAAGCAGGCATGTGAAGTATCGGAACTCAATAACATCCCCAGATGTGAGTGTTCGAAAGTTTATGAGATTCCGAATGTCCGTATAGTGTCAAAATTCTTGAAGAGCCCTCGAAACACTCTGAATTTATGTCTCTGTAACGTCAAAAAAACCCCACTTTACAAGAACTTATGGCCACTTAGCCTATGCCCAGGCCATAGGTCTCAGCTCTAGCAAGCGCGTAATTTATCAGTCCCCGGGAAGCTTAAGTGGACACGTGAACTCCACGAATCTAGGTCGCCCAATTAAAAATTTAGTAGTTTAGGCCCTCTGGCGAAAATATCGCAAAACACCCATTTCATATTGCATGAACGCAAGACTTTTCTCTCTCTTCGTTGCTAACTCTTGTCGCTATCGGACATGCTGTCCGCTCTCTCTTCGTTTCTAACTCTTGTAACTGTCGGACCTGCAATGTAAGCACTGTTGTTTTTACGTCCCGTCCTGGCATAGACGCCGGACAAATCATGTGGCCGCTGCAGCCTTCGTAATGCCTACTGATTGAATAAAGGGATTTACTGGATATCGTCTAAAATATGTGTTCCCTTCTCTGGATCCATGTGTTTATCTCCTAAATGAATAAAAGTGTTTTCCTGAACCACACTCAGCCCGACTGCATCTCTCCAATTTGTGCGCAGCGATTTACTAGATGATTCACTCCTCGTGCCCGACTGCATCTAAATTTCCCAAATGTGATTATTATCACATTTATAAAGTCGACAGGATTTATACCTGTCGTGGAATCCTCAGCGGATATCTTTCATAAAAAGAAATTTTTCAAGTGTCTTTACGTCATGTGCTTAAATCTGAAAATTTGTGCAGTTTCTTCATGTTGTTAACTCCGCTGGGTTTCGAGTGTTTAATTCCATACAAGAATTTCCAAAGCTTTTTCCGAATCTTCCAATGATATTTTTACGTACAAGAAAGTTATGCGATGTCTTCGTTTTCACCTCAACGGATCCACCCTTTTCTCAATCTGTGTGCTCAATTCAGTATTTACACGTTTCTTCTATCTTCAGTGTGGTAAAATCTACAGTATAAAATTATCATGTTTTATTTACCTTCCCACAACGCCACAGTGTGTTTTTGAATCCTTATCGTGATCGTGAAAATTCTACTACTAATATGTTGTGCAATGTGCTTTGTTCGGCTTGTGTTCTACATTGGCCTGTGTTGTGCTGCAATAAGAAGAAATACGCCAGCAACTTTCGCCAGCAACAGTTCATTCCCAAGAACTTTTGCGTTGTTAAAACATTTGCAATCATCTTTTAAGAGACTAAATTAAAATTAATTTACGCCGACGAGAAAAAAAAATAATGGTAATAATAAATAAATAAATAAATGAACAGAAATTAAAGGTAAGACAAATTGTATATCAAATTACTTTTTTCATATGTGTTCTTCATGATTAAATGGTGAAACTTAATGTTGTTAAAGTATAAATTAAATTTATCTTGGAAGTGTATAAAATTTTATGTAAAATTGTAATTAATGTTTAAATATTGTGTTCGTAATAATGTTGATGATTTAAAGACAATTTGATCAATTATTAATCTAACGTAATCCTCTTTTGCTTAATATAAATTCGGAATCAGTTTTATCTTTTTACAAATCAGTAAAAAGTATCTACTTCGCGTATAGCTTAAGAACCCTCTATGTGAAAGAGATGAATGGAAAAAGTAGGTCAAACCCTCCGAATTTACTGTGCCGCGCTGTGCTATCAACATATGGAGGGTCAAAGGTAACTTATTCCCCCCCGAAAGGAGAGCAATAAATTTAGTTCCTCATCGTTTGGATGTACTCGAAACGCGTAAAAAGCTAAAGCTCTTATTTTGATGTTTTGATCATTGGATATTTCTTCTCTCTCCTTTCAAATGGTAAAAGAAGATAGGTTTCGGTTTCTAAATTTCGGGTTGGATATAGATGCGGAAAAAGATGAATAAAAATTAATTAAAATAATGAATAGTTAAATTTTAAATTTATCCACAAAAATATTTATCAACTTATGTAAACGGTTTGTAATCTATTTTAAGAAATTATAAGTGCTTAAAAAATTGTTTTATGTTACTGAAGTATTAAAGTACAAACATTGCTAACTTAGTATTCTTCACAAGTTACCTAAACATTGTACTTTTTTACATGGTAAATTGAAAAAGGTATGTGGTTTCGAATCCTCGTGGGTATATTATGTAGTTGAAGGTTAAATAATGGTATGAGAGTAATATGTTTTTCAGGAGATTTTCTGGTACAGTAGAAATTTCAAAGAGCAGATATCTATAACAGTATAGCAACGGAGCTCTTTCTAATCTATTAAGCGTCCCTATGCCACGGTTGAATATTAACATCCGTCTGCTATAGAGGAAGTGCCCATTCCAGAAAATTCTCAAAATGATAAAGGATAAATAAAAAGAAACAAAAAAAAAGTAATGTTTCATATATGATAAAAAGAGAGGTATGTTTAAGAGGTAAGAGGTTATATAACAGGAGGATTCATACCAAAATGCTAGTAGTACGATTAAATTAAAATATCGTGTTATTTATGAAAGTTAAAGTGTTTATATAAGAAATTAAATATGATAAATATTGAGAAAGAATTTAGTACATTTATCTGACTTATTATTTTAGAGGTTATTATTTTTGTGGATATAATATTGTTTTGGATAGTGAATATTGAATATTGAAATTAAATTATTGCAATTAGTATGAAATATTGAAATTGAATTCGAACATGGAGATTCTTATTCTGTAAATGATATAATGTGTGTTTACCTTTGATGCATACAGTGTACTTAAAATTTTGTAAAATTTTATGTCAACGGAAAAGTCTTCCTGTCAGCAAGAACTTTTCTTATTTCGATGGGGGGGAAATGTAACAAGAAAACGCGACGTTCTAAATTACTTTACTTTAAAACAGATTCTAAATTCTCTTTTTAATAAAGCACGACCCCTTTTCCAAAATTTGTGACCTAAAAGTAAAGTAAGTATAATTTATCGCAGCCCTGCAGATCATTAAGCAGGCATGTGAAGTATCGGAACTCAATAACATCCCCAGATATGAGTGTTCGAAAGTTTATGAGATTCCGAATGTCCGTATAGTGTCAAAATTCTTGAAGAGCCCTCGAAACACTCTGAATTTATGTCTCTGTAACGTCAAAAAAACCCACTTTACAAGAACTTATGGCCACTTAGCCTATGCCCAGGCCATAGGTCTCAGCTCTAGCAAGCGCGGAATTTATCAGTCCCCGGGAAGCTTAAGTGGACACGTGAACTCCACGAATCTAGGTCGCCCAATTAAAAATTTAGTAGTTTAGGCCCTCTGGCGAAAATATCGCAAAACACCCATTTAATTTTGCATGAACGCAAGACTTTTCTCTCTCTTCGCTAACTCTTGTCGCTATCGGACATGCTGTCCGCTCTCTCTTCGTTTCTAACCCTTGTAACTGTCGGACCTGCAATGTAAGCACTGCTGTTTTTACGTCCCGTCCTGGCATAGACGCCGGACAAATCATGTGGCCGCTGCAGCCTTCGTAATGCCTACTGATTGAATAAAGGGATTTACTGGATATCGTCTAAAATCTGTGTTCCCTTCTCTGGATCCATGTGTTTATCTCCTAAATGAATAAAAGTGTTTTCCTGAACCACACTCAGCCCGACTGCATCTCTCCAATTTGTGCGCAGCGATTTACTAGATGATTCACTCCTCGTGCCCGACTGCATCTAAATTTTCCAAATGTGATTATTATCACATATATGTGTGTGTGTGTGTGTGTGTGTGTGTGTGATAATAATCACATTTGGAAAATTTAGCACAAGGGGATTGATGCGTAGAACTTATGGGAGATGCAGTCGACACTAGGGAGTGATGCAGTCGGCACGAGGGTGTTGATCATACAGTAAATCGCTGCGCAAAACGTGGAGAGATTTAGGAAGAAACAAACACATATGCAGTCGCTCGTTCAGTGATGAGAGTAACATACATGGGGCCAGAGAAGAGGAACACAGATTTCAGACGATATCCAGGAATTCACCTTTATTCCATCAGTAGGCATTACGAAGGTATTAGCTGCAGTGGCCACATGACTTGTCCGGCGTCCATGTCAGGACGGGACGTGTTAACAGCAGTGTTTACATGCCAGAGTTAACTGAGAAAAGCCGTCGTGTCCACCAGATTTCTGGCGTCCGTGGACAGCACATCTGACAGCAACGAGAGTTAGGAGAGAAGAAGAGAAAAGTCTTCCGTTCGAGCAAATAGTAAATGGGTGTTTTTCGATATTGACGCCAGAGGGACTAAACTACTTAATTTTTAATTGGGCGTCTTTAGGTTCGTGGAGTTCACGTGTCCATTTCTGTTATCCCGGGGCTTACTTTATTGCTAGATCCCGCGCTTGTTAGAGCTGCGACCTTTTGACCCGGATGCAGGAGAAGTGGCCATAAAGTTCTTGTAAAGTGTGGTTTCGACGTTATAGAAGGCATAAATCCAGAGTGGTTCGAGGGCTCTTCAAAACTTTTGACATTACACTCACATTCGGAATCTCATAAACTTTGAACACTCATATTTGGGGATGCTATTGAGTTCAGATATTTCACATGCCTGCTTAATGATCTGCAGGGCTACGATAAATTATCTTATTTTACTTTTAGGTTGCAATTTTGGAAAAGGGGTCGTGCTTTATTAACAAAAAAATATGCTTTAAAGTAAAGTAATTTAGGAAGACGCGTTTTCTTGTTACTTACACACACACACACACACACACACACACACACATATATATATACACTGCTGGCCACTGTAAATGCAACACCCTGAAGAAAACATGCAAATAACATGAAATTTACAACATGCATTAGCGGAGGTGAGATATGCAAATGATTAGAATTTCAGCGCAGACACACATCACGCGCGCCCGTGGCGCCACTTCAAAGCGCTATTTATGGATTGGAGATTTCGACGATTTCAAGTTCGGCAATAGTGTTTTTCTTGTAGTTTTTTCAAAAAAACAATCAATGATGCCTCGTCGAAAACAGCGATCATCTTTTCATCAAGTATCCGAGTTCGACAGAGGAAGGATAGTCGCCTACCGAGATTGTGGATTATCTTTCAGGGAAATCGGTAGTCGTGTTGGACGAAACCAAACAACTGTAATGCGGATATGTGATCGTTGAATGCAGGAGGGTACGACGGACCGGCGTGTTCGATCGCATCCATCTCAGCGCACCACTTTACGTGATGACAGGCAAATTGTGCGCATGACAGTGACGGATCGCTCAGTCACATCACGAACCATAGCACAGCACATGCGGTCTGTAACGCATCATCCAGTGTCTGCGCGTACCATTCGACGCCGTTTACAGCAGAGTGGTCTGTCCGCAAGATGTCCATTATATATATATATATATATATATATATATATATATATATATATATATATATATATATATATATATATATATATATATATATATATATATATATATATATATATATATATATATATATTTATATATATATTTATATATATATATATATATATATATATATATATATATATATATATATATATATTTATATATATATTTATATATATATATATATATATATATATATATATATATATATATATATTTATATATATATTTATATATATATATATGTATTTCTATATATATATATATATATATATATATATATATATATATATATATATATATATATATATATATATATATAGTGTGTGTGTGTGTTTGTTTGTTAGACTTTCTGTTACGTTAAAAATATTACTACAGTTTCGCATTTAACAACAAATTTATTAAGTCTTTCTGGGAGAGAGATGGGGTCTTCCCTGCGAGAGGTGTTGTCGAGTCTACCAGAAGAGTGTCAATGAACAAGGAAATTGTACGCCACTTCGTGCCCGAAATTCTCGAAATGGAAATTTCCTTGTTGTCAGGATTGTCATAGTAAGCATATTTCCACGCGGGAATTTTAGCTCAGAGCTAATGATTAAAACTTATGACATGTAGTGACTAGTTGATTTTCTTCCAATTTCAGTCAACATCATCTTTTTTACGAAAAGGAGCTTCCAAGAACTACTTTGAGAAACGCCGAGAGCGACGACTCGTCTCCACCTTTTGCAACGGAACGGATTGCATCAGTATCAGAATGGCGATGACACTGAACGGTGAAACTGGCCACGTCCAGGAAATTGGAAGAGAAGTGCGAGTGGAATGGAAAATCCCCGACTTTTTCTCTCTGGCAGGAGAAGTTCATAACTACTACGAAAGTCCCGTTTTCTGGCTCTCTGATTCGTACTGGAGATTGTGGATATTCCCGAAAGGCACGAAGGATTATCCGGACTGGGTAGGTCTGTTTCTAAAGAGACAAGACTCCGATCCTCCGAAAAGTGTGACGGTAACGGTTGCCATCAAGAGAACTTATGGAATGCAAGATGGATGTAAAACTACCTCCATTTTCTGGAGAGGTTTGGACAAATTCATTTCAATAGCTGATCTGCAGAAGCGGAGGTCCGAGTTGGTGCCTTCGGACGTCTTGACCGTCACCTGCAGTATCAAAAGTGACTTTCCAAACCCTCATGAAGGTAGGTTTTGCAATTTTTTTCTATACCCGTTGACGCGGTCTGGTTTCTTGTTGGAGTACCCTATGCTTCACTAAGGGTAGAAAAAAATCACATCCCGTGTTACCTTGTCAAGGCTGCGAATGAATTGACATCGCAGAGCTACAATCAAAATGTTATGATGTAGGGAATTTCCCTATCAGCATTTTTCTAATCACAGATTAGAAAATTCTTATTTTATTCACTGGTTATTTTTTGTATATAGATAGACCATAAAATGCATGTTTTAAAAAAATTCCTTTTAATTTATTTTTTTTAAATCGTTTTCAATTTCGAACGATAAACATCGGTAATTAAATATTCTGTAAAAATTAACAACGGTAAAAAGAAGAAAAAAAGAAAAGATAACGACTCGTTTGTTATTTAAGAGGTTTATATTGATATAAATTTGCTAAAAAGGAAATTTATATCACTTATGCAAAGGGAAAAACTTCTAATTGCTCAAAGATTTTAAAATATTCAATTGCTATTTCACGAAACTTGTGATGTGCGCATAAACGGAACGCACAGCTAGAATCCCACTATTCCTTTTTTTTCAGCTTTAAAAAGCTTCGCACTTTGCATGCATTTCTAATGCATTTGCCGATCTTTGATGTCAATAATTTTTAGACAATCAATCCCTTACATCTCAATATGACGGGGACTGATGGTCTGCGATGTCAACGATGCATCGCATACAGGAGGAGGGAAACAGTCCATTAGTATCTATATCTCTTCGTTCGAGCTATTCGAGCGTGATGTATTTCGTGCGATCGCTGGCCTTCCTCTAACCGTCATTTTTCTTCTCCTTATCCAGTTTCCTTGTCAACCAGACTATGGAATCTTAGCCGTGACCTGAAGACGATGTTGGACGAAGGAAAGGGGACGGATTTCGCCTTGAAGCTGAAGGAAGGTCGCGAACTGCGCGCCCACAGGAAGATCCTGGAGGCAAGATGCGGCTACTTCGCAGGAATGCTCGCCAACGACTTCCAGGAGAACGCGAGCGGAGAGGCTGACATCGACGACATCGAAGAGGGCGTGTTCAAGTGCATCCTGTCCTACCTGTACACGGGAGTGGCGGAGGGGATGGCCGATGAGACTGTGTTCAAGATTTACGTGGCTGCCGATAAACTGCTGTTGGAGGAGCTCAAGAAATTGTGTGTCCACTACATGAGGAGAAATCTGAGCGAAAATCTGATATGCGACGTCTTAGCGATTCTCGAAAAATACGATGAAACGGATCTGGAAGAATGTACCCTGGATTATTTTAGTAAGCACTCAAAGGAGGTTTTTGAATCTGATGGATGGAAAAAGTTTAGAAAGGAAAACAGCCTGCTAGTGGCAACATTTTTCGAAAAATTCGCTGTTTGGAGGTCGCCGTAATTTCTAAAACTCTGAATGTCAACGTGGAGCTATAGATACTTTTCTGGTGTGAGTATATATATATATATATATATATATATATATATATATATATATATATATATATATGTGTGTGTGTGTGTGTGTGTGTGTGTGTGTGTGTGACATTATAAGTTGAATCCCGTCTTTTAATAAATTTGATTTCTTATTAAAATCCATTAGGTGTTCCTGCGCAAAGTAATATCCTTGTCGGCTTGTCACATTTTACCACATGACTTTCCATAATAACACACAATATGCACAATTGAAGAGGTACAGTTTTTTTTAAATTGAAGTTCTTTATTTCTCTAGAAGTTATAGCGGAGACAGGGCGTCCTTCTAGCATGACGCGAAACACACATGTGTTCACATACAGAGACAACCACAGAATGCCTGCTTGGCTCGTTTAGCCAGGGGCTCTACTAAAAATCAGCGACTGTTCACGTAAACACATATGTTTATCGTGGGTGGTAAGGCTGAATTACTTCTTAGAAGCACATTGGGTGCGTTTTATCTTTATGGTATTGTTTGACACTTTTGATCTCTTTATCTCTGGCACATGTAGCCATTATCTCTGAGATTTTGAGAGCTGCGGATTTAGATGACTAGAGACGGGGTTTTGTTAATCCTTTTGGGGTGCACGGCTCTATATTTCTATCAACTGGTTTGAATTTCTTGTGGTGTTTATCCCATACTTTTCACTCTCTACTGCGGTTATTTGCCTGAATGTATTTTTCTGGAACTTGCAGATTTTCACTTGTTGTTGGGTGGGCTATTCTGAGAAAAGGGGCCTATCTTAACAGATGTTGTCACCCGAATTATAGAAATAGACGAGATTCAACATATATATATATATATATATATACTAGGGGCTTTGCCCCTAGGCTCGCTACGCTCGCTCCCCTGTTATGGCTAATAGCGAGATACATAGGGGTGATTCTCGGGCAATGTAACAGCCATTTACTGTTGTCAGTCACCCTTATGCGAAGGGGAATCACTGTTGAATCACTGAAGTATCGTTCTTTAAAATTCAATTAAAATTCGAAATTTTAAGATAGAGACTTGAAATGAGGTTTATATGAATGAGAAAGCTTTCATCTTCCAGATGATGTAAATATTTTCTTTGTAAGATAAAAACTAGAAGAGCATCGAACGTAGATCCTCAAAAGTGCGTAAATTTCTCGAAAAAGTGGGTTTAATATTTTTAAGGAAAATATTAGTCTGTTTTAAATTATTTTTAAACAAATGAGGTCTTGTTTGAAGGAGAAATGTCTGCAGTCTTAGATTGTAAAAAGATCAAAATTCTACGATCATTTTTTTCCGAGATATCGTAATCTGAAGTTAAAAAAAACAAAATATCCCACAAAACATAATTGAATGAATCAATCGTTGTTTACAACCCAAGGGGAGAATTTGCGTTTCTTCCTACCGCGTTCGAAGAACCACCTATAAAATTTGTGATGAAGTATCGTTCTTTAAAAATCAATTAAAAATCGAAATTTTAAGATAGAGACTTGAAATGAGATTTATATGAATGAGAAAGCTTTCATTTTCCAGATGATGTAAATGTATTCTTTGTAAGATAAAAACTCGAGGAGCATCGATATTACATCCACATATGTGACGATATTTCTCGAAAAAGTGGGTTTAATATTTTCATGAAAATATTAGTCTGTTTTAAATTACAGTTCTCTCTCTGTTTAACGACTTTCAAGGAACCGTGGAAAAACGTCCTTAAAAAGAGATCGTCCTTAAACAGAATTTGTAAAAAAATACATTTCCCATAACGTCGGAGGGGCCGGGACAGGAAAATATCGTCTTCAAATAGAGATCGTCGTTAAACAGAGAGCCAACTGTATTATTAAACAAATCAGGTCTTGTTTGAAGGAGAAATGTCTGTAGTCTTAGATTGTAAAAAGATCAAAATTCTACTATCAATTTTTGGCGAGTTATCGTAATCTCAACATGTAAAAGTCACTATTTTCCCACAAAACATGAAATTTTAAAAAAACTTAAAGTCCCACGAACATGAGACATGTCTTACTTTCTTCCCCGCAATTTTCTGCTTCTATTGGTATCGGTCACGACTCCATACCCCCAGCGGTTTCGGAGGAGATTGCGTGACAAGCTTTTGACATCGGCGGCGGCGGCGCCAGTTACTTTTTTTTAGAATATATATATATATATATATATATATATATATATATATATATATATATATATATACACTGCTGGCCACTGTAAATGCAACACCCTGAAGGAAACATGCAAATAACATGAAATTTACAATATGCATTAGCGGAGGTGAGATATGCAAATGATTAGAATTTCAGTGCAGACGCACATCACGCGCGCCTGTGGCGACACTTCAAAGCGCTATTTAAGGCTTGGAGATTTCGACGATTTCAAGTTCGGCAATTGTGTTTTTCTTGTGGTTTTTTCAAATAAAAGATCAATTATGCCTCATCGAAAACAGCGATCATCTTTTGATCAAGTATCCGAGTTCGACAGAGGAAGGATAGTGGCCTACCGAGATTGTAGATTATCTTTCAGGGAAATCGGTAGTCGTGTTGGACGAAAACCAAACAACTGTAATGCGGATATGTGATCGTTGGATGCAGGAGGTTACGACGGACCGGCGTGTTCGATCGCATCCACCTCAGCGCACCACTTCACGTGATGACAGGCAAATTGTGCGCATGGCAGTGACGGATCGCTCAGTCACATCACGAACCATAGCACAGCACATGCGGTCTGTAACGCATCATCCAGTGTCTGCGCGTACCATTCGACGCCGTTTACAGCAGAGTGGTCTGTCCGCAAGATGTCCATTGCTTTGTCTACCCTTGACGCAGAACCACAGACGTCTCCGCCGCCAATGGTGCGATGACAGAAGGATGTGGACGGCAGAATGGAATGAAATTGTCTTTACTGACGAGTCACGCTTCTGTCTGCAACACCACGATGGTCGCATTCGAGTCTGGAGACACCGTGAAGAGAGGATGCTGAACAGCTGCGTTATGCACCGCCACACTGGTCCTGCACCGGGTATTATGGTATGGGGCGTTATTGGATATCACTCTCGCACACCTCTAGTACGCATTGTCGGTACTTTAAACAGCCAGCGCTACATCTCCGAGGTTTTGGAGCCAGTTGTCCTTCCTTACCTTCACGGCTTGCCCACAGCTATATTTCAACAGGATAATGCGCGACCACACGTGGCACGCATTGTCCAACGGTTCTTCGTCAATCGCCAGATTGAATTGCTTCCCTGGCCGCCTCGCTCACCGGATCTTTCGCCGATAGAAAACATGTGGTCCATGGTTGCTCTACGATTGACCCAGATTCCATCCCCAGCTGCCACAGCAGATCAACTTTGGCAACGTGTGGAAGCTGCTTTGTCTGCTGTACCCCAAGAACTCATCCAAAGTCTCTTTGAATCAATGCCGAGGCGTGTGGCAGCGGTGATCTCCAACAATGGCGGTTACTCTGGCTACTGATTTTGGCAGGAACCACACTTCACAGATGTCTATAAATTTAATCATATGATACTTGGTCAACATGTTATCTACAAAATAAATTTTGTTGTGTTATCTCTTGTCTTTCTTGGTGTTGCAATTTGGGTGGCCAGCAGTGTATATATATATATATATATATATATATATATATATATATATATATATATATATATATATATATATATATATATATATATATATATATATATATATATATATATATATATATACATACATACATTTATGTATACACACAAACATAAATATATATATATATATATATACATATATATATATATATATATATATATATATATATATATATATATATATATATATATATATATATAGGATGGCAAGATGTCTAGGGGAATGATAATGCAAATTTTTGCACAAACAAGTATTTATTATTCTTGGGACATGACAATTGCACGGGACATTTACTAGACAGTTATAGGGACATTCAGAATTAAAATAACCGCTCTCTTCACCATTTAACACAAATCAATTCGATGCGTGGGCAGTCTCGCGGAGATGACCTAACTCGTCACTCCCTTGAGATCGCTCTCCTGTTTTTCTCTTCACGCACGTTTTACCTTGCTGCGCAAACCTCAGCGACATCTAGTAGCCATTCTGCACAACGTAGCTATTCCGCAATCTTCTGGTACGGTCTGCCTCATTCCTATAGCGCTCGTCTATCCTGACTAGCAGTGTCCTCACTGCTGCAACAGCCTAGGATCTAAAATACACGAACTAAAAAAACAAAAACACATAGATTAGTATACAGTTTACAAACATTAAATTCTATCCAAAACATTTATATAAGTCAACATTTGGTCCAGGGCTTCATTTGGTCCGCCGATGAAGATGTAACATTTGGTCCTTCATGATCTCCAATTTTGGCGACATCGTAGCGATCATGGTATTTAACTTTAGTAACACGGTAGGGTCCAAAATATTTCGGTCGGAGTTTCAGCTTGCTTCCAAACTGAGTTCTCATAATTGCCACCAGTTCTCCTTGCTTGTACTGATAAGCTTCCTTGCGTTTTCTATTGTAAGTCTTACGATTCTCCTCTTGAATTTTTAAAATATTCTGCTTAGCGTCTTTCCTAATGCTATCACGATGTTGATTAAATTGGTTTTGACTTTCTTCCACAAGCAAATTTCTTATAAGGGCATCCTCGGGATTTTTCATTCGGGTTCCTATGAGTAATTCAAACGGTGAGTACTTAGTACTACGTGACGTACTGCAGTTTAAAACTCTTTGCAATGAGTCAACATGTTTAAACCACTTCGCGGGATCATTTAAGGACATCTTTGTTAATACCGGAATAAGGGTTCTATGTATTCTTTCCACTTGACCATTTGCTCTTGGTACTCCCGCAGTTATTTGTACATGATGTATATTCTCTTTAGTGCAGTATTCTTCGAATTCGTTGGATCTGAAAGCTCCTCCTCGATCACTGATTATGGTCGAAGGATTCCC
Source organism: Dolomedes plantarius (assembly GCA_907164885.2). NCBI lineage: Eukaryota > Metazoa > Arthropoda > Arachnida > Araneae > Dolomedidae > Dolomedes > Dolomedes plantarius. The sequence continues at coordinate 21,602,268 of OU015490.1, forward strand.
GAAGGTTTTCTGCTGTAGCTTTAGTCTTTCGATGACTTCTTGCGCTGTGGTACTTTTAGTTGGATAAAGCCATGTGAATTTTGTAAATGCATCTACGACCGTGAAAATGTGATTGTAATTCTTATTGGTTGTTGGCAGTGGTCCAATGAAATCCACATGATATGTTGATAATGGCGAATCTTCCTTAGGAATAGGATGTAACAGTCCTTCTCCTTTCCCAGTCTTCTTATTTACCACTATGCATTCAACACAGTTTCTTATCACATTCTCAACACACTTTCTCATGTTTGGGAAATAAAAATTGCGTTTCAGCAAGTCTTCAGTTTTTACAGCAGCAAAATGTCCAAAAGAATGTGCATTAGGGCGGAGCGTAAAAAAAAAGTTTTCGATTTTGTTTTTGCCCTAGTGCGGAAAAGTTGTGTACTGGTGGGTAGGTCACGTATGCAAAGTTTTGGGAAAAACAAAAAATATCTTCCGTCTCCATTTCGGCCGTGAATTTTAGCAGAATTTTACCATACAGTTAAAAATGTGTATTTCCATTGTTTTGCATGCAGCTTTTCGCTTTTTCTGAAATAAATTTCAGAAAAAATCCCAGAACTCACAACGGGGAGGTGGCTGCATTGCAAGTTCCACCCGTGCCCACCTATCCACCCAACCATACCTTTGCCCTTGCAGTTATTTCGGTTTTACTCGGTACTAGCATTTGGTTTCAAATGGTGGCATAGCTTTTTTCGACTCTGTTCGGGTTCTAACTAAACCGTCACGCTTATTTTCTCCACACACAGCCGCAGAAACCTCTGTTACTAGTTTCACGATACGTTCAACACTTTGGGTGTGGCAAGGACATTTTAGGCTTCCCAGGTGTTGAGCTACAGACTCTCCACTGGAAATCAAATTTCTGAAATCATCTTCTGTCAATTGGGAGTTCCGTCAAATTACATTTCTGCCAATCAATGAGGTCTATATATGAAACTGCCTCGAAGTTGAGTGACGGAATGTTGTAGTGTCTGATTCTTTCCCTTTTTTTTCCTTTCTTGGACGTAAAATCCTACGTAGTCCAAGTTCTGCAATGGACTTTCTGTCGTCTGTGATCATTGACAAGATTATTGCTTCCGGGTGGTTGAAATAGCCATTTCTCTGGATAATGGGATCGACCACAGTCTTTAAATCGTTTTTAAGATAGCGTGAGACGTTTATTGTCTTCAATAAATTTCGTGGACCATACGTGCAATATGGATTTGACTGTAAACCACATAGGTGGGTACACTTTCTTGATGAACTCTGCCAGAGTTTGAAGTTGGCTTGAAGGCTCTGACAAGCTAATGTATAAATGCTTTATTCGATTTGTAGTTGTTAGCCAACGTGCATCAGACATTTTACCAGGGTGCTTTTGTGACAAACTTGATGAACAGTTTCTATTTGTGACAGTTTGACAAATATCCCAAAGCTATTGCTTGTGTGTGCTAAGATCCTTTATGTCGATTTTCGGAAATTCGCTCGAAATGTCTACAAATCTCACAACTGGGAGGTTTTTACAATTTGCCAATATTTTCCCAGTAGGACCAGAAAATGCATTAGGGCCACCCGTTCCACCATCCAAATGCTGCACTAAATGTCGAGAGGCAACTCATTTGCGTGTAACTGGCAGATAAACCAGTGCAAGGGTTTCTCAATGGCTTCCCCAGAAAGGCGAATCACGTCGATTTTATAGCCAGTATTAACGTTTGTTCCATCGCACCCTATTGCTACTAGTTGATGAATGTCAATATTCTTATTTTCCATGAATTGCAGCATCATTTGAGAAATACTCAAAGCTGATGATGAAGTCAGTGCTATGTCTCCAAGGTACTTGCTTCCAGGTTCCTTAATCATTGTAACGTGTTCTTCCAGGACTGTTTTTTTTTGGTACATCTTTCCCCCTACGCTCTCTTGCATTAGAGTTTTGTTCTTCCTTCTGTCAAAATAAAGTTCCTTCAGTGGTTCCAGCTGTCTTTCATTTCCTTGCTGATATTCTTTTCGAATTTTTTTCCTCTCTCTTCCTATTTTATGTCTATAAATTACATTTAAAGTGTCTTTTTTGGTAATCATCCCCAAATCTTCTAAAACAGTGCTTGCAATGATGGCTCCAGCCCGATCTGAAACTCCGGTTCTGTCACAAGCTGTAGCAACTGCTGGGTATCGGCTTGATCTTAACGTCTTTTTACCTTCAGATTGAGTCATCCTGGATGTGGATGGGGAAGGCTTCAAGTGATCTATGTCACTATCGAAGTTATGTGGATTCACGTTAGAATCTGAATCAGGATATGTGAGCCTAGATGGCGTAACAGATGGCGAAACGTTTATTTTAAGACTTGCTGCTTCTGTCTCTTTCTGTTTCCTATCCGCTAGATTCTTTCAGTTTCTTTTAAGTCAACTGCGCCTATGGACATTTGCCTAAGTTGGACATTTGCCCGTTGGTCTATAAGAAAAGTTCTTTCCATTTTAGGGATCTTTTTATGCTTTGGGAAAGAACATTTGTTAAAAGAAACAAACTTACATGAAAAAATGTCGAACAATTTCCGTGAATGTTTCACGAAGGTTTTAAGAATCGTTTCTAAAGTTGTTGTTGACAATGTTTACATGCCAAAATATTTCTTTACCTTTCTGCACGCAGTGTGTCCACTGCTGCCTTTCTGTATTAAGTTTCGAATTACCTCTGTATTTTATTTAAGAACAAAATGACGAGTTGCATACAAAACAATGGAAATACACATTTTTAACTGTATGGTAAAAATCTGCTAAAAATCACGGCCGAAATGGAGACGGAAGACATTTTTTGTTTTTCCCAAAACTTTGCATACGTGACCTACCCACCAGTACGCAACTTATCCACACTAGGGCAAAAACGAAATCGAAAACTTTTTTTTTACGCTCCGCCCTAATGTGCATGCTTTACAACGTCTACTTGCATCATTCCAGGTACTACCAGTAACTCTTCATCATTATCAATCTTATACAAGACATTATTATTCAAGATAAATTCGGAGGTTTTGCCTGCCTGTAATAGTTTCTTGATGGTTTTGATATATTCGTCACTTTCTTGAGCATTAACAATTTTGTAAGTCAACTCATCGCTATTCACAAGCATAACGGGGAATCTGCTCAATGCATCAACGTGTTGCATTTGTTTTCCAGGGCGATGTACTACTTCATATTGGAACTCTTGCATGAATAATGACCATCTGGCAACTTTTGGTGTAAGTTCCTTTTTATCTAGGGTTTTTGCAAATGCCGCACAATCAGTGAAAATTTTGAATTTGGTTCCCAATAAATAATTTCGAAATCTTTTTAAAGCCTGGATAATCGCAAGCACTTCAAGTTCATAGCTACACAACTTTTCTTCCTGGATGGAGGTTTTTTTGCTCATATACTGAATTGGATAATAGCGCCCATCATCACTCTGCTGGAAAAGTATTGCCCCTAACCCAAGTTTACTTGCGTCCGTGTGTAATTCCAATTTCTGCCCTTCTCTGTAAAGGTGTAACAGGGGTTCATTAGACAGCGCGTCTTTAAGTTTTTGAAAGGCTATTTTCTGTTCAAAGCCGAATTCGAAAGGTTTTGAGGCTCGTAATAAATCACTAAGTGGTCTTGCTATAATGGCACATGAAGGTATGTACTTTCTAAAATATCCTGTCAACCCCAGGAAACTGTACTTCTTTGGCATTTTTGGGTTCAGCAAAACAACGGACTGCTGCAGTTTTCTCTAACGACGGTCGAATAGTACCATTTTCAATGATGTGGCCTAAAAAATTGATTTTCCTCTGCAAAAATCGGCACTTCTTAAGGTTTAACTCAAGACCATACTTGGAAGCTGTTTCTAACACACGACTTAATTTTTTATGCGCTTCTTTTTCATTGATAGCTGGGATTATGATATCATCTAAATAAATAACTAAAGTCCCGTCTCTCAATAGGTCTCTAAACACGTAATTGATGTATCTTTGAAAGTAATTGCTGCTAATGGACAAACCAAACGGTACTCTTAGGAATTCATACTGGCCTGACTCTGTTACAAACGCAGTGTATTTTCTACTTGCTTCATCCACTTCTACATGGAAGAAAGCATTTTTCAAATCGAGAGTCGTGAACACCCTTCCATTTTCTAACTTATCCAACACTTCCTCGATAACAGGTAGCGGATATCTGTCTCTAACTATTCGCTTATTCAAAGCTCTGTAGTCAATGCACAAACGCATCGTATCATCCTTCTTTCTACACACCACAACAGGCGAAGCAAAATCAGAGCAACTCTCCCTAATTATCCCTTGCTCTAACCAATCATTTATTTGTTTTTCGACTTCTCTCTTTTCAGGAAGCGACAACCTGCGTGATCTTTGACAAATGGGTCTCTCATCGGTCAGAATTATTTTCATTTTCAAAGCTGTAGTTTCTGTTTTGTTTGGCTCATAATTTTGAACAAGCGCGTGAATTTCGTTTCTCAATTTACAATCAGTAATGTGTGACAGGTCAAAAGGGCAATCCTTATACGATTCGGATATTCTCACTAAGAACGAAGCTGATGAATCGTTGTTTATATTCGCGCGCTCTAAATGTTTTCCCGTTTCCAAGCATGTACCGCTCGTAGGCGCCACCGCCTCCTCTGGTTTCAATAACATGTCGTAAATTTTCGCTGGCAAAATAACTTCCGCAACAATCTCAGAGCTCGCAGCCAAGACCTATCGCGCTTTCCCGCCTTCGCGTAGCGAAATGCGAAACTTGTAAACCTTCTCCAGCCGGCGCTCACCGAACACACTTGTCAAAACAATCTGAGAATGAATTGGCTTTGCAGCCGAAACAAAATTCTTGTTTACGATTATCGAACTCGCACCACTGTCTACCGTGGCGACTAAGGGTTTTCCGTCTATAAACACGTCGACATACTGGAGCTCACTGAATAAATAGTCATTTTGAGTTGGGATAGAAGTTGAAACGTGATTGATGCCGTATTTTTGGTCACTTTTGTTTTCTGCATTCGACAATTTCTTTGTACAGTTTCTAGCAAAATGCGGCCCCCCCACAAACATAACAAGATATAGGTTCTCTACTAGAAAATTTTTGATTCTGTCTCTGAAACTGCCTCGGGGAATGGTTTCCATATTCAAATTTTGTACGATCTTTGATAGCGTCACTTTCATTCCTAGAACGAACACTCGAATAGTTCCGCGTTTCATGCAAAGTTTTATTTTTAGAAACAAAAAAAACGTCACAAGTCTTTCCTAGCTGTTCAGGCGTCAGCCACGAGTCGGCCTGTGTGATTTTAATGTGAGAAGCTGTTTCTTGATCTAGTGTGTCTAAAAATTTATCGCTCACCATTAGGTCAAAAAGTTGTTTAAAATCAGAAACATTACGGATTTTGAGATAATATTGGAACATTGCACTTAAGCGTGTTGCAAACTGAACATGCGTCTCATTCACCTGCCTTCTAGCTCTTCTAAAATTAAGTAGACACTCTTGAGCCGTGGGTTGGAATTCTTTCATGATTAAAGATTTAACTAACTCATAGTTATTCATTTCATCATCTTTAACGTATAGTAAAATGCTATGGGCCTTCTCTCCGAGAATATTTATAAGAATTTCGGATTTCAATTTCTCTGGGACATCCTTAACTTTAAACGCTCGTTCCAATGATTGGAAAAAAAGGCTAAAATTTTCCGCTTTTGTCGGCAACTGTATTGTTAGAGTTTTTACACTTTTAATCAAATTTTCAAGATCACAAACCTCAGTATTTGATACATCTTGAGCTGCTACTTCTGCTTTCGATTTGCAAAGTTCTACCTCTCGTTCTATGCTTTGGAGCTTTAATTTTTCTAATTCTAGTTTTGAGTTTGTTAGCTGCAGTTCAAGCTCAGCTTTTGGCTGCCGATCCTCAATTATTCGGTTAAGAAGATTCATTACAAATTCCGGGTCATCTTGGAATGCTTTAGATTTCTCTAGTTTATTTTTTAACTCTATAATCGTTTCTTTTGCAATGCACTGCTCACCAATCTCAGTAAGAACATTCACTATGTCCTCTTTGCGCGTATTCTTGTTATAATTAATAGTAGTAGACATTTTTCATAAATCTTTTTCTCAGCAATAGAGTTATAAAAAGAAGGTATCCTACCTTTTCTCGCAGGACTCTTGCATCAGTGGTTGCTGTCGCATCAGTAGTGGAATTCACCGTGTATCCAAAATGTAACACAATAAATCCAAAAAGTATATCACTATAAATCCACGGATTGTTCTTTCATATCACAGTCACTTATATAAATTAACCACAGTCACTAATTGTCCTCAAAGTCCTCAAAGTCCATCCGGGGCGATCCCCCAAGTTTATAGGATGGCAAGATGTCTAGGGGAATGATAATGCAAATTTTTGCACAAACAAGTATTTATTATTCTTGGGACATGACAATTACACGGGACATTTACTAGACAGTTATAGGGACATTCAGAATTAAAATAACCGCTCTCTTCACCATTTAACACAAATCAATTCGATGCGTGGGCAGTCTCGCGGAGATGACCTAACTCGTCACTCCCTTGCGATCGCTCTCCTGTTTTTCTCTTCACGCACGTTTTACCTTGCTGCGCAAACCTCAGCGACATCTAGTAGCCATTCTGCACAACGTAGCTATTCCGCAATCTTCTGGTACGGTCTGCCTCATTCCTATATATATATATACATATACATACATACATTTATGTATACACACAAACATAAATATATATATATATATACATATATATACCCAACAAACACAGAAGCATCGGGCCGGGGTCGGAAGGTTCCGGCTAGCCGATTTCACCACTGCCGGGCCGGCGCATTAGGTCAGTATCGTTTCCGTCACGGCTGTGTCCTCTCGCCCGCGACTACCCCGTCGACTGCCGGGCCGCTTCCGGTAGGATTCGAGCCATCGTTCATCCGACTACGAACCGTTAGGCAGCCGCGATTAAGCCATCGATGCGGACAGATAGCCGGAACGTAACCGGAGGTTGACGGGCCGGTTACGGGAGCAATAATTGGTGTCGACATACCGTCATCTACCCATCTCGTAAACAGCAATGTGCCGTAGGTCCGGGCATCATGCCAGCATTCTACCAGAATCGGACCGCCGGCATTTTTTCTAAGTTTTACGTAGGACCCTTTTGTTTATATGCTTTTTATTATTATTTATTTCATTGACGATTAACCTCTGATATCAACCCTTTCACTTTTATTATTTTTTTTGCCTTCATATTTCTAGCATTTTTTCCAGTTTTGCCTTATGTATTTTTAGGTATTACCAAATACTGATCTTTGTTATTACCTAAAAATTTGTATATGAATCGCTAGTTTACTTGTTAGAACAAAACCTCATTTTGCATTAAGATACATTTACCCAAATTTGAAAGTTAAGATAACATTAATACCAACCATTAAAGCTAAATCATCTTTCCACTCGATCTAAGGTTACAGTTTGTTTTTTTTAAATTTAGAATGAGATTATAGTACGTAAAACAGTACTACTTTAATAATTAACCCAAAAATTTGTACTTCCCCAGTATAAAATTTATTAACATAATTTGATAAATTTATAAACATAAATTTGATACATTCTTCTAACCTGAGTAATGTGTAGTGTGTATGATGAAGCCCATCTTTGTGAGCTTGTGAAAACTTGCTCAGAATTTATTTAAATTATTTTTTGGTGTAGAGTTAATAAATGCTCTACAGATAAGAAAATTATTTTTTGCATAGTTTTGTGAATTAAAGAGTAATTCATTAAATTCTTATGTCATTTTAAAAAAATATTTTCTTTTCTATTATATTGGACTTAATATCCAACACTTGATAGTACTATTTTTGAGAAATAGTACTATGATAGTAATATCTTCTATTGTAATTTTGAGAAAAATTAGACATACATGTTTTTAAATACAGAAAAGAGCTGGTTTAAAGTAAAAATAGTTTATTTAGAAAGTACATAGCACATTTACACAATTTTTTTCTATATTTTCTACAAAACAGGATCCTTTCGCTGTACCTCTGGCTCCATCTTTACAGCATCTAGGGAAAAAAAAGAAAGAGAAAATCAGTTCATAAATTTATGTGAAAGGAAAATGACTCCCATCCCCAGATATAATTTATGAATCAAAAGAATTTATTTAAATTATTTTTCTATGTAGAGTTAGTAAATGCTCTGCAGATAAGAAAATTATTTTTTGCATAGTTTTGTACATTAAAGGGTAATTTATTGTTGTAAAATAGTTGATTGTTGAAAGTAGTTGAAAAATTCATTGTTGATAAAGTAGAATTAAATAAATCCAATTAGGAAATATAAATTATGAGACAGGGGTTTAAAAAAACTTGATACAAAACAGCACCCAACACATGAGTGCAGTTTTAAATCTGTTGTCATTTTATTGATAACTACTTCCAAGAAGTAAATTCCTACCACATTTTTTTTGTAAAACCAATTACATACTGTGAAAACTACATCATGTAAAAAATATTTACTTGATTAAATAAATATACTAATAGAAAATAGTTATAAAATATTTGTTAAAGAGTATTCCCCTTTTCACTAAATTTCTCTCTGTACAGTAGAAAATCCAACCATGTCGATTAATTTGTTATTATAGATATAAATAAAATAGGGTAGATTGCCTTGATAAGAGTACAATTAAGTTTTAATGTTGAGCATAATTTCAGCTCAACGTTGAAAGCTGAATCAGAGACTTGTCTATAATGACACCAAAATTTCCTCTTCACTATTGACAATAATGCTGTTGAAAGTAGAGAAACACAAGAATAAAGATTGAATGCTAAGTAAAACATTAGCATACAAAATCTTAAATTTCTAAATTTGATTACAACATGCCATAGAGAGCATTAATACAGATGCTGGGTCAGATTTAGAAATTTAAGATTTTATATAGTATTCAATCTTCATTCTTGTGTTTCTTTACTTTCAACGTGAGAGTGATTCTCGATAGTGAAAAGAAAATTTTGTTGTCATCTCAAGTCTCTCAGTCAGCTTTCAATTATTGTACTCTATCAAGGCATTCTAATCTATTTTATTTATATCTGTAATAACTAATCATTTAATTGACAGGATTGAATGTCTTACTGTACTGAGAAATTTAGTGAAAAGGGTGAATACTCTTTAACAACTAATCTATTACTATAATAATGAATAAAGTAAAACTTTATTATATGATGTAGCTTTCACAGTAATTGGTTTTACAAAAATTGTGGTAGATAGTAATTTGGGATACTAACTTCTGCATAGTATTTTAATAGAGCATATCTTTTGTTACTTAATTGTCAAATTATGGTGGGGATCTGTGTATAAAATATTTTTTTATTTGTGAGCAGCTGTTATTAGGGATAACCACAGTAAAAAATTATTCAAAATATACTATTTAGATTCAATAATTATTAACAATTGTTATGATATATTGTTTGATTAGTCTAGGTTAATTTGAAAAATGAGGTGGGTAATATTGACTAGCTGTCAATGTTGAGTGAAATGGCATAGATTATATTATAAAGCGTGAAAAAACACTTAGACTGTTTGAACCAAGCTTCTAACCCAAATTTAAGTTTTTAAAAAAATATTTTGCTAATGAGAGTATTTTCACAGATCTTAACAATGGAATAGAAAACCCGTATAGTCAACAAATTCATGGATAAACGATTCAGTTCTAAAAGCAAAAAGCCTGGTTTCTGTATACTGTTGTAACATGATTATTATAAAAGTATACAGAAACCAGGCCTTTTGCTTTTAGGGCTGCATCTTTTATCCATGACTTAGTTGACAATACAGGTGTTATGTTCCATTCCTTAGATCCATGAAAATATTTCCAATTTTAAAAGTTTCATTAAATTTTTTTTAAAATTTTGGTTAGAAGTTCGGTTTGAAAAGTTAAAAGTATTTTATTGCACTTTGTAAAATAATCTATGCTACTGCACTCAACATTGACAGCCAGTCAATCTTTGTATGCTTGCATCATTTTTCAACTTAACTTAGATAAACCAAATAATACACCATAAAAAAACCTACACACTTGCAAACATAACCTTATTATAGTCAACAATTATTTAATAATTAACTGAACCTAAATAATATATTTGGAATATTTTTTTACTGCCCTTATCCTTACACTTTATAATAACAGCTGCTCACAAAAATATATTTTATGTGACAGATCTCCACCAAAATTTGACAATGAAATAATAAAATTAAATACTAGGCAGAAGTTAGTATTCCAAATGACATTCAACTACCTATTAGCTCATCAACGAATAATCTAATACATCTAAAAGCAATATATTATTATTATTACTTCTGTAAGGAATTATGAATGAACCTCTAACTACTTCTCATGAAATTCTGATAATTAAATTAAAAAATTTTTAACATTAACTATCAAGAGTAAAATAACCCTTGGCATTTTATATCTTTATAATATAAAAATATAAAATTTTTTTTGGTAAGCAGTTATGATAAAAGACTTTCACAAGAGTCCCGGTTAACTGAAGTCCCTGAACTGCACTTCAGACATACCTAATACTTTAATAACATGCTTGCCAGTTAAAATATAATGAATAAAGGAAATCAATATCAATCCACAAATTACTGCAACCAAAGTTTATGAAAATGTTCGGATTAGCGTATAAAATATACAAAGAGAAATTTGAAAATTTGAGTTGTTTATTAATTAAGAATTATGTAATAAAAATATTTTTTATGGTTTTTCATAGAAAATTCAAATTTAAGTACAAAAATAAATTTTAAAAAAATATATTATCAACTTTGTGATTTTGCCCACAAGTTCACTGCTGAAAAAAATAAAGGATATCTAGAGAATAAAAAAAAAATGGGTTCAGTGAGGTTAAAATGAACTTACAGATTATGAATCGAGCACACTGCCAAGTGAGTTGTGGAATCTTTTCATGGAAATCACAATGTGAAGATGGATTCCAGTTTCAGAATTCTGTAAAGAAACCAATATTTTCTTACAATGCCATAATAAAAATTAGAGTGATTTGTGACACCAAGAAGCATTGAAAAGCAGAGTTCATTATTTATTTATTTATTTTACAAATGCCACACACTACCAAAAATAGCACCTATGCAATCAGTGCACGTGCTCTCCAATACTTCTCAACAAGATCAGTAAAACATTTTAGTGCAGAGCACTCGTCTATTTGCTTATCAGTGAAATAAAAAAGGTAGTATGACCCCCTTACATGTATACTTTGGACCATAGGCGTAGCGTGCTTCTAACATTTGGGACGGATACAAATTGAATTCAGCTAGGGCCCTTCTCAGCGCATTGACTACCGATCAATCCTTAAAATTTGAAATATGATTTTTTGAAATTGAGTAACAATAGAATTGATGTTTGAGTAGTATTCAAAAAGTTATACAATGAGAAAAATAAATGTAATATAAATAAAAGAAGAAAAAAAATGTAGCATGCTTCTAACATTTGGGACGGATACAAATTGAATTCAGCTAGGGCCCTTCTCAGCGCATTGACTACCGATCGATCCTTAAAATTTGAAATATGATTTTTTGAAATTGAGTAACAATAGAATTGGTTTGAGTAGTATTCAAAAAGTTATACAATGAGGAAAATAAATGTAATATAAATAAAAGAAGAAAAAAAAATGTAGCATCGAATTTTTGTTATGGATCATATCATTGTTAAAAACTATGTTAGGGCTAAAGACATAATCGGTATTTTCAGTGTCACAGTTTGAAAAAAATGGGAAAAAACCAACTTTTTAAAAAGTTTTCTACAATTTTCTGATTTAACTGAACCAAAAATTTCTCCTCACATGAATTTTCAAATCAGATTAAGTGAAAATTACACATAATGGAATATGCACTGAGCATATAATTTAATACCAAAAATTACCTGGTGATTAAAAGTTGAGAAGTAATCAGACTTTCAATGTGCTGAATATGTTTAGCACAATATTTAAATAAGACTTTAATATACATGAACTAGATTACTACCTCGCAAAACTTCCAAGAAACAATTTCAACTAACTATTGTATAACTTTTCCATATAATTTGGCTTTCCATAAAACTCCAACTGATGTTCAGAATCAGTTGAGTTATTTTTCAGGCACAACTTTATCAACATATTTAATTATGAAACTTTGAGAAAGTAAAGACAATTTACAATGCATTTCCCCCCATTTTTTAAACAGCTAAACAAGATGCTCAGTGGAATTTTAAAAAATTTAGTACAAATTTAGTACAGGATCAAAAATATAAAATAATGGTCTATTAGGATTGAAGGATGATTATATACTTAAACAAGGGGGGTAGCAAAATAGGATATTGTTTAATAATAAAGTCAGTTGTTCAGTCAAGAAGTCAATTATTGTATTTTGATGATCAGAAATTTTATGTCTTAGAACATCAAGCAATTCAATTACCACATTTAATACATTTTCACCATCACTCATTACTGTTTTCATTTAATCCAAATTCTTTATATAAGTATTAAGACTTAAAATGGAATAAACATGTTTAACAGAGAGAAAAATTTATGGCATGCATAAAATTAAATTTTACCAAAATTTAAAATTACTTAGCCCATTAACTAATGATCTAATACATCCAAAAGCAATTTCCTTTTTACTACTTCTGTAATGAATTATCAACGAACCTCTAACAACTTATCAGGAAATTCTAAAAATATTTTTAAAATTTTAATGTTAACCATTAAGAATAAATAAAGCTTGGCACTTCACATTTTCATAATATAAATATCATTTTTCTGTTATTATAAAAGACTCTGTAAACCAGGCGTTTTGCTTTTTGGAACTGTATCTTGTATCCGTGAATTCATTGATTATACAGGAGTTCTATTCCATTATTAAGAAAGGGTTATTTCATTCACTTATCAAACACACATTTTGATATAATAAACCACAACTCACAATGGATGTCTTATCTACAATTTTATAAACAAACTTTGTCTATGAACACATTTTATATTTTCTAAATAAACCTTGGCATTTTATAATTTTATAATATAAATCTCTTTTTTTGGCAAGAGTTAAAGTCTTTCACAAGAGTCGTGTTAAATGAAATCCCCGGACTGCACTTTCTCACTCACCTAAAACCTTAACAACAAGCTTCACAGTTAAAAAAGAATAAATAAAGAAAATCAATATTCTATCCACAAATTATTGAGACCAAAGTTTATGAGAAAGTTCAGATTAGCGTCTAAGTTAAAAAAACTAATTTGAAATTTTTAGTTGTTTAATAAATATTTTTAGTTTTTTTCATAGAAAAAATTTAATTAGTTAAAAATAAATCTAAAAAAATATTAAAAACAGTGATTTGGGCCACAAGTCCACTGCTGAAAATAAAAGTATATCTCGAGAATAAAAAAAGGTAGGCTCAGTGGCGTTAAAAACTTACGCAGGTTTATGAGATCCAAGTGGTATTTGTCTTTCAAGCCTGAAGCTCTGAATAGATTCCAGTTTCAAAATTCTGTAAAAAAACCAATATTTTCTTATAATGCCATAATAAAAATTTAATGTTTTATCAAACCAAGAAGTATTGAAAAGTAGAGTTCTTTATAAACTTGCTTATCACTAATATAAAAAGGGGAAAAGAAACTAATTTTACCCTTTATATATATATATTAAGCCAATAAGTTCACATTTATTTTGCACAGCATGACAACAAAATAATTTCCAAAAGACCTTTAGAGATGAACAGCTTATAGATAGTTATTGAGAACATTCTCAGATTTATAAAAACTCTTATCGTACAATATCTATTACAATAAAGCAATTTTTTGTATGTACACATTCTGATAATCTACAAATCTATATACTTATAAATATATAATTTAAAAACATGGAATGCAAATTAATAAGTTAAGAAACAATTTATGTATCTAAATAGTCTATTTTGGAATAATTTTCACTGCCATCATCTCTAATAACACTGATAAAAGTGATTTCAAACACGATACAAATTAGAAAATTAAATGCACGTGGCATCTATATTGACACAAATTTAAAACTCTAAACTTCTCATTACTCCAGAGGTTCTTTGAATGAATTCAGGAATACAATGGAGTTCACATACATACAAAAATTAATAATTCTTGAAAATATATATACACTCAATTGCAAGAATATATACACTCAGTTGCAAAAGTATGCACCATTATGTTATTCCTAAAGAGTGAAATTGTTTTATTTTATATCTTCAGAGAGAGTAGAAATATAATCTAAATATCAAAGCCAGTTCAAAATATTGATTAATAGCAATTGAAATTCAAAATGTTCCTTAAATAAGCTTTTTATTTAATGAGATATTCAAGATAAAAAAATGCTCCAATATTTGCTATTGTTTCAATATTTACTTGACATGTGGATACTGATTAAACAATATTTTGATCTGGTTTTGAAATTTTGAATATATCTTTGCTCTCGATAGACATAAAGAAATTTCACCCAGTAGGAATAACATATACATATATAGCAATTGAGTGTACACATAGAACATTATAAATAGAATTTAAAAAAAATTATATTTTAAGGCTATTAAGATTATACATGAAAAATACCTATTAGTGTTTAGCATTTAAATTAAAATATATAATTATACTAAATACATTCTTTTAAATTATGAACACAAAAATTTTAAGAATATTTGTTCTTTATTTCTTTATAATGTATAAAATGCAGTGTATTTTATAAAGTTTACTCAAAACACAATTTGATAAGGAATTCAATAGATCCTTTTGTATGATTTACAAGTTCATTTTTAGAATCTTTTATAATGTGGAACGTTTTTGAATCCATCTTTTAACATTTAGACATGGATAATTTGTTGCCTATTGATACCTGGCAATAAGAACATTGTAAAATATATTTAATAGGAAAATGGACAATTTTTCCACCATTGAATACTATGCATGAATTTACTATGGAGGAATCATGTGTAACTGATTTATCAATCCAGTAGTAAAAAAATGTTTAATTTGGATTAACATATTAAAAAAAATTTCATTATAATTTTCTTTCAAATTTCTTTAAAGAAATAAAATGGAAAATATTATACTGGAAATGAAAATACATTTTTATTTTTCAACTATGTAGATTTGGAATTGATATTTGTGTCATGTATTTTATACTTTCTAAAGGATATAAAAATCTAAATAGTGCGTACAAATTACAATTCTAAATATTAATTTAATTAGCAAATACTTAAGACTTTCACAAGAGTCCATTTACTTCCTTTGTCCATCTAAAATATTAACTGAAACACGAATCTTAAATTATTCCGAAACAAAATGTTTTTATTTATACATACGAAAGTGCTCGTAAGTGCCATAAGTATTGCTAATTCAATACACTCAGTTCAGTAGAGTTTGATCTGAAATATGGTCAATTCATATATAACTTGGATTAAAACACTATCTTATAACAGAAATAGAATAATGTTCACTATGTAAGGGTGTTAAATAAAATCTAAAGGCAATAATTTAAGACTAACGAATGAAACTTACTTGTGGATTAATTTCAACGAACTTGTAATCAATCTTTAATGGCGCCTTTTCAATCACGTGCAACTGAATGTCCAATCAGATGACACTAGTGCATTGTAGTATGACGAGGCGAAAAAAAAGATGGTTTGAAATTTCATTATGCTATAGCTTTCAAAAGCTGCCTTTTGGTATTGAATATAAAATTTTATTGCTCTACTGAAATATTTTTCAGGTGCTTCAAAATAGATATTTTTGTGAAAAGAGATAAAATTCTTTTTTTCTGTTTATTTTATGGTATATTAAATTAATAATATATATTTTTTGTAAATAAAATATTCAAAATATTTTTACAAGAAACTTAGGTATTTCTAAGTATTTCTAATTTTTAGATGTCATTACAGAACAACTGATTTTGTAGAATTTCGCAATTTTCATCATCTTAATTTTACAGTAGTATATTCTTATAATACACATTGGAATGAAAAAAACAATTTTTAATTAACGGACCTTAGTTAAAATAAACAAATCACATTTATTTAGAAAAATATTAATGTAATGTCTTTAAAGGCAAAGTGTTATTTTGAAATAAACATTCATATTTTTCAAAAGTCCATAGTAATCATACATGGTTTGCTTTACTTATTTCACTGACACATTGAATTGCTTTCTGTTTGTCATCAGAAATATGCCTCTTCATAGGAAGTCCTGTTACTTTAACATCATTCCATTCAATCATATCAATATAATCCTTGGCATCAAAGTTTATACGTTGAAATAAAAACTTTTTGATGCCACCTTCATTTTCAGCCCTTGCTTTTAGATTCCGGGGTAATCCAAGCTCTCTCTTACATGACTGCGATCATCTGATATCATACAAAGGACGAGATTTTCAGAAGCAGATTTCTGGCACTGGAAAATGTATATAAGATAGCATAATAGCATTTTTCAATGACAACAACCAGAATTTAAACATTACTGTAATTGGAATGGGTGGAACTGCCGTGAACACTGGATTGAATAATGGTGTGGTTCGTTTCTTTGAAAAGGAATTAAGAAGGCCACTGCAGTGGTTGATTTGTCTATTTCATGGAAATGAACTGCGCCTACGTCCTAATTTGGAGGAGAAATAGGTAAACAACTAGAAAACTGCTATGAACTTCCAGTAATTGAATTATCACCTATTGAAAATGGCATTCCATTACTAGAAATTAAGGATGATTTAAGTGTGGACCCAAAATATTTGTTAGAAATGTCTAATGCAATCTCTGTTGGAAGGTGCTCTTCTGATTTGTCTATGAGAAAACCAGGAAAACTTTGTTATTCATGATAGCTTACATTAGCAAACCGAATACTTCACTTGTATGTGGGAACAGAATGTACTGCAAAAAAAATCTCCGAATACTGACTGAGTACATTTTGTAAGTATATGCATCTGTTTCGTTTCACATAAAGCTGAAACTATCTTATATCCATGGATCGAAGCACTTGTGGAAACTTGTAAGCTATTCACGTTACCTCCATCAGACTCTTAAAAATGTAATTGACCCAGTCATTCAAAGAAATTCGTACTTCGCTGCTTCTGAAAATCTCCTCTTATGTATGATATCAGTTGATCGCAGCCACGTAAGACAGCTTGGATTACGCCGGATTCTAAAAGCAAGGACTGAAAAATGAAGGGGGCATTGGAAAGTTTTAAGTTCAACGTATAAACTTTGATGCCAAGGATTATATTGATATGATTGTACGTAAAGATGTTAAAGTAACAGAACGAGGCATATTTCTGATTATAAACTAGGAAGCAAAATAATCTGATCAGGAGAGTCAACGTACTGACTTCAGCAATTTTCCATGTCACACACAAGCAGTAGAAAGGATTGTTAAATTCGTTACCGAGTCACCCTTACCCGTCCGTGGCACTTCTGCAAGAGTTGCATTGATAAAAACGAAAATACATTCTCAAAAGATAATGCCAAAATTTAATAATAAAAAACAAAACAAAACACAATTCAATGTGTCAGTGAAATAAGTAATGGAAACCATGTGTGATTACTATGGACTTTTGAAAAACATGAATTTCTTTTTTTTCAAAATAACGTTTAACATCCCCAATCTCAAAGAACTTTTTAATCTTATGCACAGTAAGTGTGCGTTTAAATTTTCTTCTACACCCACTTTTGATTATATTCCTAAATCTGAAAAAGTTAAACCTCTGAATCAGGCTGATGAGCTTAAAGCAGGGTGTTTAACCTTTTGCAGCATCTGGGCCACATGGTAAATTTTTTCAAGGCAGGCGGGCCGCATAAAAAAGTCAACTACATTCAAAAGTTTAGTTTTATTATGAAAATGAAAAATACATTGTATATGTAATGTATAAAATATTATAATCTTGGTATGCAATGTGATGTGGTAATTTTGAACGAAATCGAACATAATGTGATTTTTTAAATTTTGGTCTAAAGCGAATTGCTCTCGACTCTAACTTAACTAGCATTAATGATCGAATCAATCTCTCAAACCAATTTTCTATCCTAGGAAACTGTCGTAATCCGGAGGAAAGAAATTCCCGCTGCTAATGATGAATTTCCTGTTAGGCGGGAAACCAAACCTGAGCCATGTTTTTTTTTTTAATGGCGGAAGGGTACAAAGATACCCTCAACAAAATGTACAACCTAGTCAAAATTCAATATCCCAAATCAATTTCATGAAACTTTCTCAAAATCTTATCTGAAAACATTACTGCAATTGGATTAATATCGGACCTTTCAAAATTACTTAATTTACTTACGCATTGAATTTTTTTGGAAAAAAAATCCCAAAACCGAACGGCGACTTAAAAATTAAAAATTTATGTTCCGATCTTAATATTTCAAATCTTACCCAGTCCATTAATTGTTCACAGGTTAATTCTGATAGTGTTATTCTGATAGTGTGGTTTCTGATAGTGTTTAACATTTTTCCTTTATTTTTCTGTTCCATGCGAGGCAGTTTCCTCTTATTGAAGTTCCACACTTGATACCCTATCAGGGAATGCTGGTGTGGGGCGTTCGTTTTTGCTTCCCATGCTTCAGTCCTCGGTTCGATCCTGCAAAGTGCAGTTCTGTTATCTGTACTCACGGATGTTCAAACCTGCCAATTTAATTTATTAAATATAACTTACTTATTATTTTAAACTTAATTGCCTTATTTTTTATTTCTAACATTTATTTAAACTAATTTTTTTGCCTTTTTTTTTTCTTATTGTAAATATTATTTCTCGTATCCTGATTCAATTACAAAAAAAAACAATGTAATATATATTCTTCAATGTACGTACTGAGGATAAAGGGTCTTATTTTTTGATATTTTTTGGTGTCTCATGACATCTACTGTCTATGTCTCTGACATTACATTACATTAATATTTTTCTAAATATGTGTGATTTGTTTATTTTAACTAAGGTCTGTAAATTTAAAATTCTTTTTCTTTCATTCAAATTTGTATTATAAGAATATGTTACTGTAAAATTAATACGATGAAATTCGAGAAAAAATTCTACAAAATCAGTTGTTTTATAATGGCATCTAACAATTAGAAATACTTAGAATATGTAAATTTCCTGAAAAATATATTTTGAATATTTTATCTACAAAAATATATATTATTATTTTAATATAATATAGAAGAAATTTAAAAAAATACAAATTTTATCACTATTTCCTCTCTTATAAATAAAGAGTGGTGAAACAAGGACCCATTTTTAAGTAGATATTTAATTTCTCCAGTAATATATAAAATTGAAACTAATTTTCATCTGTTTTTATAAGCTTCTAGGGAGTTAAAAACATACACACAGAATACAATCTTTAAATACAAGGAAAATTATGTGAATTTTTCACATAATACAATTATACAATTTCACATAATACTTTTCACATAATACAATCTTTACATACAAGGAAAATTATGGGAATTTTCCGCGTAAAAGAAGTTTCACAACAATGAAATAAATATTTTTGAAAAGTCTGTTAAATTTAATCTTCGCCTTCCCTTTCAAATCCATAATTCTGATGCAGATATCTGTTACTTGTGGTTACGAATCGGAGGTACAGTTCCGGGACGATGCAGGGTAAACGATTTCGGTGCGATTCATATCAACCCATAACAGGCCCTGAAACACGTAAACGGAAAGCGTTTCCCCTTCGGAGGTTCGTAAACAACCCGCCAGTGGCCCGACAAAATTCTCCCGTACTTGTCGTTCAACCGGTGCCTCCAGCACTGGCCCGATAAGCTGCCGTCAGTCCTGTGTTTGTTGGGTATATATATATATATATATATCAGTGGCGCACCCAGGATTTTTTCTTGGGGGGGGCCGAGATGAATGGATAAAAATATTTATAATGCATGGGGGGGGGGCCGAGATGAACGAATAAAAATATTTATATTGCAAAATCAATATTTCTACTTCTTTGGGGGGGGCCAGGGCCCCCTGGGCCCCCCCCTGGGTGCGCCACTGATATATATATATATATATATATATATATATATATATATATATATATATATATATATATATATATATATATATATATATATATACAGTGGACGCTCGTTAATTCGAACTCGAAGGTTCTCAGAAAAAAGTTCGAATTATCCGATGTTAAGAGAAAATATATAACTTTAAATGTGTATCACTGAAGAAGAAACTCTCCTAGTATGTATAACCCCAGAAAATATTTTATGGTATGTTATCTAAAGTTAAAAAGCAATACAGACTTACATTAATCATAAAATGAAGCAGAAGATATGCAGTATAAAGTAAACTTTTATTAAAAATATGAATTACACTTTGGGGAAAAACTGTAAAATGGATGTTTGGTTCTGTTTATGATGCCTACATTGTTCAGCCAGATTCTCGATTTGAAGTAAACATTTCAATTCATTTTCAGAGGAAGGTTCCATCTGAATAAATGCTTTCAGAGTTTTAATAGAGTCCATTATGGCTTTGTCCATTATGGCCGCATTAAAAATATCTTTCGGCAATTAAGTAGAGAAAAGCCCTGTCAGTTTCCTACCAAAATAAGTGCATATGTCTTCGTTTATCAGAGCTTTGGCCACATACAGAGATGTGCCTTGACTTAAATCGAGAAAGTCATCCATCACTGCATTTAAAATCTTCAATATCCATTCAAAATCCATTCGAATTGCCTATTCATCAGCCTTCGTCAGCACTAGGGGTCCATTTATTGGAAAATTTCGAGATCTAACATCCTGGAACCATAGCAGTAGAGTTTTTTCTAGAACTTCTTGGGACGCATTTCCTATGCTTTTCCTTCCTCTAGCAAATTTTGATTTTTCCCATGAATCTAAAATTGACTCCTTGTTTTTCAAATTAGTTGACAAGGCATTTTTTTAAAAATTCTATAGTCAACTTCTAACTTTGTTTTACATTCGCTATTCTCTACTTTCTTTAAAATTTCTACCTTTGTCTTCAAAGTTAGGGTTTTGTACTTTCCACGTGTAGACACCTGAATTTTTACACGTTCACACCACACAATGAGGAAAAAAAGTTAGACCACATTAACTTGTCTGCACTGCAGTTATAACTGACGCAACTCCCTAGAATCTATAGTAAAGACTAGTTTTTCTGAAATTCTAAGAAAATCGATCCGAATAAAGGAAAATTGCTTTTTCCGTTTAGCACTAATAAGAAGGACAATAGCTACTAACGTTTTAGCGGACATGCAATAGTCTGGGAAAGCAGGCATGGGCCTCTTTACACAGAAAATAAATTTTGACACACAAAATAATAAATACAGTGTGTATTTTCTCTATTAAACGAGGAAAAAGAATGTTTTTTGTCAAAGTTTCAGTTCGAATTAACCGAAGTGATAAAAATTTAGTTCGAATTAATGAGATATTTTTAACATTAAGTCCAATACAAGTTTTTTTGGGCCTTTGGATTAGTTCGAATTAACCGAAAGTTCGAATTAACCGAGTTCGAATTAACGAGCGTCCACTGTATATACATATACATACATACATACATACATACATATATATATATATATATATATATATATATATATATATATATATACATATATACATACTATATTGGATATTTTAACTTTACAAATGCATAATCTTCTTATTTAGTAGAAATTATCGAGGGCTCTTTGCAATAGAAATAATAAAATTTCTTTATCATTACACATGTATTTCCTTCAAAATCTCATTTCCAGGGCTCTCATTTCCATGAGATTTATTGTGATGGAAAAATGACATAAATTCGACCTATACTTCGAGGTGACAGCACGTATTTTACCATGCATATTCAGACAGATATGTCACTCATACATACAGATAGAAAACATTCCGATTAATTTAAAATTTTCCGATATTAGCAAATGTGAAACAAATATTCCCGTCCGACTGATAATTATTTCAAAGGATATTCTTCAAATACTGTGATACCCTCGATGGTGGAATGCAGGAGCTAGAGACCCCTCACGTCCATCAAATTTAGGGACTTAATTTGGTCCTTTGTTATAATCTGAAATCGGCCCTTCATTATGTTTTTAATGAGTTATTTCCCTGATAGGTTTTCTTGGTACATAACAGGATATGCAGTAAAACTACTCAGTTGGTGACGCCCGAGGGTCAGGAAAATTTGACCGTAACCTGAAGTAGGGATGCGACATCGATGTCGATGTTTTCAAAACATCGATGTTTTGATAAAAACCGATGTTTTGATAGTGTTACGTCTTGGCCCTTTTCGGGGGAAAAAGGCCACCCAAGCAAAAGCCCATCCCTTTGCGAATTCTTCCCGTTTCCAAGAAACGATGGGGGGTGGCTCTTGCAACCTCCTCACGCCGGCCATCTGGCTGAAAAGGAGACGCAGAGATTTTTGGGGAAGCAAGGAGAGAGGTAGCTGATTTTGAGCCTCGCATCCGTCCGTCGACAAGCAGGGCCGATAGGGCGCTGTGCGGACCGAAGGCCTGAAAATTCCTCTCTTGGCTCCCGTTTTTACAAGTGGAGAGATACATCTGCTATTGTAAACGATATTTAGGTTCCTATAGAACCTCTCATATGCAGAGGAGCCTTGACTCTCTGTCTTGTACATAGTGTACAGTTTTATTGGTTTAATACAGCTCTGTGTTACAAAATTGTCTCTCGTGTGTCTTCTTTTTCCACCGAGGACGTTACAGAGTTATAATTGGAGGCGCCACGGCGAGATACGTGCAAATCACGCCAAGATCTCATTTTGTGTTCAGTTCGAACGTGTTTAGGACGCTGTCCTGTTTGAGAGTCTTATCTCTTTTGCTATCTTCGACTCTTCGACTTCCATCTTACGTTAAAAGATGTGAGGACGCAAACAGTCCTGGTTCCTGTGTGTCATCGAAGTATCTTCAACAACAAAGAAAAAACTGTGCGTGCCGTGAACGTGTAAAAAAAAAATTTGGTGCTATTTGAATTTACAAGAACTGTCTCCTTGTTCAGTAGAAGTGTGGTGCCTGTCCTGCTGATGTGTTCTGCAAAACGGGGTAAGTGCTTAGCTAATCATTAAGGCAGTGACCACTTTTTAAATTTTGGATAGGAAATTTTATGTGTTTTTTTTTTGTGTTCTAAACTTATTGCAATTCAAAATTGAAAGTTATGTTTAAGTGTTTTAGACCATTTGAAAATTTAAAACTTGATAGTTCTTTTTATTTTTTTTATTGTGTGAAATGTTAAGAATAGGATATTTGATTGTGTTTTAACTGCTAGTTTAAGAGTTTTAAAGTTATTTTGAAAGTTATGTTTAAAAGTTATGCTTTAATTTTTAACTGAATTATTCTTGTGGTTTTTTCTAAAATCTGTTTTATCAAATTACTATTAAGTATATTTTGAGGGTATGTTGTGTAACACAGTTCGGTCTTTTAAATTAATTTGTGAATGTTAAAGAGCAAGTTTTGTTTGGTTTCTGGGTATTTTTAAATTTGAGATGGCTTTCTTAAATAAAGCACGGCACCACGAATTGGCGCATCTCGCGCAAGAATTAGGGATTGAATCGGAAAATAAAAGATCTATTCAATTAATTTCTCTCATTAAAAAAAGCCCCGAATTTGATGAAGAAATAATTCAGGGACGTCTGGAAGCTTTTCGGGACCAATTAGAGCAAAAACGTCAGGAGGAATTGTTAGAAAAACAACGTCAGGAGGACAGAGATTTTGAACTGGCAAAATTGAGGATAGGGGCAGAAAATTCCTCGGATCCTTGTTTTAAAGAGGTAATCTTTAAAATGTTCGAGCAATTTGAATCGGACCCCGGATCGTTCAGATTGAGCTATAAGTGGGTGCTAAAAAGAGTTGAGCATGACCTGGAGTATGAGTCCAAATACTCTGTTTGTGATTCGGTTCGGAAGCAGAAAGCGGAAGAATTGATGTTTTTAAGAATGCACTTGCGAAAGTTCCGGGAAACACACATGAAATCTTCTCCTAGTGAGGAGCAGGCAATTAATAGTAGTTGCTTGGATACTGTTTCGGCTAATATTATCGACGGAAACGATAAGTTGTCTTTTACGGACTTGACCGAAAAAATCAAAACCGTAAATCAGCAAACTGAGTTACCCTGTAAAGTTATGGAGGGAAAGGGAAATGATTCCCCGTTAGGCGAAAACGCTGAATTGATCATTCCTGTGGAGAGTGAATCTCCATTGGTCGAAGGGGCGAACTTTTCCGTTTGCGACAACAACGAAGGGGACCTTGCGGTTAGTTTTCCTGAAAGTAACCCCGAAACCGGAGGCCACAGGTCAGATGGTTCAGGATCCACTTTGCCTCGGAGCATAGAGGGTTTTTCGCTCGCTCATTTGCAAGAGGTGAAAACAGGATTGTTGTGTCCAGAGAGGGGGGAAAACGAGGTCCAGATAATGACCACGGGATATTATGCGGAGACAGGGGACGCGAGTCAATTAAAGACCAGTGGCTATTATGTTGAGTCCCGAGATGAGGCTTTCTTGTCTGTAGCAGTCGTCTCGTGCAAATTCCGCAGGAAAATCGAAAGCAGTGATGAGAAACGGGTTCCCCACTCAATTAGGGACCAGTGTGGAAAGCAGAGTGTAGTTAAACTTCAGCATTTGTTGGTTCAGAATAATGTCAACGAAAGGAAGTTTAGCAGAAGCGAAAAAGTGGGGAAAGTAACGTCTTTTACGACCCAGAATAGTCCGCTTGCGATGGAGAAATCTAGAGTACAGGTGCTTAAAGAGAAGGGATTCCCGACTCGTGCCTTTACGAATATGTACTCTGGGAAAAAGGGATTTTTACTGAGGAGTCGGAAACGACTCACGGGCATAACTAAGAAGTGGATTGTACCACCGGGAAAGTTACGGAGCCGAATGGTGAGCCCCTGTAGTGGCAGAAATTTAAAGTTTGCGGAGAATAGCTGCGGAAGGGATAAACCACGAAATTATTCTGTTGGATTACGGAAGTACATTGTAGAAAGGAGAATATTGAAAGGGAGTCGGACACGACGTAAAGTTCCAGAAAAGAAATGGTTTGTACCACCGGGAAAATTGCTAAACCGATTAATGGGTCCTGGTAGTAGGTTAAGTGGAGTGTATAAGTATATATTTTTTAATTTCTTAATAATGTGTTTCGCATGGTAAAAGTACTAGTACCATTAGGTTTTAGTGGGTCACTTGCCTTATGTTTAATGCTAAGTGCTTTTACCGTGAATATCTTCATGGGCAGTTTTCTTGTGTTTGCGAGCGAGTTTTCTTCCAGCCCTGCAAGAAAACTTATTGGAGGGGGAAGGAAAGACTGTTACGTCTTGGCCCTTTTCGGGGGAAAAAGGCCACCCAAGCAAAAGTCCATCCCTTTGCGAATTCTTCCCGTTTCCAAGAAACGATGGGAATGGCTCCTGCAACCCCCTCACGCCGGCCATCTGGCTGAAAAGGAGACGCAGAGATTTTTGGGGAAGCAAGGAGAGAGGTAGCTGATTTTGAGCCTCGCATCCGTCCGTCGACAAGCAGGGCCGATAGGGCGCTGTGCGGACCGAAGGCCTGAAAATTCCTCTCTTGGCTCCCGTTTTTACAAGTGGAGAGATACATCTGCTATTGTAAACGATATTTAGGTTCCTATAGAACCTCTCATATGCAGAGGAGCCTTGACTCTCTTTCTTGTACATAGTGTACAGTTTTATTGGTTTAATACAGCTCTGTGTTACAAAATTGTCTCTCGTGTGTCTTCTTTTTCCACCGAGGACGTTACAATAGAAACCGATGTTTTTTTAACATCGATGTTTTGTGTTCGATGTTTTACGTTGTATCGATGTTTTTTAAATGAAAAAGTACCATAATAAAAAAATTTACCACATAGCATAATTTTCACGCTCAGTAAATGTAAATCTGAAAAGGACGAAAAACGGGGGAACGATTCCATAGCAAACAGACAAATGACAATCAACAACCAATGAACCAATTAGAGCTATTTGGAATGTTCTTGACACTCCAGAACATTCCATGGGGTTTTATTTTATAAATAGTATATACACGAGAGCAGCCATTAAAGTTTTTGTTTTGTTCTGGTTTTATATAAGTTGACATTAATATTATTAGTAAGATGCCTCCCAAAAGTACTGTTTGGAAATAATTTTGCAATACCTCTGACAAATTGGCGAAGTGCAATATTTGCCTTATGTCCCTCAAAACTTCTGGCAATACCACGAATTTATCTGGACATTTGAAAGCAAAACATGGCGATATTTACAACGAGAATTTTGAGTCATCAGTGTAGCCCAAGGCAAAAGCGACCAAGTTTTTGTCATTTGTGTCAGACCAATTAGAGAGTAAAATTAAATCCCCCCCCCCACGACTAACCGAAGTAACATTAATATTAGAGGTTACTAAACCAGTTTTAAAAAATGGATGTTCTAAAACATCGATGTTTATAAACATCGATGGTTTTTGAGCGATGTTTTATTAGCATCGATGTTTTAATATTGAATATCGATGTTTCAAAACATCGATGTTTTGTTATCGATGTCGCATCCCTAACCGGAAGGGCGGTGGGGCTGGGACTTTGTAAGATATTTCGGAAATTTCTAAGGAATTTTATAAAACTAGCCGCTGCGCGACCAGCGTGGTCGCTTTTTGTATTATATTTTCATTTTCAAAACAACTCAACTTAAAGTAACATATGTAAGGAACGCTACCATTACCTGTCATCATAAATATACGTTGTTAAGGGGTAGTAGGAGCTCATCCCAAAAACTTCTAATCATTACTAAATTCATTACAAGGCTGATTCTAAAACATAGTGATTAAAAAATGTGAATTTCCATTACTTCAGAACAGAGTTAAAAATAAGACTGAGAAAGCCAACACCGATGATTCTAAAAATTACATCCCTCTCTGTATGTACAAATTGTCAAAATTAAGATATCTACACTTTATCATTACATCAAATAAGAGATTGTTGGGAAAAATTTTTTTTCACCTAAAAAATGAAGTAAAAATTCGGCAAGTACTAAAATATAGTGTGGTTTACAACTATGGTATTCATAAAACATCTTGATATACACCGTTCAGTATTTCTAAAGTAGGGAATAATACAGTGACATAATCAAACGAACGGACTCTAGATAAACCCACGTACAACTAACTGTCCATGACTAAACGCTGGATTTAATAGGTCTAAACATGTTTTGTCAAAAGATCAGCGGTTGTAACATATGTCGCCAATACACACACGCGGTTTTAAATAGCGGACGGCTGCTAATGTTTACATCCGGTAGTTGCAGCCATTGCCCTTCTGAGTGTAGAAATATCGTCGATTTTTGTGCCGCATATCTACGCGGTTTATATGTATAGATAATTTTGAGTATTTGAACAAAAATACTTTTCTTTGGCGCAGATACGCCGGCATTGCAAACGCAATTTAGATTTTTTTTTGAGATTTTTTTTCATGATCTGCTTTCTTAAAATACACTCATGGACAAAAAAATTAGCGCACCAAGAAATAATTGCGGGATCGTAACGAAACTTGCAATGAAGGTACATGTCGGGGAGATATGCAAATGATTAGAAATGCAACGTGATTGCGCATTACGTATAGCCGGTAGAGGGCGTTGAACATCGTACTCTGTGGAGTATAAAACAGGTAACCAAAGCTTGTTTGAGTGTGCTGAATCATTTACAAAGGAAGAGCTGAGATAGACATGCCATTACGCCGTGTTCGAAGACAATATAAGCAGTTGTCGCAGTTTGAGAGGGGGAGAATCGTCGGGATGATGGAAGCTGGGTGGTCAGCTAGGCGAGTAGCTCGTCAATTAGGCCGCTCTGATTGTGTTGTGAGGAGGTGTTGGGACCAGTGGACCCGAGAGATGTCATGTACACGAAGACCAGGCTCAGGACGCCCTCGACAGACCAGTCGTCGAGAAGACCGCCACATCGTAAGAAATGCACGCGTACAGCCAACTCCTTCATCGGCAGCCATCCAGGCACAGGAAGCACCTTCACTAAGGGCCTCTGTGTCTTCTCGAACCATACGAAGGCGCCTGGCTGAAGGACAGTTGGTATCGCGGCGCCCATTACGTGTGCTGCCCTTGACGCCCACCCATCGACGCCTCCGTTTGGAGTTTTGCCGCGCACGAGGAAACTGGACTGCAGCGGAATGGAACCAGGTCGTCTTTAGCGACGAATCCAGATTCAATCTCGGCAGTGATGACAATCGTGTTCGTGTGTGGAGAGCCCGTGGTGAACGCTTCAATCCTGCCTTTGCTGTACAGCGACACATCGCTCCCACAGCTGGTGTGATGGTATGGGGTGCCATTGCCTACAATACACGGTCACCCCTAGTATTGTTCCGTGGCACCAGGACAGCCCAGCGGTATGTTCATGAAATCCTGCAACCACATGTGTTGCCACTCATGCAACGGCTCCCAGGAGCCATTTTTCAACAATACAATGCTCGGCCTCATACGGCAAGGGTGTCACAAGACTGTCTCAGAACTGTTACTACCCTTCCTTGGCCTGGCCGATCCCCAAATTTGTCTCCAATCGAGCATATCTGGGATCATTTGGGACGACGAGTTGGGCATCCCACGAGTTTGAACGAACTAGAGGCAAGGTTACAGCAAATATGGAACGAAATGTCTCAAGACATCATACAGAACTTGTATGTCTCAATGCCCGATCGTATCGCATCGTGCATTCGCGCTAGAGGGGGGGTCCAACGGAGTATTAACTCCTCCGTTCTTTTGCCTTTTTCTCTGAAATAAATTATCCTTTTTCTTTGATTTTTCTTATCATTTACTTATATCAAAGTAGTCAGTACGTATGTAAAATTTCGTTTCATTTTGACGACTCCTTCTTGGTGCGCTAATTTTTTTGTCCATGAGTGTATATATATATATATATATATATATATATATATATATATATATATATATATATATATATATATATATATATATATATATATATATATATATATATATATATATGTCTGTGTATATATATATGTTCGAATTTATGTATTAAAATTTATGACGCATTAGTACTATTTTCATTTTTAATTTTAGTCTATATCGTCCGACCTCCAGGGAGCATCAAACGAAATCAGTCGAACTTCTGTCGTTTTTTCTTGGAGGGGCTGTTGTCCGTTTACCTAGGCCAATTTGGCCCGCTCCTTTTTCTCTCATTGGATAGTGTGTTTCCTTTCTCTTGCCAGTTCAAGCCCCATTTGGTCCATTATTTCACTGCTCGCGGTCACAGTCTACTAAGTACCTCCCCTTCTTAATTTTCATTTGAAATATAACTGTGACCAATATCTGAAACATTTATTGTGGACCATAAAATAACGTAACCATCTGTGTTGCAATATTTATATTATTTTGGTCGCTATCAAACGCCACACAGACAGCTTTTGTTTTTCGCCACTTTAGTGTTCCTTAAGTCTATATTTATTTTTTGCCCCTGAAGCTGTTATAAGAGCTTAAGATGTTATTATTGGCCGTCTTGGTGAATTACAACATTCAGTGCTTCTACATGGAGCACAATTGCTCAACTTTGGCAACTTGGCTCGTCATTCGCTTTGAGGCACTGACTACTGCATGCTACATTACATTACATTACAATGTTTTGTTACAATTCTGTCCCCAACTTACGTGTTTTTAGTGATAGTAAATACTAAAAATTGTCACTTTTAGCCCGTAGCAGTTTTTTTAAAGCGGATAGAGCTTGGTTCTTGAATATTTTCTCTAGAATTTGAGTTTCTATCATCATACAGAGACAAAAAGAAACGTTCTATCCCATAAGAACCGTTCGTAAGTCGATTCCGTTTCAAAAATCCTACCGTGAGACAATTCACTTTTAAATTATGATTTAAATAAAACAATATAACATGGGAAGTTATATTCTGAAACAGAGAATGATGTTGAGGGAAAATTACTGAAATAAAAATTAGCATTTAAAAGATATTTAGTTAGTAATATTTGACATAAATCAAAAGAAAGCAAGAGAAGCTTAAACTTTAAAAAAGTTGACATCTGACTTACTTATTACTAATATCTGGAGATTAAGTTAGCAATATCAATTGCTCCTTATTTCCACGCCCAAAGATTCCATAATGAGATGGAAACGGACTTCTAATTGACTACAAGTTAAAATCATTCCCTTATGCGTGAGCCAATTTGAAATATCTGGAAAAGTTCCGCAAATAGAGCCACTGGCTCAGCTGATATATTAAAAATTAAATTTCCCTTAAAATATCAATTTAAAATATTGCTGGATAAAATTTCAAAAATTTATCAATTTATAGGTATCTTGATTTTTAAATAAAAGGCAAACTTGGCATGAATCATTATGAAAAGCTAGTGAATAATGAAGAACACAATTTATATCCTGCACCTTCTGTGTTTAAAACAAAGAATGGGCTTTCCAAACTGTATATATATATATAAATTAGGGTGTGTCAAATTATTTTTTCTCTAAAACTGTTGCTCCCCACGGTTCTTATGGTTCCATTTGGGTACAAAAGAAAAAGTTTAAGCATTGTAGGTTAAGGGGATGGTGGACCTTTCAAAATGATTTTTGTAATTTTTACCACAGAGATATGAAATTTTGTATATATATTCATTAAAGTATAACAATATTAAACACCTTATAAAATTTTATAAATATTTTAAAAAAATATTTTATAATTAAAAAATTTTAATTAAATTACCTTTCTTTAAAATGCTCCTTGCGACTCAATTTTAAACTTTTCCCCTTAATTTTGCATTTATATTGCTTATAAATACTTTCTGAACAAAGTTATGTATTTTTTTGTACTTTCATTGAATAGTTAATTTTTAGAAAATATTTTTATGCTTGTACTCTGAATTTTCTTGAAATTTTTGTACTTTTCTACACTAAAGTTAAACTTTTATAACCTAAATGACCTCGAATCCTAAAATGGATACATAACTTTATTTTGGTGTATTACAGGAATCTTTATTATAAATTTCATAAAATTTCGCCAAAAATTATGACGCGAGGGGCATTTTAAAGACATGCAAATCTGGAAATTTCTCATTTTGAGAAAAAGTCATTTAAAAGATAATTTTTTATGTACCTTTAATACTTACTACTATAAAGCCACCAATTATTCATTTTTCTTTTCGCTACACATTTTAAATGCATTTCATTCCAATATTTACATGTTTTTAAAATATTAATACACCCCCCAAAAAAATTCCAATTTTTGCTCGATTTTTGGTAATTTGAAAGTCCACCATCCCCTTAAGGGGAAAATTTGCCTCTAAAAGGTAAAGTTTGGAAATAGAGTCAAAAATTCAATTTTTTTTCACTTAAAAAAAATATTTCTTTTAAATGAAAGATGTCTTTTTTAAATGTTTTTATACTATTTAAAAGTATTCTAAACAATATTTGTCTTTGAATTATTAAGTAGATCAAAAGTTGGTTATAGAAAAATGTACGTGATGAGCAGAAAAATTTGCAAAACTCGAAAATGTTTGGTAATAGTTGATACTAGTTTTACATTGATCTGCGATGAATAAAAAAGTGTTATTTTCATTGTTTTCGTTAATTTAGTTTTTGCAACAAATAATATAAGGAAGTAAATAAAAGGGCAGCTTTTTATCAAACCTTTATTTCATAAAACTGACATAAATGTTGGTACAGAGTTTAACAGAATACATTACAAATTGCTCAAGCCTTTTTGTACATGAATGTAGGGGTTGATTTTCTACTCTGCTCAATAGACTGGAGTAAGTTTTGATTTTGGTGTTCGTTTTTCGTAATTTTATTTGAGAAATGTATAAAAATGAGTCAGATTTTCAAAACATTGGGACATCCCATTGCACTTGGATGGGAAAATAATGAAAAATTTAGATTATTAACAAGATATTAATAAGACTAGCTATCCTCATATCTGGAGTTCCAGATTATAAAGAAGGAAAACTTTTAGGAGTTCCTAATATTCTAGATGGAACAGGAAAGTCATAGGCAGACAAAGTTTATGAATTAATTCACTAGTGAGGAATAACTGAAAATATCGTGGGCCTTTCCTTTGATACCACCGCATCCAACAGTGGGTGGGAAAATGGAGCTTGTCTACGATTGGAAATGTCCTTAAACAGAAAAGTATTTTACCTTGCTTGTCGGCATCATCTTTTTGAGCTGATTGAATCTGCCATGTGGAAATCAGTTTTTGGAAATTCTATGAATCATGATAATTTATTGTTCAAGGAGTTCAAAGGACAATGGAAAGACATTTCAAACAGCCTAGATCAGTTCATGACCCTAGATATTAAAGAGCATCGAAAGCTTTGAAAGATGATGCTATAATTTTTCCCAGGGCTTGTGGCGGCCCAGTGGTACAGCGCGCTGGTTTTCGGTACCGGGGGTGCTCAAATCGAGTCCTAGCGTCGCGCCACGAAAAATGCCTCCGTCCGTGTCGTCCCTTCATAGGGGGTAATGCTGTCCGCCTATATATGGTGCCCCCACAATAAAATGGGCAGTGAAATTACGGCGTAGTATAGGCGAATGTCTCAAAACAAGTGCCTCCGCATTGGGGGAAAAAAAAAACTTTTCCCAATCTTGTTTTAAGCCATGACAAAGATGTCCTCCCTCGCTGAGACTACAAAGAATGTGCCGAGGTTTTACAAATAATATTAGGGGAAACCCCTCCTCGAGAAATTCACTGGCAAAAGCCTGGCGTTTTCCATAAAGCAAGATGGATGTCAACAGTTCTTTATGCGGCAAAAATGTATGCTTTTAGTAAGCATCTCAATTATGATTCGAAGAAAGTTGAGAAGCTGCAACGTATTTGTGTTTTCAGTGCCTTGATATACATTAAATGCTGCGTTGAACCAGCACGCCCTCAAAGCAGGAGATGCATCAGCAAATGATTTGAATCTGTGGCAGTGCTTGAACAACTACTAAACAATTGATCCTGAAGTAGCCGAGGCTGCCTTAACATCATTCAATCGCCATTTATGGTATCTGACCGAAGAAACGGTACCATTGTCACTGTTTTCAAAAAAGATTTCAGATACTTACAAGAAAAAAAAAATTGCTTATTCTCTACTAAAATTTAAGAGTGGACTGGTACTGATGAAAAATGGTGTACCTGTCTTCCCACACTTGAATATAGGAACAGATTTCTTCGAGTTAGTTGGTTTCAACTCATGGCTTCTTTTGAAGAGGCTTGGACAAAATGGTTACTGGTTGAAAAAAATTTCCATTGACATGGGAAGAAGACCATAAATACAAAATCATGAAAACCTTCGTTAAAAATCTTAAAGTTGTCGACGACGTAGCGGAACGAGAGGTCAAACTAATGCAAGATTTCTCAAATAAAATTGCGAAAAAAGAAGACCAAAAAGAAAACTTACTCCAGTCTGTTGAACAGAGTAGAAAATCAACACCCACATTCATGAGAAAAGACTTGAATAATTTTTAATATATGTTACAAATTATTCAAGTCTTTTCTCACGAATGTGGTACATAGTTATAATTTGTACATATAACTATGTACCAACATTTATGTCATTTTTATGATATAAAGGTTTGTAAAAAGCTGCCTTCTTATTTCTTTGCTTTATTATTATTTGTTGAAAAAACTAAATGAAACTAACACTTATTTTATTAATCACAGATCAATGTAAATCTAGTAAAAACTATTTCGAAACATTTTCGAGTTTTGCCAATTTTTCTGTTCATAACGTACTTTTTTCTATAACCAACATTTGACCTAGTTGATAATTCAAAGACAAATATTGTTTGGAATACTTTTAATAGTATAAAAAGAAGCTATTGTCAGATCTTTAATAGTATAACAATTGTCAGATCTTTAATAGTATAAAAGACCTCCGAAGCGAGCGCCCGAGTGGGTTATCGGAGAAGGGACCCATAAATCACTGTTTCCCCCTACTCTTCGCTCCTCTTTCGGGGTATAAACAAACGGGGAGGGGAGATACTGTCTGTAGAGACAGGCGAGTCACTATCACAAGGAATAACGCCCCCTATCGTAGCGTAAGGGGTACTAGGCAGAACGCTGGGGGTGATTGCAGACTCCAGACGTATCTGATAGGCTGTCACGAAGAACGACGGAGGTGATTGCGGACTCCGGTCGTGTCTTAGATATTTTTTTAGAGAGAAAAGTTCGGAGGTGATTGTAGACTCCGAACGTAGCTGGTATTTGCTTTAGAGTGTTGAGATTACGTTGATAATTTGTTCCTGTAAATATTGTTCTTCTACCTGTTATATATATCGTCTCCTGTACCTGTCCGTGCTGTGCTCGTCTCATAATAAACTGTATGTTTTAAAAAGAGCTGGTTCTAAAAAAAAAAAAGGACTTTCAACTCGACATCCGTCACAACACGCTCTCTTTCGAGAACCAGAGCTTAATCAGAGTGAACCAGAGCAAAGGACTGTTGACAGAGCTAATGAAAACGACATTCAGATGTCATGGAAATCAGGTAGGAGATATTTGATATGATTTTAATTGAAGTATAATTTCATCGGAGATATATAGATATATATATAAGGAAGATATATAAATATATATAAAGCCAAAATGTATAACAATTCGAGAAAAGAAGATTTGATAGAACTTCTTGGTGAAATAGATGATGCACCAGCTGTTGGTTTAACAGTGATGGAATTAAAAAATAGAATTGAGGAATGTCAATCTTTTAAAGATGAACCAGAGTTTGTAGCAGATTTACTGATCTCAATTGTTGAGGATAGAAGAAGAAAGGAAAAAAAAATGAAATTAATGCTAGGAATACGAAGTTAGCACTTGAAGCTTACAAAACTGAATTGGAGAAAATTAAATTAGCGCAGCGGGAAAAAGAAATTGAATTGGAAACAATTAGAAGTCAGAACACGAATAAAAATAGATATCCGCCCAAAGACGGTTACGTATATGAAGAAAATACCCACCTTGCCAGATTTTGTTGGCAACTGGGTACGCAGGATAAACACTTCGATCTCTCAAAGAATGAGACAACAGAGAAAAATGGTGGCGACAACATGATAGCGAAGATCGGATTTACACGTTTAGAATCCGATAAAATAATAAAGCAACCATTGCAAAGTGGCAATATTAGCCTGATTTCTGCTTTTGGAGAAACAATTAAAGCCAGAGTGGCGAGAATTCCAATTTCTCTTAGCAACCCCGAAAAACCGCTCCTTTTCAGACCTGCCGAGATATTCGTAGCCTTATCAGAAAAGCTTCACGGCCCCGGGTTGTTGACCCCACAGGCACACAATTTATTGCTTTCGGGAGAGTCAAACCCCACTGCAGCAGAGCTTGAGCCGGACAGTAGAATCTCCACGAAAGGGTCTGAGGGGAGTGAAATATGTGTAAACCACAGTTCGCGGCGAGAGACGAAAAGGTGTAACCTGATATTAGGTACTGATAAGCGAAACGGAGAAAGTTGTGAATCGTTAAAAGCGGTTCTTGATCATGTTAAACGGAAAATAGAGAAAAATAAGATTGTGGAAAATGAACTGCCTATTTCTAATTTAAAGTCGGGTGTGAAACCTGAAATGCGGAATAATTCGTACGAATATTCCGAGCAGCGAAACCATGAACAAATAAGTAATTCGCACGACTTCCATACGTTTGAAAATAAGAAAGATGTGCATGAACTAGGAAGTGAAAGTGGTGTTTCGAAAAGTCATGTTATCGAAGTAGAGAAATCGAAAAGTGATTCGCGCTTTTTCATGGGTGGTAAAGTTAGGAGTGACATGAATGATGTGGAAAATGTAATGGGTGCTTCAGAACTGCATGTTTGTGAGACGGAGAAGTCAAAACCGTCAAAGGCCAACTCAACTGCTTTTAGCAACCTGCTAGATAAGTCCAATGTTCCCAACGTTACGTACAATAAATGTGCGACTTCACTCAGTGAGTATGTGAAAACCGCTGCGGAAACCGGTGACGAATCACAAAATTTAAAGACGCTGTGCGATGAATTACATGCTAAAATAGAGGAGAAAAATGCTACTATTTTGTTGCTGAAGGAAGAAGTGGCAAAATCAAATGCCGTTGTGAGTTATGTGTCTAAGGAAAGTGATTCGGTTCTACAGAATGGGTCACGAGTGCAAAATAATCGCAATGAATGCGTAGTATTTGAGATGAACTACCATAAAAGAAAAAAAAAAATCTGTGTAATTGATAGACTTAACATTGCTTAAACTCTGTGTTTTATGTTACTCAAGGGTCAAAGTTGTTGATGCTGACACTTTGTCCAGACTGATGCCGGACTAAAATATTGCACCAGAGACTGTTCCTGATTATAAACTGTGCCATTATAAACTGTTCCTGAACACTGACTTTTCATTGAACATTTTTTTAATTAATTGTTTTATTTTCTAGCTAAGTAAATATTTTTTTGTCAACATTATATAATCGAGCAGGTAAAAGTGATTTGTCATATTATGTTACCTGATAATAGTAGTTAAGATGTGATTCGCCTGTCACTTAAGTTTCAGATTAAGATTATTTGAGGTATAATCCCAATCTTGAGGGGAGGGTGTAGAGACAGGCGAGTCACTATCACAAGGAATAACGCCCCCTATCGTAGCGTAAGGGGTACTAGGCAGAACGCTGGGGGTGATTGCAGACTCCAGACGTATCTGATAGGCTGTCACGAAGAACGACGGAGGTGATTGCGGACTCCGGTCGTGTCTTAGATATTTTTTTAGAGAGAAAAGTTCGGAGGTGATTGTAGACTCCGAACGTAGCTGGTATTTGCTTTAGAGTGTTGAGATTACGTTGATAATTTGTTCCTGTAAATATTGTTCTTCTACCTGTTATATATATCGTCTCCTGTACCTGTCCGTGCTGTGCTCGTCTCATAATAAACTGTATGTTTTAAAAAGAGCTGGTTCTAAAAAAAAAAAAGGACTTTCAACTCGACATCCGTCACACTGTCCCACGCTGGTCAGTCCGTTGGGCCTGTTTACAATGAGACTGCTGGCTCGCTCAACTTGTCCATGAATCGCGCTCGCCTCTCCGTGAAACCCGTATCACACTGAAGAATTTGGTGAAACTTTAAGCTTTTCTTCAAGCATTTCTCCTTGCGGAGTGTCTGTGAAGGGTTGCTGGAGTTTGACAAACGGATTCGCAAACCGAAGCGGACGGGTTACCGTACCAATCCTGTTATCGACCATTAGGCTTTAGGCATAGCATACAAATTTCTTAGCGCATGTATTACGAATCGATTGCTCACTCGGACATAACCTATTCAAATCATGGCTCCATCCAATTTTATGAGCATATCATCTAAAAAAAACGATATATGCTAAAATAATTTGCCTTACAGCAGCATTAATTGCAAGAAGAAAAAAATCTGAAAGAAAAATTTGGACAAGGGAATGGTTAAAAAAAAGAAATAAACTAGGATGTTATGAGAATTTGATGAGGGAACTGGCACTTCCGGTAAGATATTTTCTTTCAAATTTTGCTAGAATTAATAAATTATTATAGAGACAGAGCCTTTGGAATCGAAGATCTTCGAATTTCGAAGGTCACGGCCAGCCCCGGCGAGTGGAGGGGAAAGTGCCGCTGGTGGGGGTACCTTGGAGGGAAGACAAAACGCTTCGGACAGAGGCAGGGGGAATTGCGAACCGCAGGGGTGCGGATTTTAACTACAATTCTAGCCTTTACTCGGAGCTCTTGCCTAAAGTGAAAAGTCCATGAACACCAACTATGTATGTAAAAACAGAAATAAGAAAACCAGTCATCACGAAGTTTCAATCACACGTGGAATTTTGTGGAAGGGCCACACTGAAGGGGCCAAAGTGCCACGGTTTGCCGACCACTGGTCTAGTTGATAATTCAAAGACAAATATCGTTTGGAATACTTTTAATAGTATAAAAACACTTATAATACACATATCTTTAACTAAGAAAAATATAATAATTTGTTTTAAAAATTGAAAAAATTGAAATTTTGACTATATTTTCTAATTTTAAGCTTGTAGGGGCAAAGGATCCCTTTAACCTTCAGTGTTAAAACTTGACACTTTTTCCTTTTGCACCCAAATGGAATCAAAAAACCATGGCGAGCAACAGTTTTCGAAGAAAAAAATTTTTTGAGACACACTAATATATACGTATATATATATATATATATATATATATATATATATATACAGTTGGCTCTCTGTTTAACGACGCTCTACTTAACGACGATCTCTATTTAAAGACGATATTTCCCAGTCCCGGCCCCTTCGAAGTTATGGGAAAAGTTATTTTTTCACAAATTCTGTTTCAATCTCTACTTAGGGACGATGTTTCACGGTCCCTTGAAAGTCGTTAAACAGAGAGCCAACTGAATATATATATATATATATATATATATATATATATATATATATATATATATATATATATATATATATATATGTGTGTGTGTGTGTGTGTGTGTGTGTACACTGTCTACCAATAAGTATTTGGACACCTGTGATAGTTGGTAGAGACTCTACGAGAGACAATTACAGCCTTAACCCTCCGGGCCATGCTTTCCACAAGTCCTTGTATGACGGTATTTTCTAGTGGTACTTTCTTCCAATCGGTTTGGAGGTGACATGTAAGTTCCTTCACCGAATTTGGACGGTTGTTGCACCCCTTAATTCGTCGATCGAACTCGTCCCAGGGGTTCTCGATGGACAGGTCAGTCCATTCGGTTCACTCCATTGTCACCATACCAATCCATGGTAGACCTTGCGACATGCAGCTGGCGTTGTCGTCCTAGAAGTAACATGGGTCTACCCCATAACTTCCACAATGTAGGAAGCACACTGGCATCCAAAGTAGTGCAGTAGGCATCGGCGTTGAGTTTACCATAAATTAGGACAAAAGATCCCAGTCCATACCAGGAGAAACACTCACAGACCATAATTCCACCTCCGCCGAACTTTACTGTGGGCACAATGCATTCTTGCAGGAGGCATTCTCCAGGCAGACGCCAGACCCAGACTCTGCCATCCGAACGGTAGAGGGTGAATCTTGATTCGTCGCTCCAGAGAACCCGTTTCCACTGATCTACGGTTCACTTTCAGCGTGCTTTGCACCACATTAACCGAGCAGCGCAGTTGGACTTTGCGATCAAAGGCTTGTAGCCGGCAGCACGACCCTGAAAACCAAGCAGATGTGCTTCCTTACGGATGGTATTCATCGGAACAGCACACCCGGATGCCTTTTGAAACTCCTGGAGTATGTGGGCCATCGGTTGGGTGCGGTTCTTCCTAATTTCTCTGGGCAGCAACCGCCGGTCTCTATTTCTCAGTTCCATGAGTCTGCTGACTCGGGGCACATTTCGACAATCACCGCTCACCATCCACTTCTGAATCACATAGGCCACTGTCGATTTAGGGTAATTCAGGTCGCTAGATATGTCCCTTAAGGATCGGCCATTTCTGTGATACCCGACTATTACACCTTTCTCGAAATCAGATAACTCTGCACTTTGTGGCATCTTGCATACTACTAATGCCAATGTGTTTACCCTCAACACTATATTTAACGGCGGAGGGCGTGACGCATATCAGGACCGCAGATATCGTCATTTGCATGGGTGTCCAAATACTTATTGGTAGATAGTGTATTATTTATTATATTTATTACGTATATATTTTTCTTTATTGAGTAAGAAATTGAAAATATCTATACAAAAGGTCGTTCGCATTTTATGGAAACGATTTTGTAATTTATTTTTGTCGTTTGCATTTTGAGATAAAAACTTGGCAATTTCAGAATAATCGTCTGCTACGGTTTTGTTTTGATTGGAATGTAATATTAAAGATTTATTATGAAAATGGCTCCTAAAATTGATAGATGGCTCAAAAGTTACGTAACTGCGCATTCCGAGGAGAAATATTCGTATCAATAAATTATAAAGCGGCGTAAAAATCGCGGTCATGGCATTTCAAAAACAGGTATTTATAATATGTTAAATTTGAAAGGGAAAAAAAGTCTAACTGAAAGTAAATATGAAAATTTGACCGCGAAATCTCATCCTAAGACTGTTCAAACGCAGGTAAATAAGTCTCTGATCCTGAAGAAAAATCCGCTCACTCAAAGATCCATTGCATCGAAACTAGAAATGTCTTCTGGCACTGTTAGTAAAATCATTCATAAAGATTTGAAGTTTAAAAAGACGTTTAAACCTAAAGTTCATCTGCTTTTGCCAAAGCATATTGCTGAAAGAGAAATTATAGAAAATTATATGAAAAACACCTAGCTGCCGAAAAATGGAAATTTGTGGTAACACTCGATGAGGCAAAGATGTATTTAAGTGACTATAATAAAATTTATCAATTTTCTATCGCTGAACTAACGGGAATGACAGTACGAAATGGTTTCTTCAGTGTACAGAAAAGTTACCAAAGGGGTTCATGATAGTTGCAGGATTTTGTTAGAACGGCAAATTAAAAATTGAAAAAAAAAAAGTCTCAAGTGAAGCCAAAATTAATTCACTCTACTATCAGCAGAATATTTAACCCGAGAGCACTCGCGCCCAATTTCGAACACGAGAACTCGCGCCGGGTATCTTATACCCTAGTTCATTTCTGCTATATAAATATCAATTAATATTGTTTATATGCAAACCTTACGTAACTAAAGAACATAAGATAATAAATTAAAGATTTTTAGTGAATTTTAATAATACTTACATTTTTATAGACAATTTTTACAAACTACATACTGATGCTCAACACAGACATTTTCCCCATTTTTGGCACATAAACTTTGTTTTTCAGTCCTTATTACTTGGGAAAATTTAACAACGTTTATATTTTGTCTTTTTTTTTTGCAGGCGGTTCATTATTAGTGATTTCCAGTTCCATTGAAGGGCTTGAATAAGTTGTTTTTGTTTGAGGCACCATCATATTTAGCATGTTGCTATTGAAGAGAACATTCTATGCATCTACGGGAGAAGCGACATTTCTTGAATAATTTGTATTACCTGGAAGCTTGATAATTACTTTCCTTGAAGGCTTTCTTACATTTTGCGGGTATTTTTACTTCAGCCATTTTGTAATTTTATCTTTACCAATATAAAAATCGGCTGTTGACAGTGAACCTTTATCTTCGGTTTCTGTCTCAATTTCAGTAGAAGAATCGTGATTGCTACAGTATTCTCCATCCTCAGAGGCATCATTATCTTCGGATAAAGCTTCATTATCATTAGAAACAGTCTCTAAAATGTGTCGCTATTGTTTTATTTCCTCGTCGTAATTCAAAAATCGCGCCATGATGCACTAAACTGACAGAAAAAAAGGAAAGATCTGACTGACGCGAGGACTCGCACGGGTATAACATACCCGTCGAAATATTTTTCTCAAAATCTATTTTTTGAGCAGACTTAGTTTTTACCCCGCTGAAAGAATGTGACCTTGAATACAGCTACATAACATTTCGGCCTAATCCGATAAGAAGATAACAAAAACGTTGAATGAAAATGGATTGGGTATGTCATACCCGGTGCGAGTTCTCGCGGGTTAAGAACCAATTTTTGAAGAAGAAATTCCAGCCTTATAATGGAAAGAACATTGATAAATTTGAGCTTCATACGGGCAAAGCCTCTAGTCACATGTCTAAATCAACTGCCGCTTATTTAGCAAAGAAAGAATCAGAAACAGGAATAAAGTGTATCCCATTTAATGAAACAACTGTAAAATCTGCTGACGCTTCTGCAATGAACTTTTGCGCTTTCGGTTTATTGAAGCGAGCCTTAGGAAAACGGCATCCAAGAACACTGAACGGACTTTGGAAAACGGTCCTAGAGGAGTGGGGTAAAATTGATATGGCAGCACTAAGAAAAAGTTTACTTTCATGGAAAATTCGAGCTAAAGCTATTGTCAAGAACCGTGGCTATCAGGTAGAAGCAAATCGCCGCATAAAATACGGTATTTATACATAAAACTTAAATATCAAAATCGTTTCCATAAAGTGTGAACGACGTTCTGTACTTCCGACTAATATAAGAATCTGAAGTACATATTTTCCCTACCATGACGTTTACGATTGGCTAACTGACATCATGTTTCTAAATCAGCTGGAGTCGTGGGATCATTTTCTTCCTTTGCATTAACTAGAAGCATGTAAATATGCTTTGAATGCAACTGTTTGTTTACAAACACGATTAAATATTTTTTTATTAATATACTTATTTATTTATTTTTTCTTTCCTTTATGTATTTATTAAATTTTAATTTTAATTTATAATTTATTTATTTATTTTTTCATTTTTTTTTTTTTGCATCATGCCAAAGGGACCGTCACCTGATCTGAACTTATACCAAGTTATTTATGCATCTTTTTAAAATTAAATCACCTGCGTGAGAATTGTACGAGGTCATATTGTGTCCACACATGATTTTTTTCAATTCACAGATGCATTGGGAAGTTTTTATAATACACTTGAAAGGCAAAGCTATCCCAATAATTCTTATATTTTAAAAAATATAATATATTTACATTTTGTACAGTATTTAGGAAACTGAATTTCGTTTCAATGTTTAACGTCTTCGAAAGCTAAGCTAAATAAGTTTTGAACTTATTAATTTCGTGTGATAAAAGGATTGTTCGAATGTCGCAGCGAACGGCGCCGAAAGTGTGCACTCTAACTATCCCGAAATGGGCGATAAACGCGGCAACCCTGGTCATTCTCTGTTTGATTAGGCAAGGTTTTTAAGAGGCGCGAAAAGTTCAGTTCAGCGTTACCCGGTTTGACCTTAGCACGTGTTTTCGGGATTTTAGGATATTCTGTTGTAACATCACGAACAACACCCACCTGGATAGTAAATCTCAGTCACATGCTGATAAAGAACAGTGTCCACCCCACGTGACCAAAGTAAATTATCCCTTTTGAACTTGCAGGTAAGCAAAATCTTAAGCATTAAGAGTGGTGTTTTCATATGTCCATTTCTTCTTTCCTTTCTGACTCGGCGCCAAACTAGCCAGCATTGGCGAACGTTAAAGGCTGTTTTCAGAAAGTACTGTTAGAATCTTCGTTGTAAATGTCCTTCGTCATTTTCTGTTTGTTTGCATTTTTTATGTCAGTGATGCACAAACTGTGTGTCGCGACACTCAGAGGGGTGGTGAATAGTGACAAGTCAATTTATATCATATTGAATTTTTTTATTAAACAATTTGTTTAAATGTTTTATAAAGACATGTTTTAATATTTTAATTTTTTTATGTGTTAAAAATATATGATATGGCATTGTTAAATAAGATATCAAACAGTCTTACGATAAAAATTCCATCAGCAATAATTTATATACTTTTTTTTGGACTAGAATAGAAAGGATTTCTGTCGAATTTTTTTTTTTTTTCTAAGCGTATAACCCTTCCGGTCCCAATAATTCAATCCGAATCTAACAAACGTATAATCACAAAAACGGAGTATTTTAGTTTTATATAGATAAATAAGTTTATAATTTTCAGTGTTTTAATAGGAATCTTATAATTTTAAAATCACGGCCTTTTTTTAAAATTTCTGTTACTTTATTACGAAAATGAAATACAAATACATATCTTCTATCTCTATATATAAAACAGTTCCGTAACTGACTGACTGACTGACTGACATATAACGCACAGACGAAACCGCTGGACATAAAGGGCTGAATTTTTGCATGGCGCTTCTTCTTACAGTGTAGGGGTGCACTAAGAGAGATTTTTGAAAAATTCTTAGATTTTTTAAAATTAAATTTTTAAGCTGTTTTTGAAACTTTCTTTATAGTTTTCATTTAAAATAATAATCCGAGGGTTATAAAAT
Source organism: Dolomedes plantarius (assembly GCA_907164885.2). Taxonomy (NCBI): domain Eukaryota; kingdom Metazoa; phylum Arthropoda; class Arachnida; order Araneae; family Dolomedidae; genus Dolomedes; species Dolomedes plantarius. The sequence goes on from OU015490.1 coordinate 21,646,072, forward strand.
TTATATCACGAGAAAGATCTTAAAAATTCCTTTAAAATGAAATCTTTTTCGAATCTTTACCTCCATTTTCTGATGTTTGGTGAATTTTTAAATATTAATTTTTAGAATTTAATTCATTAAATGCTGATCACGTGGTTTCTTTTAATTTTGCGTCACGTGCATAACAACAAAATAGACAAAAATACATTTTTTTTCTTGCTAATGCGGCAGACGATTGTACATTATTCAAAAAAATATTAAAATACAGTAAAAGAAATCTTCCTCAAACTGTACTATATTAACTGTTCAATATTCTTTAGTATGTTCTATAAGATTTAATTTGAATATTTTCTACTACTTAATTTGTCTATAAAAATATCCGTTACGATTTTTTTATAAATATATTTTTTCGTTTTTTTTACATCAATTACATACATTGATCCTTGTATTTATTATAAATAAATAAATAAATAAATAAATATATGTATATATATATATATATATTCTTAATTGCATACATTCACCGTTGTATTTAATTTCAATGTACTCCGTAGCGAAGTAAGGGTTTTCAGCTAGTATATACACTGAAGTGCCACTGAATTAGGGATAGCAAAGCCTATGCAAATTGTGTAGCGCTGCGCATCATGTATGCGCAAGTGAGGGCGCTGTGGTAACTGCATATATAGCGCGTACTATGGTTGTTCTGAATTAGTTGTTGGAATTGCCAGTATGGGTAAACTGCCTGATTTAGACGCCTTCGATCGCGGACAAATCGTAGGTGCGCGACGCATGGGCCATTCAATTTCCGAAATCGTCAGACAGCTAGGATTTTCAAGGTCGAAAGTGTCAAGAATATACCAAGAATACATGGATGGTGGAAAAAAACTAGCGATCGGGCAAACTGCAAAAGACAATTAGCCTTGACAGTGCGTGGTGAGAGACGGCTCAGGCGTATTGTACGTAGCCAGACATTAGCTCAAATTACCACCCAGTTTAATGACGGTGCCAGTCGTACAGTCAGTAAACAGACTGTGCAACGCTCGCTTCACCGTATGGGTTTCGGGAGCCGTCGACCTACGAGAGTACCATTGCTCTATACTCGCCATCGGGCTGCACGTCTTGCCTGGGCAAGAGAGCACAGAGACTGGAGTGTAGAGGACTGGAAACGAGTAGCATGGAGTGATGAGTCTCGATTCCGACTACTTAACGCCGACGGGAGGCTGAGAATATGGCGTCAGTCTCATGGAGCCATGGATCATGCATGCCTGGCTGGAACTGTACAAGGCCATGGTGGCTCGATCATGGTCTGGGGTGTTTTTTCGTGGCACAGTTTGGGATCTTTGGTGCGTGTACCAACCTCCCTCAATGCAATTCGGTACGTAGAATTGCTGGGTGATCACCTCTATCCGTTTATGCTGTTCTGTTATCCGCACGGTAATGGAGTTTTCCAGCAAGACAACTGTACCTCTCACATGTCTCGGTTGGCTACTGGCTGGTTGGATGAGCATTCCTCTGATTTCTCTGTCTTGAATTAGCCACCTAGAAGCCCAGACTTAAATCCTATTGAGCATCTTTGGGATGTTTTGGAACAAGGAGTGAAAGGCCATCACACAGCACCAAAGAACCTTACTGAATTATGGACAGCTTTAGCCAATATTTGGCAAGCCATTCCCGTGGAACGTTTCCAGAAACTTGTTGAATCTATGCCTCGTCGTGTGGCAGCCGTTATCAAGGCCAGAGGAGGCCCAATTCGTTACTAGGTAGGTATCCCTAATTCAGTGGCACTTCAGTGTATTAGCACAGTTTCGTATTTAACGACATATTTACTAAGTCATTGTGGGAGAGAGATGAGGTCTTCCCTGCGAGAGGTGTCATCGAGTCTACCAGAAGAGTGTCAATGAAAAAGGAAAATGTTCGTCACTTCGTACCCCAAATTCTCGAAATGGAAATTTCCTTGTGGTCAGGATTGTCATAGCAAGCATATCTCGAAGTCAGGCATCACCTAAATTACATCTTCGAAGTCTAAAACTGTTACGCGGTCTATTATCATTATCCCACGGGGGAATTTTAGATCACCGCTAATAATTTAAACATATGATATGTAGTGACTAGTTGATTTTCTTCCAATTTCAGAACGTAAACGTCATCAATTTTACGAAAAGGAGCTTCGAAGGACTACTTTGCGGAACGTCTCAAGCGACAACTCGTCTCCACCTTTTGCAACGAAACGGATTGCATCGCCATCGGAATGGCCCTGATCGGTGAAACTGGCCACGTCCAGGAAACTCGCGGGGTGGAATGGAAAATCCCAAATTTTTTCTCTCTGTCCGGAGAAGTTGATAGCTACTATGAAAGTCCCGTCTTCTGTCTCTTTGATTCGTACTGGAGATTGCAGATGTACCCGAAAGGCAGGAAAGATTCCCCGGAATGGGTAGGTCTGTATCTGAAGAAAGAAGACTCCAGTCCTCCGAATACTGTGACGGTATCGATTGCCATCGAGAGACCTGACGGAAAGCAAGATGGATATAAAAGTACCATCATAAATTACACTGGCATAAAAACTGGGATGGGTTGGCACGCATTCATCTCAATCTCTGATCTGCAGAAGCGGAGGTCCGAGTTGCCGCCGTCGGACGTCCTGACCGTCACCTGCAGTCTCCAAAGTGACTTTCCAAACCCTCATGAAGGTAGGTGTTGCATTTTTTTCTATACCCGTTGACGCGGTCTGGATTCTTGTTGGTGTACCCTGTGCTTCACTGATGGTAGAAAAAAATCACGTCCCGTGTTACCTTGTAAAGGCGGCAAAAGATTTGACACCGCTGATCTACAATTCCAATGTTATAATGTAGGGAATTTTCCTCTCAGCATTTTTCTAATCACAGATAAGAAGATGCTGATTTTATTACATTGGTTATTTTTTCGCACCATATAATGAACCATATTTTTTCGGAACATATTATTTCGTACCATATTTCTTCGGACCATAAAATGTAATACATGTTTTTGAAAAATCCTTAAATTTTAATTTTTTTTAAATCGTTTTCAATTTCCAACGATGAACAACAGTAATTTAATACTCTGTAACACTTAACAACGGTAAAGAAAAAAATTGATAACGACTCGTTCGTTATTTAAGATTTTTATCTTGATATAAATTTGCTAAATTCTGCTGAGAAAAACTTCGAATCGCTCAAAGTATTTTAAAATATTCATTTGCTATTACTGGTGACTGGTCATATGTGAATAAACGGAACGCACAGCTTGAATCCCGCTATTCCTTTTTTTTTATCAGATTTAAAAAGCTTCGCGTTTTGCATGCATTTGCAATGCATTTGGCGAACTTTTATGCCAATAATTATTAGACAATCAACCCCTTACATCTCAATATGACGGGGACTGATGGTCTGCGATGTCAACGATGCATCGCATACAGGAGGAGGGAAACAGTCCACCATTATCTATACCTTTTCGTGCGAGTTATTCTGGCGTGTTCTATTTTGTACGATCGCTTGCCTTCCTCTAACCGTCATTTTTCTTCTCCTTATCCAGTTTCCTTGTCAACCAGACTATGGAATCTTAGCCGTGACCTGAAGAAGATGCTAGACGAAGGAAAGGGGACGGATTTCGCCTTGAAGCTGAAGGAAGGTCGCGAACTTCGCGCCCACAGGAAGATCCTGGAGGCAAGATGCGGCTACTTCGCAGGAATGCTCGCCAACGACTTCCAGGAGAACGCGAGCGGAGAGGCTGACATCGACGACATCGAAGAGGGCGTGTTCAAGTGCATCCTGTCCTACCTGTACACGGGAGAGGCGGAGGGGATGGCCGATGAGACTGTGTTCAAGATTTACGTGGCTGCCGATAAACTGTTGTTGGAGGAGCTCAAGAAATTATGTGTTCACTACATGAAGAGAAATCTGAGCATAAATCTGATCTGCGACGCCATAGCGGTTCTCGAAAAATACGACGAAACGGATCTGAAAGAATGTACCCTGGATTATTTTAGTAAGCACACAAAGGAGGTTTATGATTCTGATGGATGGAAAAAGTTTAGGAATGAAAACAGCCTGCTAGTGGCAACATATTTAGAAAAATTCACTGTTTGGAGGAGGCCGTAACATGGAGGAGGGCGTGTGTGAGTGCATGCATTTGTATGTCTATATATATATATATCCAAGACATTTACATAGCTTGGATATTTTAATTATATATATGTATAATCTTCTCATTTAGTAGAAATTATCGAGGGTTGTTTGCAATAGCAGTAATAAATTTTTTTTACGTTACACATGATTTTCCTTCAAAATTTCTTTGTCAGGGCACCATAAGATGCATTGTGATGGGAAAATGACAAATTCGACATATTCTTCGAGGTGACAGCACGTATCTTCCATGCGTGTTCAGACAGATAGATTACTCATAGATACAGATAGAAAACATTCCGATTAATTTAAAATTTTCCGATATTAGCGAATTTGAAGCAAATTTTTCTGTCAGATTGATAATTTTTTCTAAGAATATTCTTCAAATACTGTGATAGCCTCGATGGTGGAAGACAGGAGCGAGAGACCCCTCTCGTCCATCAAATTTAGAGACTTAATTTCGTCCTTTGATATAATCTGAAATCGGCCCTTCATTATGCTTTTATTGAGTTATTTCCCTGAAAGGTTTTCTTGGTACGTATCAGGATATGCAGTAAAACTCCTCACTTGTTGACGCCCGAGAGACAGGAACATTTGACCGTAAACGGAAGGGTGGTAGGCAGGGACTTTGTAAGAAATTTCGGAAATTTCTAATCAATTTTATAAAATAATTTTTAGTGTCTGTAATTGAACGAAGTACTTTTCTTTTGCGGAGATACGCCGGTATTGCAAACGCAATTTAGATTTTATTGAGATTTTCTCTCATTATCTGCTTTCTTAAAATGTATTCTAATTATATGCTTTATTAAAATGGACTCTTAAGAGGAACTTGGTCAGTACTCTATCATCTTCAACAGGAATTACGATAGTTAATTATGACGTCAAATCACATAATGGTTTCGATCAAATAAAAACAAGGTCGATATATTTCAGCAAAATCTCGGTAGGCCTTACACCGGAAAGACGAATATGGGGAGATGTAAACTTCCCCTTTACGAATAAAAAACGCTTTAAATGAATGACTAGACACAAGATGGAATTAAAGAGTAGAAACGATTGGGTAACTTACCCATCTCCCTGGTCTGGACAAGAGAATAAAATCGATACATGTAAATACTAAGAAGCAGGCCCGTGATCTTAAACTCCACATTTAATTAGAATAGAATTACATACACCCGATTGTGTTTACCGGTGCACAATCCACAACGGTTCAAGCTTTTTACATCTGATTTCAAGGATTTACATAACATCAAGAAAAACATGACCAAACGAAATAAAAGAATTATATGAATTATCGAATAACGAATATACATTTTCACTCAACGGAAAACAAATTCAGACTGACAAGAAGAATCATAACCGTTCGGGTTTTGATCACATGATCTCAAGACCCCCCAGAGATGGGCCTGCCAGACGAATCGGCGTCCTCGTTTCCGCCGCTGTCTGTTTTCGAGTTCCGTTTTCGTCCATCTTCCGCCCGGGCCAATGGTCCAGGTAGGACCGCAAGGCGATTGACCAGCCTTCGAATTTTGCCATAAGACGTCTGGAGGGTGGTGACTCTGACTACACGATCTTCGCCAGGATGCACTTTTAAGATTCGAGCTAACTTCCAGTGGCAGGCTGGGCTATCAGCGTGGTGCAGGAGCACCAGTTGACCGGGCTCAAGCAGCTGTGTGCCAGTCGTCCACTTCTTACGACTGAGTAGACTTTGTAGATAGGAACGGCTCCATTGCCACCAGAATTGGTCTTTCAAAGTCTGCAACAGATGCTATCTGAAATGAGAGCCAAGAGAACAGTTATTATTTGCACGTTCGGTTAATTCCAACAAAGGAACACTGATCAGAAAATGCCCCGGAGTTAGAGCCGACAGATCGTTTAGATCTGTTGAGAGAGACCATAAAGGGCGCGAATTAATACACGCCTCGATTTGGCAAAGTACAGTGACCATTTCCTTAAAGTTCAGAATGGTTCCTTATAACGATTTGGCTAGATTCCGTTTCATCAATTTTATGGAGGCTTCCCAAATCCCGCCAAAGTTCGGGGCATAAGGGGGGTTGAAATGCCAACTAATCTGGCGTGAAGAACAGAAGTCCTGGATTTTAGCTAGTCCCTAGATTTTAAGGGATTCTCACCAGAGATTTGAGGTATCCAGTAGCAACTACAAAAGTTTTGCCATTATCTGACCATATATCAGTTGGACTACCTCTCCGTGCAATAAATCGTTGGAGAGTAAGGAGAAAGGCATTGGTTGAGAGATCTGATACTAATTCGAGATGAACTGCCTTACTACACATACATATGAATAAATACATTTAGGATTTGAACTGTGTAATTTTCTTTTGTGCTGGCATTTCATCGCGATTGGTCCAGCAAAATCCACCCCCACCTTTTCGAACGGTCGACACGGAGTGATTCGGGAACTTGGTAAGTTTCCCATGACTTGATGAATAGGCTTGGCGACCAATTTGAAACATCGAACACATTTTCGTAGTTCCTTTTTAACTGTAGACCGGCCGTCAGGAATCCAGAAATGCTGCCGAATGAGGGACAGAACTAGTTCCGGACCTGCATGCAAACTGGATTCGTGGAAATGTCGAATGACGGCTTCAGTCACTGGAGGTTTTTTAGGGAGCAGTATAGGATACTTTTTGTGGAAGGCTACAGAGGGATGCTGACTTTGCCGACCTCCTACCCTAAGAATGTTCTTTTTATCAAGGAATGGTTGGAGAGGAAGAATTTTGCTTTTTTTTTGTTTACGGGTTTATGGTTGCTTGAGGCCTCTATTTCTTCAGCAAATTCTGTATTTTGTATAGGTTTTACAATTTTTTCAATAGAAACCCGTAGTTCAAGGGCTTTCAATGGCCCACGAGTCTTAGAGGTACGTGTATTGTTCACAAACCTAAAAATCCAAGCCCTCTTAGTAACTTGGTGTACGAAAAAAGTTTGCTCAGAATGTCACTCTTAATCTCGATTTGAGGATTGTAAGGTTGCTCTTCCTCGGGGGAAAATGCCGAAGGATTTTGAAGGATGGTGGCAAAGGTAGAATAAGGAGTATGTCGGTTTTCGGTCAACAATGCAGGTCCTTGCCACCACATCTGATTTCATTTGAGCTGTTCTGGAAAAATGTCACGAGTGGCCATATCGGCCGGGTTCGCCACACCGGGTGTGTGAAACCATTGGTCCTTCGTAGTTAGGTTTAGGATTTTCTGGACCCGATGTTGGACAAATGGGTTTCCCTTAGTGGGAGGATTTTTGATCCAAATTAAGGTGATAGTGGAGTCTGTCCACAAGACCGTAGTGTCTATTTTCCCTCGCACAGCTGATTGCACTAAGGTCACAAATTCCGCTAACAGAAGTGCTGCGGATAGTTCGAGTCTTGGCAGCGTAACTGATTGCAGAGGGTGCAACTTGATGTGAAGATAGCAATTAATATATTGCTTACCTCCGTCTCGGCGGTGCAGCTGTCTTGGTACTAAGTAATTCCAGGTACACGAACATTAAACATGTATTTATTTAATCTACTACGAAACAAAAAGAACGTTACATTGCTACGATACAAAAACGGAAAATTACATAAACAGAAGTAAGAAAGGAATCATGGGATAGCTTCTGGTTTGCTCTGGTTTGGCGCGCGCCTTGGCGACTTAGGGTTGCATGAAAAGGTTGATTTTCAAAATGTGTGATTACTTTCCAACAATGCCCCCCTTAATCATGCATTTTGGGATAAGCCGAAATTAGATTTAATTCACATTTAACTTCATAAATTTTGGTTTGGGCAAAGGTTTGGTAAAAATATCTGCGATCATACTATTTGTATTGCAATATGTTAATTCAATTACTCTGTTTTCTTCCATTTCCCTTAAAAAGAAATATTTAACATTAATGTGTTTTAGTCTGGTATTCATCTTACCATGTTGAATTAGAGAGATTGTGGACTTATTGTCCTCGAACATTTTAATGGGTAGTTTTTGAGATAGCCCAAAATCCTTTAGGAGGTCTAATATCCATTTGAGCTCTTGAGCAGCAGCAGCCGCAGAAATGAGCTCAGACTCGGTCGATGATAAGGAAACGCAATTTTGTCTCTTTGTGGACCAAAAAATTGGGCTGTTTCCTAGGAAGAATATATTTCCTCCGGTTGACCGTCTAGTGGTCATATCAGATGCATAGTCAGCATCAGTATAGCAGGTAAGTATTGGTGGGTTGTTAGAGTCAATTTGCAGGTTAATGTTCTTTGTTGAATTCAGGTATTCGATGACTCTGAGAACTGCTTTCCAATCATTTTCATTTGGAGATTCGTTTTTCCTGCTTAATAAATTTACTGCTAGAACGATGTCTGGTCGGGTCACGGTGGCTATGTAGAGTAGTGCTCCGATGGCTTGTCTATATTTGGTATTGTCCACTGGTGGAGAGGTGTCCTCTTCCTTTGGATAAGAAACGTCCATCGGTGTGTAAGACGGTTTGTGGATATCTGGACAGAATTTCTTCTTCAATCCTTCGATTTTGCGAGTTTGGTTCAGTAAAAATTTGTTATCATCTCTGTTGATGTTGATTCCTAAGTAGTTTCTGATTTCTCCTAGGTCTTTTACTTCGAAGAATTTGTTGAGATATTTGATTAGACTTTGAATCTTGTCTTCATTTTTGCATGCTATAAGGATATCGTCCACGTAAACCGTGATCATTATTGTATCTACTTCATCTTTCTTTAAGAATAGGCAAGGGTCTGCGGTAGATTGAGAGAAATCGTTGTTTCTGAGGATTTCTTCGATTCTTTTGTTCCAAGCTCTGGCTGACTGTTTTAAGCCGTAGAGAGATTTCCTTAGTTTGCAAACCTTTTGTTCTTGTCCTGTTTGAACTCTGCCTTCCGTATGTTCCATAAAAATTTCTTCTTCTAGGTTTCCGTGAAGGAAAGCTGTGGTGACGTCAGCATGTCGCACGTGCATATTACCGTATGCAGCGGCAGCAAAGAAGGTTCTGATAGTCGTATGTCGAACTACTGGTGCGAAGGTATGGTCGTAGTCAGTCCCAAATTTTTGACTATACCCCTTTGCGACTAGTCGTGCTTTGTAGCGGTTGACTGTTCCATCTTCGTTCTTTTTCAGTTTGAAGGTCCATCGACATCCGATAGCTTTCTTTCCTACAGGAAGATCTACTAATTCCCAGGTTTTATTTTGGGACAAGGAATTGATTTCTTCGTCGACTGCGAGTAACCATTTTACCTTTTCTTCGGAATCCAATTTGTTCAGGTCTTCGAAATTTTCGGGTATGTCCTTAGTTGTGTCTACTAGGTATCCCATACGTTGTGGTGGTTGTCCCTTCGTTTTTCTTTCTGATCTTCTCAGTGCTTCTACGGGTATAATTTCATGTTCTGTCTCAGTTTCTTCGTCTTTTACTTCCGGACGAGAGGGAATTTCGATATTTTGATTCACTGGTGATTTTTCGACAAATTTTACGCTTCTACTGACAATTATCCGATTTTCGCATGTATAGATTCTGTACCCCTTTGACCTTTGGTCGTAACCGACAAAAGTTCCTTCAATTGCTCTTGGATCTAATTTTCTTCGGTTTTCTTTATGTATATATGCATAGGCCGTGCAACCAAATTCTTTTATGTCAGCCAAATTTGGTTTTCTTCCGCACCATAACTCGTAGGGCGTCTTTTCACAGGCTCTAGTAAGAAGACGGTTTTGAATATAATTTGCGGTATTGACAGCTTCTCCCCAGAATTTGTTTGGCAGTTGACTTTGGGACAGCATGCATCTGGTCATTTCGGTAAGACTTCTATTTTTCCTTTCACTCACACCGTTCTGAGGAGGTGAGAAAGGAACGCTAAGTTGATGTTTGATGCCATCACTCGACAGAAATTCCTCTATTTCTTTACTGGTGTATTAACCGCCGTTATCTGTTCGGAGAGTCTGTATGGTTCTACCAAATTTATTTTTGGTTATGCCGGCGAAATCCTTCAGTTTACTAAGAACTTCACTCTTTCTAGTAAGTAAGTAGATGACGGTGTATCTCGTAAAGTCGTCGATAAATGTCACGAAATAGAGCTTTCCACCTATGCTAGGAGTGGGCATGGGTCCGCAAATGTCGCTATGTACAAGTTCCAACGGTTTCTTTGCACGGACACTGGCTGTTTTTGGATACGGGGATTGTTGCATTTTATTCTTTATGCATTCTGAACAAGTTTTATTATGAAGACAATTATCTAGCTTTATTCCGTCGGCGAGATTTTCGTGAACGAGTCGCTTAATTCCGTCATAACTCCGATGACCTAATCTCGAATGCCATAACTGTATACAATTATCATTTTTGCATTCTATCGCGACATTAGCATTTTCCGAGTGTTTGTTTAAAACAATTTTGTATAAACTATCTTTATCAGAATATGCGTGCATAATCACTTCATTATTCTTCTTCACGAAGCAATTATTTTTCTCGAAAAGGACAGAGTACCCCATACTAGCGATTTTTTTAACGGAAATGAAATTGCTCTTTAAATCAGGAACGAAAAGGGCATTCGTCAGTCTTATTTTCTGCATATTTAGATCAAGGTCAACAAATCCACTGCCTTTGGAAAATACGATTTTACCATCTGCTAGAATAATTTTCGTGGGTGATTCATTTTGTTTCAGTTCTGTAAATAAATTTTCATCGGACAGCAAATGACTGCTTGCGCCGGAATCCATATATAGAACCTTTACATTTGTATTTTGTTCAGAATGGTAAATGGACTCATTGCTCTTCACTACTCTTGTCTGTGTTGCTACAATAGAGACTTTAATGTCTGTAGAGAATACTCGTAAGTAGCTTACTGCGGCATGTGCTTTGGGGGAGGCGTCACAAAAACCGTGGAGCTCCACCAATGACGATTGATCTATGTATAAGCACCTAGATACCTGCATTTCTTGTAAATGCATAATTTGGTAATCGAATTTGCTCCAGGTGTCTAAAATGTCTGAAGGAAGCTTTTCGTCCCATTTCAGATTCAGTTTCCACACCTCTTGCATAAGAATTTTGAGGATAATGGTGGAAGGGGCGAGGAGACCCAATGCGTCAAAAATCCGAGCAATTATTGATAATAATTACCGTTTGGTTGCGACCCTGGTGTCCTTTGACACCTTCACTTGAGGGACACCTGTATTCAGATTCCACTCCAGCCCTAATATTCTTTGAGCAGAATCAAGTTAAAAGTTATGTGTTATGGGACTACACTTTTGAGACTCTGGGAGAAAATCAATGGCTTTAATATTATTAGAACACCATTTACGAAGGGTACATCTCCCTGCAAAAAATACATTTCGTAAGTCTGAGATGAGAGTCTTAGCATCTTCGATACTGTCGGCACCTCCTAAGAAATCATCAACATAAAAGTAGCTTTTCACGATGTTAGCTGCATGCGGGAAATTGTCTTTTTCATCATGGAATAATTGCTGGGAATGCGCAAGGCCAGGAAAGGAGCACATGACGTGCCATATGTCACCGTATTGAGCTTGAACTCTTTCAAAGGGTCAGCCACATTATTTCTCCAAAATATACGTTAGAAGTGGGTATCTTCCTCGGTTACGAGAATTTGCCTGTACATTTTCTCTAGATCGGCAGACAAGGCAATCTGGTACGACCGAAATTGTATTAGGTTGGAGAAGATACTTATTTGCAATTTAGGGCCGGTAAATAATATAGAATTTAAAGATTTGTTATTCGCTGATTTGGCTGACGCATTGAACACGACTCTGATTTTGGTCGTACTACTGTTGTCATTTATTACCGCGTGATGTGGAAAATAAAAATTGGGTTCAAAACGTTTTTCTCCTTCAGTGAAAACTTGTATATGGGCCAGTTGCTGATATTCATCCATAAATTCTGAATATGATTCTTTCAATTGTTTATTTTTATTTAGTTTTTGTTCTAGTATTAGAAATAATTTAGACGCATGGTTTGCACTATTTCCTAATACACAGTCTGGTTTGACTGGCAGTTTGACAACGTACCGCCCGTCTTCATTTCTTTTAACAGTCTCTCTACAGATGATTTCTGCCAGATCCTCAATGTCCGGTATACGATGATGTTGAGGCACTGATTCCAGAGCCCAGAATCTTTCAAGTTGTTCATTTAAACTAAAATTGCATAGAGAATAGTTTTCTGAATTTTTGGAAGTTTTGTCAATAGGACCGCTTAAAATGTGGCCCAGTGTCGTGGGAATGGCAGCTGGTTTCCCACGCTTACCCTGAATGGATAGACCCTGCATTATGCTTACAAACATATCTGCCCCTACTAGCAGGTCAATTGGGCGGTCTTTATGGAATTCAGGATCAGCCAGAAGCAGATTTTCTGTGTGTGGCCAACTTTCCCTATCCAGCCGAAAATTAGGGAGAGGAGTAGTCACCCGATTAACTACTAAAGCCCTAACAGTACTAAAATCATTCGAAAACTGAGGAGAAATTTAAAATTCCGCGACATGCAAAGAAGTCTCTGCGGACATTCCACTGATTCCTATCAACCGATGTTTCGAGCCAATCAAGGCTAAATTCAACCGCTCGGCACACTGTTTAGAAATTCACGAATTCTGTGAAGCATTATCGATCAGCGCTCTACTCCTAATTACCTGACCTTTCGGGGATTTTACTTTAATAAGGGCTGTCGATAATAAAACATCATTGTGAACAGGTGACTGACTTAGCGAATTATTTGAAACTGATCCCCGATGAACGTCCTTCGAAATATTTTCATTATCCTCCGTATACTTATGTAATGAAGTGTGATGCTTCTTAGTGCAGTGTTTACAAAAAATGATAATTCTACATTTGTCTAAAAGATGATTCGAACGTAAGCAGTTGGGGCATAGCTTGTTTTCCTTGACGTAATTCCACCTCTCATTGACATTCATACGATTAAAATTACAACATTTGAATAACTGATGATTTTGAGAACATAAAATGCATTTTACTTCCTTTACACTGATTGAATTGTTAACTATCATTTTTCTTTCTCCGAACGTCGGTTGATTTGGTTTTTTAACAAACGCATGTTTTGTTTCCGATTTTAAGTCTTGCATTGCCCTAGCTTCTCTTTCAATGAAAGATCGAAAAGTTTTCAAATCCGGGATCGAATCACCTTCTAGGCTACGTTCCCAATTTTGTTTGACTGATGAATCACATTTAGCAAGCATAAAATTAATAAATATCAAATCACTCAAAGAATTTGATTCTAGACCCAACGTGTCTAAGTTGCGAATAGCTTCGTTGCAAGCGTCAATCAAATCTAAAAGGCCTTTAGGGCTATCTACTTTATTAACCTTATGCAGAAAAACTTTTGTTTATTTGCGAAACCGCGAGTAAGCGTTTATTCTCATAACGATTCTTCAGTATATTCTAGCAGTGTTCTAAATTTTCACTCTGTCGAGCGAATCCTCGAATTATTTTCGCAGCATTCCCGCGAACCGAACTTTACAAATATTGCAATTTTTCAATGTTAGAAAGATTTTTATTTTTCAGAATGGTAGAACAAAATTATTACTTATAACTAATCCAATTTTCCCCAAAGAACAAGGGAATTTCTATGATTGGCAGGCGGACCGCATTTGATTTCGATTCCGAATGCACCTTTTTTGACTTCGAATTGTCCACCTCCTCTACGCTCTTTTCTGTTTTACTCTCTAAATCCACCGATAAATCTGTAAGGATATCCTGAAACTCATAAATATATCGAAATTATCTTCGTTATGATTCATCGATAAATTCTGGAATGAGTTTTCTAACTTCTGTTTTAACCCTTTCGATTTTAAAACCGAAACTCGAGCGTGCTCGCTAGAATCACAATCCTCACTTATCTTTTTTACATGATCAATTTCACGACAGAAATGTTCAAAATGAGTTAAATTCTTTGACAGTTCAGGGGACATACTTAAATTCTATAATAAACAACCGAAAATTCGAAAAGTAGCTTGAGTTCACCATATAGCCTAGCAAAATAACAGAATGATAAACAGTAACAAAACAATAACAAACATACCACTACTATATTAAATAGAATGAATATATGAGATTTTGAACACGTTTCTAAACAAAAGAATGCATAAATTGCTCAAGCGAATAAATGACTTAAAATAATTAATTATTAATTATACTCATTACACTCATGTGCACTCCTGCCTCGACGGACCAATCATGGGGAGATGTAAACTTCCCCTTTACGAATAAAAAATGCTTTAAATGAATGACTAGATCAGGGGTGGCCAACCTTTTTGGGAAGAGTGCTAGTATCTGACAAAAAAATATGCGTGCCACTTCCAACTTTTCCAGTATACAAAAAATATAATAAGGTGCACTGTTATAGGCTAAAAGGTGCATATATTTCCTGCGCTGTTATTTTCAGCGCTGTACTAGACACAAGAACTTCTTGTGTCTAGACCCCTGGAGTAGACACAAGAAGTAATTAAAGAGTAGAAACGATATGTATAATTTCCTGCGCTGTTATTTTCAGTAGCGTATGAGTAGAATTTTTACAGATTTTGACAAATTATTATTTTTTCAAATTTCTTAATTTTTCAATAGGTTTCCGCGTGTCACTGTAAAAACGCCGCCGTGTCACACTGTGGCACGCGTGCCGCGGGTTGGCCACCCCTGGACTAGATACAAGAAGTAATTAAAGAGTAGAAACGATTGGGTAACTCACCCATCTCCCTGGGCTGGACACGAGAAATAAATCGACACATGTAAACACCAAGAAGCAGGCCCATGATCTTAAACTCCCCATTTAATTAGAACAGAATTACATACACCTGATTGTGTTTACCGGTGCACAATCCACATCGGTTCAAGCTTTTTACATCTGATTTTAAGGATTTACATAAGATCAAGAAAAATTTGACCAAACGAAATAAAACAATTATATGAATTATCGAATAACGAATATACGTTTTCACTCAACGGAAAACAAATTCAGACTGACGAGAAGAATCATAACCGTTCGGTTTTTGATCACATGATCTCAGGACCACCAGAGATGGCCCTGCCATTCGAATCGGCGTCCGCATTTCCGCCGCTGTCTGTATTCGAGTTCCGCTTTCGCCCAGAATGTTTCAGACGAAATGGCGCTTTTACTTTCCTTTCAGACACCGATGGAACACGTGCAGCTTATATCTTCACATCAAAGAGACAAGACTGTAAAGTAAATGCTAAGCAAGCATGGCGGCATCAGAGAGCAACATATATGCATGGCCTCAAACCCCCGAGTCGAATGGTCAGACGAGGATGCTTAAATTATATTAATGTACCCTATAAATAAAAGTAGAATAAAAGTGAAAAGAATAGGCAGATGATGAAATACTGGATATACCTCCTAAACTGCTTAGAACTTTCCAAACGATTTAGATAAATTGATTTGCGATAACTGATAAACGATTTAGATAGCATTTTTCTAACTGATTTGCACAGTTGTATGTAATTAATAAATATTAAAAGTTTGGAATTAATTATATATATATATATATATATATATATATATATATATATATATATATATATATATATATATATATATATATATATATATATATATATATATAATTATATTATAATTTTGATTATAATTTTAATATTGTTAAATTTCAAAATTATCTAACCTGTTTACATAAATCTGTTTTTAATAACATTATTGTAAATCAGTTAGTTCGTATAAATGGGCTATGTTCTAAAGACAATAGGATTAAGCATATTATAGACTTGAAAGCTGTGCTCACTCGTAATAATTACCCTGTAAGTCTATCCAAAAACATAACTGGTTGTTTTTGTTTTAATGAATAGTTTGTTCTGTTGCATTAATATGTTAAACATAACAATAGGTTAAAATAGAAATAATAACTACTAAAAATAAAAATAAAAATCATAAGTAAAATAAAATAATAATAAAATTAACTCAAAGTAGTAACAGTAATAATTAAATAATTAAAGGAATAATAGTCTTAAAATACGGTAACCTAAGTAAGTCTGTAACTGAGAATCCACTACTTCAATGGTTGCAAGTTTTATGACGTCAGTCATCTTGCGGTTACAAGTTCTTAACTTCCACTCTGACTAGCGCCAGGCTTGGTGTTCTTTGGTTAAGTACTTATTCAAACTTAATTCATTTATTAATCAATTCTACTGTTAATAATGGATTGTACGGTGTCTGAGTGTGTTTATTTAATAGATCATACTCATCAGAAACAATCCATTGGTTTTTAGACAGTATTGACACCGCTGATGAAGAAATGCTGTCAAAAACCTTATTCATACTTTTCTTTACATGATGTTTGTTCCTGGCTGCAAGTAGCTTTAGAGCTATTACTGGTTTTCTCTTTTATCTTATTCTTATTTTTATATATATATATATATATATATATATATATATATATATATATATATATATATATATATATATATACCGGGTGATCCAAAAGTCAGGACGAACTTTAAAAATGAATAATTCAAAAACGAACAAAGAAAAAGTGATGCGGTTTGCACCAAACGGATGGAAAAGAAGCCGGGTTTTGTGTGGCAACGAAAAACAAATAGTTCTGTTAGCGACCAACAGATGTCGCTATAGTTTTTTTTATTTCACCAAAAGATGATTTACAAATGAAAAAATGTTTACAAGTTACAAGTCAGCTTAATTGCAGTTAATTACAGTAAATGTTCAAAGTGCTGTCCATCATTCAGAAGTACCGCTGTGAGACGAGTCACCACACCGTTCACAGCATTGAGTAGCATTTCTTGCGTTATGGCAGACACATTTTGGCGGATGGCATCTTTCACTGCTGCTAGTGATGCCGGTTGGTCGCGGTACACTTTTCACTTCAAGAATCCCCACAGCCAAAAGTCACAGGGTGTCAGATCGGGAGATCTTGGAGGCCATGCGTGAGTAAAGCATCGACTGAT